>JAHWFO010099857.1:186920-216031 GCA_023313115.1 Rhysida immarginata
CCCCCCCCCCCCAGTTTCGGTATAACGTACACCTCAGAATAACGTACAAATTTCCAGGTCCCTTGAAGTACGTTGTAACGGGGTTTTACTGTAATTCTAATCAGTAAACACCCTGTATACTTGAAGTAGTATCACTTTGGGTAAAGGTTATCGAATATAATGGTGGCCATTTCAATGAGTAAAATCTTTTTGCGCTACAGTTGTCTCCGAATTGTAAGTAACTCAACATTTGTTCTCTAGCATCAAATTTTTGAACTGTTCTGCTTCAAGAGCAATCACGCAAAGTTTTAAGTTGTTCAAACCAACAATCCTCATGCAGAGCCTTTTCAAATGTGCGAGTTTAATTATGCCGCCCTGCACTTATTATATTGGCATTCTTAGCGGGAACGAAAGCTTAGGTCAAATTAAATATTATAAATGCCTTAAGAGAAAGCATCGCCACAAATTTTATTTCGGCGAAAAGAATCCAAATTACGTATAAATGAATCAAGCGCAACGTCGCTGAATTATGGAAACCTGAGCGCTTTAATGTTAATTGAAATTGATTTCCTCGGTGCGATTACATGGTTCATGCTTCTGATATTTATGTCATAATAATTTTTAAGAACACGAGGTCGAACGATTCATTTTAAAACGCAAGTACTACAAGAACGGTATTTTATATCATGAAAACTTCCTGGTTGCAAACTCTTCCTATTAAAAGGAAACCTTCGAAACAATCACGTGATTCTAAGATTACGAAGAGCAATGAAAAAAATTACCTGGAGGATTCTTAAAGCTAGGCATCCGAATTCCAAGGTGATTTAACAGGTCTCGTGTTGCAAACGAACCCTCAAGAAGAGCTTCAAGATCCTTGCGCCATGTAAATGCGAAGAACCCCGATAGGTTGAAACGGCCATTAAACTAAACAAACCAGCCAATTAATTAATGCAGCAAATGGTCGTAAACGTTGGAAACGACCGTGGGAAGTGGATGGAGAACTAATTTCACTATGGCCATGAATTATTATGAGTGTGCAAACGGTTTATTCCTGTCACAAGACGCCGCGGAGTCGGCGCACTCGCCATTTTATTTGTGTATATAAAATGGACCATTAAGTAGTCGAACAAACTCGGAACGAAAGTGCAAACTCCGGAGAGCGCCGTGAAAAATCCATCGGACCAGCCAGGTGGACGTCGCCCAAAGCCCAAGATTAAATTCCCGCCTATTTCTCCCCATTACTCTGTTATTATTAATTGGAAAAAGTTTAGGCAACTTCCAGGGAAATTAAAGTAAACACGACGCTCAATATTGACCGAGGAGTGTAAACAAAGAAGAATGGAGGAGAAATATGCAAATTAACGCAAGTCTCTCGTTGTAGCAGCACTTTGTCAATTTATCCAAGAAAACTTAATTCCCATTAATAAGATGATATTTACATCTAATTCCCGCCCAAAACACTTCAAGTTTGGTTAACTCTATGTGTATACCCTCCTTGTGTATCTTTGAATTCTTAAGTCGTTTATTCTTATAGTAAGATATATACAACTGATTACTATAGAGAGAATCCACAATCGGTGCTTTAATTAGAAAATCGTCGATTGGAAGTCCCTCGATAATTTACAGATTAGTACGTACACGCGAGGTGGGGTAAGGGTTCTATAGATTAACGGAATTCGATACTTTTTCAACCGAGGCGACTCAACAGGCATTCCGACGGTCTTTGGTCCATTTGAGTTTTAAGAGTCGATCCCCGCTAACCACCCAGTGGCCCGAACGAGTCAAAAGGATAATTAAAATAAAAGGGCGAAACCATCGCATGGTTTGCTTCTTTTTATTAAACAAAGTTGATATTTTAAAAATTCCACAATGTTGTTGTTTTATATTACAGTGTGTAACAAACAAAAACAAAGTTCTGAGTTCATCAATATTTACAACTTCATCTGCAATTTTTTATCCCCCCAATTTTTTTTATCAAAAATTTTATTTTCTAGAACTTAGAATTTAGAAAATATAAAATAACCCTATCTTTCATTTCTCATCATTTTCGATCGAATGATATACGAGGCCTGTGAGAAAAGTATCCGACCTAATTTTTTTTGCGAAGCAACATAGGAAGCAACATTCCGAATTTCAACCTTCTATCTCAAAAAATGTAGAAATTATGAAGGGAACGGACTGACATTAACCAATAAGTAACTCCATTTTTCCGCTACTTAATAAATTAGATTATGAGCATTTGAGCAATCGTGCGTCGACAAAGCGATTTCACGTGCGCGCGCCGATGTCGGTAATGCTTAAAAGATGAACAGAACGTAACAATGTATTCCTTCTTGACAAATCGATTGTTATATGACATGCCGTTATCTTTGTATTCTTTCACTCACTGTTTTAGCACGTGAATTCGACTTGAAGGGGTCCACGAAAAATTCTGAAAAGTCGATACGGCCGAGCTAAGACTTTGATGGTCATATTTCTGAAAACAGAATTTGAAAAAGTTAATCCGTTTTCAAGTTATCGTGCAAACGGCGGCCGGATAAACGTACAGACCAAGGGCGCATTCTTATAAGTAGCTTTTATGCTAAAGCTCCTAATAAGTAAAAAATAAATAATTATTGATTATTTATTATTTTATTTTTGATTTATTTATTTATTATTTATTTATTTTGAATAGTTGATATATTGCATACCACATCTTAGCTTGAAAGTTTTCAAAGGTGCCATATGGTACTATTGAAAACAATGAAGGTTAAAATGTTGATCGGCCTAGCTTGGTCAAGTGACTTTTCAGTGCTGGAACGTGTCTATCTCGTTAGCCTAGTGTTCTAAACTAATGACTTGAACAAGAAACTAATCCCCCCGAAGAGGGTTTAGGTATAGGGCTACACGCACAACTCCGATCCCAACGGGACAATTTGAACTTAATAATAATGTACATCTTTCCTAGAGAAATCTGCGCACCGAATTTCACTCCTTTGCCGTATAGACCATATGGTCCCCTCTGACTTCCACCCCTGTAACTCCAACCCCAGTGGGCCCATGAAAACCAAACTAAATTGTAAGGAGGACATGCCCATAGTAAGCTACATTCCGAATTTCAACCTTCTACGTCAAAAAATGCAGAAATTATGAAGGGGGCAGGTAGACGAACATTATAAAACCAATAAGTAGCTCCCTTCTTCCGCTACTTAATAATTATGGCATCCCGATCTCACTCTATGGATTTTTATCAAACATTTATTTATTATTCTACTCCTGTTCACGATATCACAATCTTCAAGGTCCTCTGTTCCTGGGGTGTTTCGAGATTGTCAAGGGGCTATTTTAAAATATTTTAGAGATTCTAGAAAAGCGAGTTCGAGCCTAATGAAAAATATCACTGTAAATACAAAGGAGAAAAGGGAATAAAAAAAATCCGCGACCTGGACTTAAACCAGGGACCATGCGCATCGCTGGCATTGCTCTTACTAATTTAGCTAATCGCGGACATCACTGTAATTGAGTCTCCAAAAACTGCGATTCTCGCTCGGATCGAGGGGAAAACATGTCTACAGTGCATCGTAGTAAGCCGTATGATGTATTTGTTCGCTTACTCTTGACTGTGAAAGCGTTATAAAATGATACTAGGGCCTGTGCGAGAATGGGTGACAAGATGTCTGAGGTTGGTACAGCGTTCGTGGGACGTCTCCTTGGTTGTTTAGCTTGTTTGAATGTTGAGATCGGCCTCAGTAGTTGCGTGATGCCCGAGTACGCGGGTTCGATCCCGGCCGAGGACGACGAGGATTTTTCAGGGGGAAATCTGAGATCACGCACTACCTTCGGAGGGGAAGTAAAGCCGTTGGTCCCGTATAGTAGTTTGCCGGCTGCACGTTAAAGAACCCTTGCGAGGCAAAATATAGCAACATACTGATATGACCATTGTAGTTGAACTAGTTGTTACCCGCGGCTTCGCCCGCCCGCGCCATCTGTTGAGGGGAATTACAAAGCAAAAGCAGATAATTTCAAATGATAACCCCAGAAAGTGGGGAAGGGGGGGGGTCGTAGAGGCGATAGAGCAGGTCCTTTATTGATAAGCCTCCCCTGAAAAATTCAAATGGCTAGCTCAAACCGTCTAGGAGGAGATAGAATTACAGATATATAAATAAATACACGCAAGAGTTTTAGTATATAAAGGGTGATTTTGAATTGCGTACAAATTTTTTGGGAGATGATAGAAGAGGTCCTTAGAAGTATTTTTTGTCATATGAACATGGGGTCCCCGCAGCTCCGTTTACTTACAATACAACATTGAACAATCAAATGAGGGGGGGGGTTCTAGAAATTAAGGCGTCGACTGCTTAGGTCATTTTGCGCCTTTTACAAAAGTTATATCTGTACGCAGCCCGGGACAAACACAAACATCCATGCCCACGGCGGGATTCGAACCCACAGCCAGGCGGATTCGAGAACTAGAAAGCCTACGCCCTAGCCCTCTCGGCCACCTGGCCGGCGAACAATCAAATGAAACCGGGACGCAGTGTGCGTTGGTAGGCCTACATTATTTTATTTTTAACAATTAACAGGACGGCGCACCTTCGCATTACACAAGAGCAGTTAGAGATTACCTAAATGAGACATATCCTGGTCGTTGGATTGGTCGTGGCGGACCAGTAGCTTGGCCACCGAGATCGCCAGATCTCACACCGATGGATTTTTTTTATGAGGAAGCATAAAATCAATGGAGTACTCCGAACCCGTAGATACCGAAGAAGAATTGGCGGCTCGTGTTGTCGCGGCAGCAGGTGACATCAGTAACCGTGCAAATCAACTGTTTCCACGCGTACATCAATCCATCATAAGGCGTTGCGAATTGTGCTATGAAGCAAATGGCGGTCATTTCGAACAATTACTGTAAAAGTAGTCATACAGTAGATTGCTTGTGTTAATTGTTAAAAATAAAATAATCTAGGCCTACCAGCGCACACTGCGTCCCGGTGTCATTTCATTGTTCAATGCAGTATTGTAAGTAAACGGAGCTGCGGGGACCCCATGTTCATATGACAAAAAATACTTCTAAGGACCTCTTCTATCATTTCCCAAAAAATCTGTACTCAATTCAAAAACACCCTGTATATTGATTCAGTAACGAACTACGAGGGGCGATTGATAAATAAGGTCTCCATGGATAAATAAGGTCGACAACAACTCCGGAATTCCTCTCCGACGGGTTCACCCGACTAGTCACGCGTTGGCGCAATGCATGGAAAGGGATGGGGACTATGTCAAAAAGTGAATAGTGCATTACATAGAGGATAAATGTGAGTATAAGATACAAAAATAATTTTGAAAATCGGTTAACAAATAAAAAAGTTACAGCCATGGAGACCTTATTTATCAATCGCCCCTCGTACTTTAGGACATTTCTTTAGATAAACGTTTTCCTTATTTTTAAGCTGTAGAAACCGATTACATATAGCCAGTCCACTATTTTTGGTTACACGCTGTATTTCGTGATATACAAACTGATATTAGCCTAACTAATAACATAGAGAAATTACATTATTTAAAGCTGATGTTTGGTTCCATAATGTAACCGTGCAAATCGATCTTATTAATTTCTGATAAACTCAATGGACATCGTTACAAATCAATAACTGGCGATGAAATATTTGACCTTGACTCGCTGTGTTATAATTAATTCTGGAACTCTTCACAAATGTTATCCATTTGAATTCATCCTTTCTAAAACATAAAAATGAATTAAAACCAGGAAAAAATATTTTTTTTAAAATTCCAATGCGCTTTCGCCATAATATGAAGCTTTAAGATGGCTGAATCCCTGAACGTGATACCGTCAACAACAAAATTCGGTCGTCGACAAACACCGAGGAAAATTCAGTTTGTTGGCCGTGGCAATGCAAAGAGGACGTAATTCGTCTTTTCCATTCGAGGCTTAATTAGCGTTTTCCTTCATTAAACAACGAAATCCTTCTCCGCCTTCGCTCTCCATTCTCCACCTCCACCATCCCCGCTTCTTTGCCGAGCTGTCTATACCTCCAAACAATTTCTAAATAATCAACAGATCTTAAAACTTCTTTCAATGCATTTATCCCCCTATTCAATATTATCTTCAAAATTTCATAACAATATTATCCCACCCTCCCTTCCTTCCTTGAGCAATGCGTCACGATCCCATGAAAAAGTCACGAAGACGAGGCAACGTCCAAGTTTTATAGGAGAATAAAATTCGTTATGAAAACTTATTGGCGACTCCTCTCTCTTTAAGTTTGGTCGTTTGCAAAGCGGAATGTAAAACGTGTTGTTAATGTGGACTGGGTGGTGGGGGCTTCCACGAAGAGGGGATTCTGACCATCAGCGAAACGACGCCCGGTAAATATTGAAACTCCGCTAATCGACAACAGTCGACGGCCATAAATTAACAATGAGGATCGGGTTTGCAATGGAAATTGGTTGATTTCGTCCACGTCAGAGTTCCTTCCGATAGCACGGAGCCCCCTCCTCCTTTCCAACAACCGATATAATAATGAGAGGAATTATTATTGCCGTGAAAGAGCTATGCACCCATAAATCAACCCCCAGCCCCCATTTTTCTGCCCCTCCTCCTCCTCCTCTACAAACTCTCGCCTCACCAGGATAAATAAACCATCTCACCTTTATTATTCATTATCTCGACAGAAAGGGAGGCGTGGAAAAAATAGCCCACGCCACCAATGCATTCTCTAAAAACTTTATCAGCTTTCGTGTTTGATAATGGTATTGCCTGTCTTATAGGATTTGAACGGTTGAAGTTCAACAGCTGTAGGATTTCCATAAATATTGTCATTATTAATAATGCGCAATTCCACGATGATGTTTTCCAGTAATAAAAGTAATATAAATAAAATTAGAAAAGAGGTAGTTGTTAATGGATACATTAAATTATCTTATATACACAAGTGTAGGAATTTCAGGCAATGCATTCTCGGCTGCATATTTATTGCATAGTTGATAAAGTCGCATGGTCTTTCTCTATAATGAAAATACGATTTAACCGATTTTCAAAATTCTTTTTGTATCTGATACTCACATTTCTTCTGTATGTAATGCACTATTCACTTTTCGACATAGTCCCCATCCCTTTCCACGCATTGTACCAACGCGTGACTAGTGAACCCGCCGGAGAGGAATTCCGGAGTTGTCGTCGACACGAGGATTGAATGGCAGCTTTGGATCCTCTTCTGCAGCACGATAACGCCACACATCAGAGGGGGTTGCAGCGCCTACAGTTCAAAGATGAAAAACTGCAGTTCAAAAATGAAAGACTTTGCACCTTGCGACTTTCACCACTTCCCAAAGAGGAAAGAGCACCTTAAGGGGCATGAGTTGCGTTCTGACGACGAGGTGAAACTTGCCGTTCGGTCTTGGTGTCGACAACAACCCCGGAATTCCTCTCCGACGGGTTCACCCGACTAGTCACGCGTTGGTACAATGCGTGGAAAGGGATGGGGACTATGTCGAAAAGTGAATAGTGCATTACATAGAGGAGAAATATGAGTATCAGATACAAAAAGAATTTTGAAAATCGGTTAAAAAATAAAAAAGTTACAGCCATGGAGGCATTACTTTTCAGGCCACCCTCGTAAAAATTCATAATAATCCTCCCTCTTAGTTCTATGGTTCTTTATTTTTGCTATGGCAAATCCTTCGTGTCATATTTTAATAGAAAAAAAAGGTTGTTTCATGGCGGATCCAGCAAAGTATAACAAATACTGCAAAGAAAAATTTCAATCTCAAATGTTATTACGAGGGGAAGTCTGTAAGTTACAAATGGTGATTTAAAAAATACTAACTGGGATAGGATTCTGAAACACAGCTAGATTTCAACGTTATTATCTTATTATTTCTCAACATAATTCCTGATGTTGTTGATGCATTTGTCCTATCGACGTAATAGTCTTTCGATACCTTCTCGCTAATAACTGGACTTTGCTGCCTGAGCCAGTTTTGCGCTTCATTTTCAACCTCCTCGTCATTTGCTTTTTTCCGAGCGACTTTCACTTCTCTGGTCCGCTCAAAAACCATCTTGGCGGCTCTACTGTTTCTCATATTAAGCGACCGTCCAGTGGACAAGAGGCAATAACCATCTGATGATAATGCAAGTAGCTCCAGTCAACTTCAAAACCTAAAACAAAAGATTTGTACACCCGCGAAAAGTGTAAAAAACATATATATCACCGGAAACAAACTTCTGTCAACGGGTAATGATAAAGTACAAAACAGAGCCTCAAATGCTTTCGAAAATTTCCGGCCAAACGCTACAACTCATCTACGTCTATCCGGTCCCATTCCCGAAGCAAAGATTTCTCCTAACATTCGATGGGGCGATATTGAGCGATCGCGATCTCGAATTTGCGTTTTTCTAGCCAATGTAACGTCAAAATTTTCTCTCGTTGATTAGACATCTTCGTATACTTTGTTACAATTGCGTAATAATTATCAATTTACGTGCATTACTTCTAATGCCCAAATCACCTATCCTAAAATCAAAATATCTGCAACGAGTGCAATGTTGTTATCAGTTTTTTCTGGTCACCCTGTATATTTATTTATTTATTTATTTATTTATTTATTTATGTCGAAAACGATACAGAGCCAATACCCAAGGCCAGAATGACCGAAGCCGGCAAGGTAGGTGCCTGGGTAGGTGGTATTTCTGGAGACGAGTTTGACCAGAGTTTAAGGCCCGAGGTGATAACACTTCTGATATGATAGAGGCGAGTTTTTCGGGGTAGGGCAATGGTGATTGTATTGGGGAGGGGAGGGAAAGCTGGAGTGAAAAAAGAGTGGGGAATGGAGGTGAGCAGATGGTTATTAAGAGCTTTGAATATAAAAATAGCCAGGTTAAAGGTGTAGAGTTGGTAAATAGGTGTTATTCCAACGGAGTTGAAAAATTATGATACAGAATGGTGTTTTAACAATATCCGTAAGAACCACTTTTGGAGGCGGTAAAAGCGTAAAAGATTAAATTTGGACGAAAAACCCCAAAATTGGATCGTGTTGGTATTGTATGTATACAGGGTGTTTTTGAATTGAGTACAGATTTTTTGGGAAATGATAGAAGAGGTCCTTAGAAGTATTTTTTTGTCATATGAACATGGGGTCCACGCAGCTCCGTTTACTTCCAATACTGCATTGAACAATCAAATGACACCGGGACGCAGTGTGCGTTGGTAGGCCTAGATTATTTTATTTTTAACAATTAACACAAGCAATCTACTGTATGACTTTTACAATGATTGCTCGAAATGACCGCCATTTGCTTCATCAATTCGCAACGCCTTATGATGGATTGATGTCACCATAGCACAATTCACAGTTGATTTGCACGGTCGCTGATGTCACCTGCTGCCGCGACAACACGAGCCGCCAATTCTTTTTCGGTATCTACGGGTTCGGAGTACACCATTGATTTTATGCTTCCCCATAAAAAAAATCCATCGGTGTGAGATCTGGCGATCTCGGTGGCCAAGCAACTGGTCCGCCACGACCAATCCAACGACCAGGAAATGTCTCATTTAGGTAATTTCTAACTGCTCTTGTGTAATGCGAAGGTGCGCCGTCTTGTTGAAACCACATTAAATGTCTAGTCATTAGTGGAACATCTTCAAGAAGACCAGGGAGCTCCTCCTTCAGGAAACCAAGGTATGTTTGCCCCTTAAGACGTCATGGTAGGAGATATGGCCCAATCAGGACATTGTGAATCATGCCAGCCCAAATATTCAACGAAAAACGATGCTGAAAACTGTTAACATGTGTTGCACATGGGTTGACATGAGACCACAGATGACTATTGTAGCTATTGAACATTCCCTCTCGCGTAAACGTTGCCTCATCTGTCCACAAAATCATGGAAGGAAAGTCTGGAATCCTATTCTCTTGCTGGATAAACCATTCCGTGGACCATGATCATTGGGACATAATTTCTGCACCTTTCGAAGCTTGAACGGATGTTGCAGGTTGTCATGTAAAATGTTCCATACAGTGGTATAACTAGTATTCAGAGCAGCTCCGACCGCACGAGTACTTCCCGATGGATTTCGGTTAAACCTTTCCAAAACTTCATCCTCTAATTCAGGGGAGCGTAACCACCGACGACGTCCACGCTGATGATTATCATGAGCAAATGCGCCTGTTTCTGTTAGACGACGATCTACTGCACCAAATGTTCGTGAATTGGGAAGAATTCTGTTGGGATAACGTTCAGCATACAAACGCCTTGCACCATCCATGGTACCAGCAGCACCGAGACACAGATGCATGTCTGCATAATCATTCCATGTAAAACGATTCATACTGTTTGTTTAACTTTACACATGTAAAAAGTACATCAAGTGAACTTTTTAAAACAAATCTTTACCTACTGCTTTCCCAGAACGCGATTAGTTCATTTACATTTGGACTAATCGTATTTTACAAAGGGGTTGGATACCATGGAATCTCCTTGACGAAGTTTGTCCTAAGACTTTTCGACAAACAAGCACGTGCACCTTGAAATTTCTTTGCAAACAATTACTTTAAAAGTTATTACAGTAGATTGCTTGTGTTAATTGTTAAAAATAAAACAATCTAGGCCTACCAACACACACTGCGTCCCGGTGTCATTTGATTGTTCAATGCAGTATTGTAAGTAAACGGAGCTGCGGGGACCCCATGTTCATACGACAAAAAATACTTCTAAGGACCTCTTCTATCATCTCCCAAAAAATCTGTACTCAATTCAAAAACACCCTGTATTTATAAAAAAAAAGCTTGAACTTTTTATAAAAATATAGTGGTTTTTAGGTGTTCCATGTCAGTTACAATGCCTCATATTCTTTTAATTGTTATTATTGTTTATCGTGAACAAACCTTTTTTAAGAAAATTGACTTAAAATTTATAAAGCTAACACGATCCACGTCAGACACAAGTAAATTTAAGAGCAAGCGTGTGCGAGTTCAAATATTATTAGCACCCCGGAATTGATCTAATTTTGTATTTGTTTATTTGGGTTATAAAAAAAACATAACCCCTCACAAGGAAAAACGTTTGCTTTATGTTAACCTTGCAAGCTTTTCAAAAACTCAAAACTCCATGTACTATACAATGATACTATACTAAGATAAGCAGATAAGATAATCATTATATCACTTTAGTCCACCTCCTTTTGAGAAAACGCAGCATTCTACTTGGTGGGCTCTGAAATTGATTAACATTAAAAATAGCCAACCCGGAAAGACTAATTGTTGTTCACAATGAGCAATTAAAAAAAATTTTTTCTATGTAACCATTAACAATTTAGATGAGGACACGAATAATCCTTGTTTGTAATAATAAAAAGAGCATAAAACGTTAAGAGCGGAAACTCTCACGGAACTGCTCGTATGAGATAGCGCTGCTTTCGTCCTCTGGTGACTCGAAATTATAACTGCGTTCCGCTATTAATTATTAGGATTTTTACAGCAGGATAAGTTAGCATTCATTCCAAGCAATGACGTATATTAAAGATAGACTCCGAATTCTATTGTTAACAGCGGCAAAAAGTGAAGCAAATTGAGCCATGTTAGTTCTGGGCAGGAGTGAGCCGTGGAGTAATTAGCTGTCTGGCTGCTTTGTTTTTGAAGATTTTGGGCCTGAAGAATATAATTTTTTTTATATCTCTAAAATGGCTTATTAGAGCCTACTAATTTATTTACAAAGATTATTCGTGTTAATGAGAAGAGTTCGTACATATCAAATTTATTAGCATGGAGAAAAAGTTACAATACTCATTTCCAAAAAAGTTGGGACAGTGCAACATATAAGAAGAACTCCAACACATTTGTTTGGATTATTGTATTGCCATTTATTTCAACGCATTACAATACATAAACGATAAATTAGGCATGGGATCACATATCTTATATGCTTAAACAAAGATACAGGTGGTGTTCCTGTTTGGCACGTGCAACACACTCCCAAAAAAGTTGGGACTGCACGGCGTTTACCACGGTGTGGCGTCACCTCTCCTCTTGATGACACACTGTAATCTTCTGGGCATCGATGACACCAATCTTTCTAACACCGTAACCGGAATTCTGTCCCATTCCTGTTGGATATATTTTTTCAGCTGTTCAACCGTCCGGGGTCGTCGCTGTCGTAGTTTTCGTTTAATAATACGCCAAACGTTTTCTATAGGCGACAGATCCGGGATGCAAGGGAGCCAATCCAACATACGAAGCCATGCAGAAGTTATGCGCGCTGCATGCGGTCTGGCGTTGTCTTGTTGAAATATACACTGACGTCGTCCAAACAGGCGCCTCTTAGATGGCGCCATAGCTTGTTCCAGGATCTGTATATACGCTTCAGCATTGACGGTGCCATTGCAGATGTGCAAGTCTCCCATTCCATGGCCACTAATACAGCCTCAGACCATGACAGACGGTGGTTTCTGTACCGAACGCCTGTAGCACGCGGGAATATCCTTTTCGTCTTTGGTCCGGAGTGTACGGCGTCCATTATTTCCGTAAACAATCGTAAAGGTTGATTCATCGGACCACAATATGTTCTTCCAGCGTGCTTGGGACCAATTGCGATGGGCTCGAGCCCATATCAGACGGCGACGTTGCTGTCGTTTGTTGATGTATGGCTTCCGTTGTGCACAGTATAACTTAAGTTTGCATTTGTGGATGCACCGGCGTACAGTATTCAACGATAATGGCTTCCCGAAGAAATCGCGGGCCCACGTGGCTATGTCCGTAATCGCAGCATTCCTATGCTTGACGCAGTGACGTCGGAGGATCCGAAGAGCTCGAGCATTTAGAATAGGTTTTCTATCTTGGCCTTTCCGAACTGTGATCTCACCACTATCTCGATAGCGCTTGATAATATTATGTACTGTAGATGATGACAGGTTAAATCTTCTGGCTATTGCACGCTGAGAAACGTTGTTTGTGAATTCTTGAATGATTCGAACACGAAGATCTTCGCTAACTGGCTTGCCTCGACCCATCGTTCCGAAAAAGTTACCTGAACGACGGATGGCAACTGTTATTTATACGGAATGTAGTAGGACGTCATCATTCTAGATTATTCCTGAACAATTCGGAAGGTTCCACTACTAACGGCGCTTTCTACAACGTATGTCCCTACTATTTTGGAACGTGTTGCAACACCCCCATTCAAAATGAACGTCCCGGCCACGATACAAAATGTTTTGGTGCACACACTATATTTATGTCATTTCATAAACGTATCTGCTATTTTGTATTCGCGAGAAAGTTTTGTTACATCATCCCTTTTTGTTTTTTCTATATATTTTGCACTGTCCCAACTTTTTTGGAAATGAGTATTGTACTTTCCAGCTCATCTCACAAATGTTCAATCGGATAGACTCGGCCACCAGGCGGGACACTGCAGCAGAAAAAGAAAAATAATTCGCCATATTATTTCTGAAATCACTCCATGGTAATGTAGGCTTCGTGCACAGGCGCATTATCCTGCTGAAGTATTTAGACGCTAGCGGATAAACTGCCAACATGAATTAATAATGCCTACGCTTTGTCATTCAGACGTGAATCCAGGGTGTATGCCAAGTAAACAATCCCTACAATATAACACAGCCCCCAAAGGCTTGCATAATTATCGACATACATGATTATGTTGTTTGTTCCAAATTCTGCCTTTCACCAACATGATACACCAAGAGAGGAAACTTGTAAATTTCGACTCAGTAGTAATGTTCCAATGGTGGAGTTGGTTTGCCTAAAAAAGGCGTTGTATTCCCCTTCGTCTCCGAAATTAACGGTTGTCGTCTCTAATGGTTCGTTCTGAGATGGTTGTTTGAGCAACAAGGTTAAATTCGGACAAGGTCAATTGAAAGCGTTGATTTCAAAAAGGGCCCATTCCGGTTTTTAGTGAAGCGCTTTTAATATCGAAACCTACGCTTTATGCTTATTATTGGGGGGTGGGGCGTGCCTGTCTGTCTGTCTATCCGTCTCTCATCTTCTCTGTTCTTTTATGACAGATTTTCAAAATATTTTTTCGCCAACAGATAAAATAGTTAATCACAGGAACCATTTTGAAAATAGTCAGAAATCGGTACAATGGCACATGCTGTAATGGTACCATTATGATACCCCTGGAAATTTCAATGCTAAGGTATGGTAAGTAATATATTAAGGAACTCGTAACGATAAGCCATTAAGGAATATAACGTTATTAAGTATATCGTTTTCGTCAATAGATAAATATATTCCAAAGACTGTCGAAATTAATTCAAAGGCACATATTCTAATGTCACCATTATGCATACTCTTAGAAAGTTTTATTCTTAAGATATTGTGTGTAATATATCTAACAACTCGTAATGACATTTCATGAATGAATATATAAGAATAATTAATAAGTTTGATTCAGTGGAACCTATTTTAAAAAATTTTGAAACAATGTTTCAAATGGTTACTGTGATTACAGAGGGTGGGCGGAAATGAAATGAAACAAATGTAAATATGTCTTGCTTGCGATGTAACGGATATGCAAATTACATTCGTCTATTTAAGAAGATTCAGACGTGTTAGGTTCAGCAGTCAGGAAGATAATGCCGCGCACTAAAGTGCCAGACATTGCCAGGGGACGTGTTTTGGAACTTTTACAGCTGAAATGGTTCTCATCTATGATAATTCGTGAGCTTAAATGTTCTAACGAACATCTCAGTGCAAGTACCATGTCTAGAATTAGAAATGAAAGGAAGAAAGTGGCTCAGTCACAGCCGAAGAGGAAAACAACTTGTCGTATGGCGGGACGTCCAAGGACTATGTCAAGGGACGAGTTAAAGAAACTCAAAAGAATGCTAGAAAGTGAGAACAGCCAAGCTCTCCGTCTTCAAATCTATCTTTGTCCCCATTCTCACCTATGGTCATGAGGCTTGGGTAATGACCGAAAGAGTGCGATCGCGGGTACAAGCGGCCGAAATGAGATTGCTGAGAGGTGTGGCAGGTATTACCCTACTAGATAGGGTGCACAGCAGCACAATAAGAGAGTCTTTAGGTGTTGAGCCGCTACTTCTCCGCATTGAGAGATCTCAGTTGTGCTGGTATGGCCACGTGATACGGATGCCGCAAACTAGTCTTCCTAGGTAGTTGTTATTTTCCAAGCCGGTGGATAAGAGACCAAGGGGTCGGCCTAGAACCAAGTGGCTAGACTACATGGAGAATCTGGGTTCGAGTCGCTTGGATATTACCAGGGAGGACATGCGCCTGATGGCGGAAGAACGCGATCGCTGGAGATCCTCCATAGGGCTGCTGCCCCCGCGACCATAACGGATAAGCGGGTTTGAAAAGTAAGTAAGAAAGTGAGAACCCACCAAGTCAGCGTGAATTGAGCCGCAAATTGGGTCTCCCGAGATCGACTGTGCGATACCATATTTCAAATACATTTAATATGGTTCTTAGAAGAAAGAGAAAAGTCCATGGCCTAACAGAGGCCAACATCGCAAAGAGGCGTCAAAGAAGTTGGCCGCTGTACAAATTCCTGCAGAAAAATTTGAGACACATTGTTACGACTGACGAAGCATGGTTCTTTTTATCATCCTGCAATGGTAAACGGCGCGTTTACTACCAAACGAGAAGCGCACGTCATACGCGAACATGTGTGACCAGAAAGCCGACACTTTCACGTGATTTCATAGTATGGGCTGGAATCTCTTATCATGGGAAGACACGTCTACGCATTATTAGTTCAGAAGCAAAGATAAATCCAGAGTAATATATCCGGAACGTTTTGCGACCGTTTCTGCCATGTGATGCGCCTAAACTTGTGCCACATGGAACCGTTATCCTGCATCAGGATTCAGCACCTGCTCATGCCTCTCTCAACACCATTGACTTCTTGAAGACCCAGCAAACTCGGTTCATAACACCTGAAATGTGGATGCCGCAGTCGCCTGACGTGGGCCCCCTTGGATTATTTCGTATGGGGATACCTGAAGCAGCAATTACGGAAGCCTTAAAGCATTACGGAGGATTGATTCAGATAAAATTAGACGACTTTAAACGCCGCGTATGACCTTGACGGAATGTGATTTGCATGACTCGTCCACTATTCATGGGGATTAGCTTTGTATACACTTGTTGCTGTTATTTGGGACGTTTCGTGCTGAAACATGGCTTCCAAAATCACAGCTTTTTGGGAAGGGTATATGTTTGTCCTTTCCGACGCTAACTTCAGTCTTTCGTGCATTGTGGAATTATGCAAACGAAATGGTATTGTGGTATCCAAAGTTACTGTGGGTCGAATAATCAAAAAGAACAAATTGCGACCATCTAATGAACGTGGACGAGCAGAGAAGCAGACCAGAAACAAGCCCCAGCCAACACGCCCAGCTCAGGTGATGCGAGAAATCCTGTCTTAAGTGCTGAAAGAAAATCCCCCCACACAGAAGTCTAGCCCAAAGGAAAGGTATTTCACAGGCAACAGTCTCCAGAATAATTCATGACAAACTTGGGCTGGAGCGATGTCATAAAGCGCAAAAGTTTGGATCCACATCGACAAGGCATCAAGCCACACTGCCAAGTCATCTGTGGCTTACTACAGGAAGATGGAGCAGGAGACGAGCATACGAGTTATTCCCTTCTCTCATGTGCCTGTAGAATCTCCTGACGCATCACCGATGGATTTCTGTAGTTTTGGTCTCCTGAAACGACGGCTCGGAAGTCGCCGACCAAGAACCGTTGATGGGCTATGGAAAGTGTGTCAGCAGGTGTGGAACGAACTTCCCATGGAGTCCCTCAAATTACGGTGCCGGGCGATAGTCCAACAACGTGGTTCTCACATCGAACACAACCGATGGTGGCGCCATGGTATTACACCATCGTAACAGAACTGCAAAGTCGTCTCATTTTATCTGAATCAACCCTCTGTAAAACAAGAGTGGCAGCGTTTGCCTCAACATCTGATCCAAAAAGCGTTGGATGCTTGGCCAAAGCGTTGCAGACAAGTGTATTATAATCAAGGAAAGCAAATTGAACAGTTTGGTTAAGTAGCACAAGAAATAAACCTATTGTAAATTATCAAATGTGTTTCATTTCATTTCCGTCCACCCTCTGTAGGTTAGCGTTTCAGTACTTGGTTATGTTATTCCTTCGTGGTTTATTGATTAATGCATCGTTTTTAGCGCTCATGAAGGCCCCACTCTATTAATTTGGAGATTGACATTAATGATAATAATTACAAATAGAAAAGGGAAGGAAGATTTCCGCGACCTGGACTCGAACCATGCACCACTCACTCTTACTAATTGAGCTACCGCGGACATGAAAACTCAAGCTATTAAATTATCTCCAATTGGACTTCCATGAAGCTACAAAACCAGCTCAATCGACAAAGTCGACCCCCACAAATCAGCCTGTGGACATATTGTAACAGCTTGGGTGCTCATGTTCGCGGTAGCTCATGTCAGCGAAAGGCAAGATCCCTGGTTCGAGCCCAGGTCGCGGAATTTTTCTTGCCCTTCGGTTGTTATATTATTATCTTCTCTTTGGCCAATGATAATAAACTCATTATTTTGCACTTCCTGAAAATTTTAGGATCCTGGAATTGGGAACTTTTTGAAATTACAAGTTCAATTACGCAACAGTAGTCGCCGCTGGCCTCTGTGATCAACGAGCAGTTTCCTTCCATTGGAGTGTAACTGGAGTCTAGCCTAGCTGTGGCCCAATTGGTAGAAGCGACGAGCTAGATACTCGTGGTCCCTGGTTCCAGTTCGCGGAAATTTTTTCTTTCGTTTTCCATCTTTAATAATTACTTAACGTTGAAACATAGTTTCAGTTTGCGCCCTTCAGTCTATAGATCAATGGGTGCCAGACAGTACTTTTGCGTCCTATCCGCTTGAAATGGTCACACCTAAATGAGTTGCTATAATTAATTGAGGCGAGCTAATTATAATCAGATTAATAGAGTACATAGTTTGTAATCAAACACTTGGGTATTCTACAAATGGTTACCAAGTTTCTGTATCCCCAGTCGAATCTCATGCGCAACACCTCGTCCTCTTTAATAATCCATCCATCGTGGCCCTCCTCCTCCTCGGAGAATTTTTATAGAATTACTACATAAATGCGAATTAATCCAATTTCTTCAGCCAAAGGACACAAACTGGGGCAGCGTGAATTATTCATTTTCTCTATTGACATGCGCATGCGCAATCTCTCTCTCTCTCTCTCTCTCTCTCTCTCTCTCTCTCTCTCTCTCTTCCGCTTTCCCATTTCAGAAGACGAAGAAAGAGGGGAGCAGGAGTTTCCTAGGAATTACAGTCGACGCATGCGTAGTTTGCCCGAAGGCTCTTATTTGAGCGCAATCTCATTAACAACGATAAGCAAAGTTGCGGCGGATAATGCACGCGCGCAGGTTTAAACCCGTTGAAAATTCGAGTAATTTGAAGCCAATGATGTCGCCAGGGGAGGAGGAAGAAGGGGTAAATTAGAAAAGAATTCAATCTCTTAAATTAACTCCGACGCCATTTTTTTTTACTCTTTTAAAGCTTCTTAAGAAACAACTTGGGTTTATTGGGAATTTCGAAACTGTTAAAAGAGGTTATGGCGCGATTTGGGGAAAGAAAGCAAACTTCGTTTTTATTTTGCTCTTCATGGCGCGTAATATTTTTTCATCAGTTGCATTCGTTTCCAAAAACAAATGTTTTTCGCTTTTGCTCTTTTTTTTTTATTTTATCTCTAACATGCTCCCTCCTCCACCCGGAGACCTGTCGTTTGCAAAACAGAGCTTTTAATTCAATTCCATTTCTGAATTCAATTCACCGGCCATTCCATTAAATAAATGACTCGCTGTTTGGTGTTGATGATGAATGCATTGATAGCTAAGATGATAACAGCGTAATAAGGCGGGGGGGGGGGGCACACGGAAAAAAGGGTAGGGTGTGGTCGCGTGCGCCAAATGAACACGAGCACGCCATCCTACCATCACCCAGTCGACGATTACAAATAGTCCCGTGTTTCTCGTCGCCTCGGGGCTTTTGTTTTCACCCCGCTTTCACTGTATCGACAAGCGCCACTGATGAATGGCTGACGACGACCCGCCAACGCACATGCGCCAACCAACAGCTCAAAACTCTCTCTCTCTCTCTCTCCCACCATCCCATTCTATTTCCTCGCGCAATTCGCGCCAGCTTTTATGTTATAATAAGTCTAAATAACGAGTAGCCGCAGACGCGCAGCACATGTTGGCCCATGTCGCACGAACGCCTCCGTCTTCGTCGGACCCCCTACCTTCGCAACAACAACAACAAAAAAAAAGGCAACTCCCCATTCCCTAATAATTCAAGCAATCAATAAACGTTTGCAGAGGCGAAACGCGGAAAATGGGAAAGAGTCGGTGGAGAAGGTGGAGGGAGATATAAAAATATACAAGGCACCCCCACAGATAAAGAAAAGGTTTATTTTTGTATGGAATTGAGTTCGAATTTCTTTTTCCTCTGAATTGCGGTTATTATCAACGAAAATGGGAGAGAGGAAATCGTTTTAAAAGAAAGTGGAGACGATATTAGCTATCAGACTTCACGAGTTGTTATTTGCTGCTGCGCAGATAAATTACTCGTTGTGTTCCATAGTTTCGTTTATTTAACGCTCGTTGAATTATTATTCCAATGAGTCTTCTTCTTCGAAATTTTCTTGGTGAATCCGGATTTCGATATTTCGATTAGTCTGCATACAGCCAGCCCCGTGGAAGCATTTTAATCTGTTGCAAAAATTTACGTCCACACAATTTTAATAACCAAGGATCATCAAATTTGAATTTTTCTGTTAAAAACAGTGTTGAACAATGTGAAAAATACAACCCTAGCGTCAATGAACTTCGGACACCTACAGAATTTTGGATAAGTACAACGAAACTAATTGTAAACAAATGAAAATTACTTTATTGAGTGCACAGAGCTTTAGTACAACTGTCATATAGCATTTTAATATATAAAAAAAACGAGAAAATTAAATAAGCGACTATTTCTAATGTTCCGTTTTCAACACGTTGCAATGAACTTCGTACACCGTACCGTTTATTGCACATTACCACTGAGTGGCGTCGCCTTTCCGACGAATGACGCTCCGAAGTCGTTGAGGCATGCTGGACACTAACTTCTGCGTTGTTTCTACTGGAATTTTGCCCCACTCTTCGGAAATACACGCCCGCAACTGCTGCAGTGTTCGAGGCTTCCGCTTCTGCTGTTGTTGCCAAGCCTAGGTGTTCCGAGCAGCATGAGGCTTCGCGTTGTCCTACTGAAAGATGCTTGGTCTTCTATTGAACAACTTTTGGCGGGATGGACGCAGATGCTGTTGAAGAATGTTTATATAGGCAGCGGAATTAATAGTGCCCTCGCAAAAGTGAAGCGATCCTGTCCCGACTGCACTCATGCAGCCCCACACCATCAGCGATGCTGGCTTCTGAACTTTCCTCTGGTAACAGTCGGGATGATTGCTTTCGTGCTTGGTCCTTAGCACTTTGCGACCGTTGTTGCCATGCATCACTGCAAAGGTGGACTCGTCGGACCACAGAACACTATTCCACTGAGCAAGGGTCCACTTTAGATGGGTTCTGGTGCATGCTACCCGGCGACGCTTAGCTACAGTGCTCATAAATGGCTTCCTCTTTGTAGCATATAAGTAATAGTTGTAACGGCGGACTGTGCTTTCGGATATGGGTATATGAAAATATTCTCGAGCCCAAACAGTCATTTCACTTATGGGAGCATGCCTGTTTTTCACAATGTAACGTCGAAATACTCGTAGGTCCCTAACATTCAATAATCGCTGCTTGCCTGGTGCAGTCCCTGGTTCTGTTTTCCCGATTTCTCTGAAACGCTTGATGATCCCATTAACAGTAGAGAGAGAGTGGAACTGATAATTCATGGGCAATAGCTCGCTGGGATTTGTTCTTCTGGAACTGCTGTATACTTTTTTGCCGTATACACGTTTCTACTGGCTTACCACGTCCCATGGTTCGAAACAACACGAATACTGTGCTCTGTCGCGTGGACGGTGCTTTTAAAGCCTGATGCAAAGCATTCTGCGCGTTTCTACAGCCTTCAGAAAAGTTCTATATGCTGGTGACCCCTTGTGTACGAAGTTCTTTGAAACCTGTTGACAACGCAATTTTACATAAATTTGAATAAATTATTTCACACCATTAAATCGATTCTAAATCGATGTTGATATTGTTCCATCTACTCAGTAAATCTATTTTCATTAGCCTGCAATCCTCTGTATGCACTTTTCACTGTGTTTTTAGCCAAATTACTTGGTGTTCGAAGTTTATTGACGCTAGGTTTGTATTTTGTCATACGTCAAACGTGACTCCAATGGCAATATTACTTGTTCATTTTTAGCAAACTTGTACGTAAGGTCCGACACACAAAATTAGAAACATGACGTTATTGTAGTGTTTCGAGTGTTATTTATTTTTAAAACAGCTCGTAACATGAATAATAACGAAAGAGAAAGTGGAATGAAATTATAACAAATATTTGGGCAATTAAAGATATGATTGACCATTTTTACAATCTAGAGCATGTTTTCTGTCACAAAATAATAGAAACTTTTACATAAACTTAAATTCAATGACCAATAAAACGTCCATTTTTTAAGAACTTGCATATTCTGCTTTCAATAGTGAGTGACAATTAGGTTTTGGAGAGTTTCTAACGTGATTTCATCCCGTGCTTTGAGGATTGCTTCTTGCTGACGTGAAGTGATGTACATTTTTGTACACAGTCCTAGCCATCATTCCCCACAGGTTTTCGATAGGGTGCAGGTCAGGACTGATAACTGGCCATTTTAGAAGTGGTATATTTATGTTTCTGAACCATTCTTTGGTGGACTGTGAGACATGCATGGGAGCGTTTATCCTGCTGGAATATTCTTATAAATGGTACCTTGTTGCTTTCCAGCATCAGTAGATACTTTTAGAAGTCCATCCTTCCACTTATAATGGCCAATGGTGTTTTTACTCCAAACGCAAATCCGCCCCACACCATCACTGATCCTCATCCTTGGACTCCTTTGGAAAAGACATGCTCTTCTTCTCTTAGATCATGCAATAGCAATCTAGTCCGTCCGGACCATCAAGATTATATTTTTTTCGTCATTAAATTTAACAGAGTTCCATTCTCTGTACCATGACATGCGCGCTTCTGCCCATCTCAATCGTGCTTCAATATGTCTCTGCTGAAGCTTTGGCTGTGGCGTCATTTTCTTATATTTTACATTACCACTTTGTTTCAACACTCGAAGAACAGTCATCCTTGACATCTGATTATCTAATTCCGCTGCAATTTGACGACTTGACAGGTTCTTTGTCGTGGCTAAACGGAAAATTCTTCGTCTCTCTCTCTCGAGATGTTGCTACAGATTTTAGTTCAGAATTGAATTTTCCAGCGCGCACTTCCTTGATCATTCAAGAACTGTGAAATCGAGGACCTTCCTCTATCCAGTCGACGTGCAATGTTCCAGCTGGAACATTTCTATAGCCCAAGCATCAATCATGGTCTTCTCAAAAGCAGTTAGGTTCTTATTGCGGTCCATTGCAAATATCAACAGAGTTGTGAAACAAATTGTCTTACATCTTGAAGTGAAATGATCTTGCCCAAAGTGTTTTCTAATTTGCATAGCTATTATTTTTTTAGTGTTTCTAATATTTTGTGACAAGAAAATACGTTCCAGATTCAGAAAGTGACGGACCACATCTTTAAATAAATAAATATTTAATTAAAAGTGTGTCGGAGCTTACAATAATTTGGTTTGGTTTGTTTGGTATTAACGTCCTTTTCAACTGCTATGGTCATTTCAGGACGACGTTTAAGGGCCGCAAATTTTGCAACGTGTAGGGTTCTTTCACGGCTTTACTTCCCTTCCGAAGGAAGTGCGTGATCTCAGGTTTTCCTCCTGAAAAAATCCTCGTCGTCCTCGGCCGGGGTCGAACCCGCATCCTCGGCCATCAAAGGCGATCACGCAACCACTGAACCACCGAGGCCGATAAGAAAATTTGAAAATTTGGCTCTTAATTCTTTCAAATATTTTCCAGATCATTGATTTCGTTATCCTGGTTATCTTCAATATTAAAACTTGTTTCTTAGTCAGTGAAATACCCTTTGTGTTACTATTAATTTTACTTTTGAAAAGGAACAGGACAAAAACTTCCGTTCTTAGATATATCCTTCTACAACGTTACAATGTAAGTATGTTTGTCCGGTTTTAAAAGGCAACTTAGAAGTAAGCTATAAAGTTGAAATTTAACACACAGTCATGGAAAAAATTTAAAACTGGAGATAAGTCTCTTAAAAACGTAGAAATTAATAAATAATCTTTATATCTATTTACAGGGTGCATTATGAAAGTAATGCGCAGTCTCTGGAAAAAATAGATTTATTGATCCGCTTGGTACAAATGGTTAAAATTCTTCAAAATAGTCTCCTCCTGCATCAATACACTTCTGCCACGCCTGGAAGGAACCCTGGAATTCCTCGACTAAAATATTTTTCAGGATCCTTGTAACATGAGCTTGGATGTTCTCCACCGACTCCCAGTGCTTTCCCTTCAGCTCTCTCTTCAGTCGAGGGAACAAATAAAAGTCACACGGGGCCAAGTCAGGGCTGTAAGGAGGCTGGGGCACAACGGGGGTCTTGTTCCGGGTCAGGAAGTCGGTGACGACGAAGGCCGTGTGGCTGGGGGCATTGTCGTGGTGGAGCTTGAAGACGTCTTTGATGTCAGTTTCTGTTGCATTCTTCCCAAGCCGCACCCAAAACTTGAGCGCGTACCGCTGTTCCAGCGAACGCTCCATCGTGCTGTCACATAATCGAAAAACAGACTTCGTGCGAAGACACGTCCTACCGCTCCTACTGCTCGGAGCGAACTGAGACCGGGCGCGTTTGGAAGGGTAGACCACCCACCACATTATTCGACCAGTTCGAGCGCGCTGCGATGAATAGTCGCGTCACGATAAAATTATGCGCATTACTTTCATAATGCACCCTGTATATAAAATAGACTTGGTTTATATTTGTTTCCTTGCATGTTTGAACAATCAGCCAGTGGTGTTTGCGTCAACAATCGGCTGGATGAACAATGGTTGATGAAATTAATCAATACCGCCTATACCAACGCCTCCTAAAGACAAGGCCTGAGCGCGAAAACGTCATAAGAAGATACGTTTCAGGGCTTATTATTGGTAGAAATGCGATTAAACGTATCTTTGGATGATGATGTAATTATGTATGACGTTCAATCCTCGTGTCGACGACAACCCCGGAATTCCTCTCCGACGGGTTCACCCGACTAGTCACGCGTTGGTACAATGCGTGGAAAGGGATGGGAACTATGTCGAAAAGTGAATAGTACATTACACAGAGGAGAAATGTGAGTATCAGATACAAAAAAATTTTGAAAATCGGTTAAAAAATAAAAAAGTTACAGCCATGAAGGCATTACTTTTCAGCCCACCCTCGTAAAATAACGTTTTGATTGGTCATTGATCGGTTATTGTTTTTTCTGTTTATCTCTTTTGTAGTTCTCGCTTGTCTCTTTGATATTTGCAAAATAACCTGATTGGTTATTAATGGCTATATACGAGGTGCTATCCAAAATTTCCCGAAACGTACCTGTATAAAATACGGAACTTACCCGATCTTTTAATTTCTAGCGTCACCTTCAAATTAGTCTCCTTGGGCGTCTATACATCTCTTCCAACTTTTGGAAGCACTCCAGGAAGTTCCCAGGTTGGAACATGTTTAACACCTGCTGGGATTCCCCTTGGATCACTTCACTAGAGTGAAATCGCCGCCCTTTTAACCGCAATTTCAATTTTCGGAAGCAGTAGAAATCGCAGGGCGCCGGAACATTGTCGTGATGGAGCAGCCAGTCTTTCTTCTTTCACATGTCTGGCCTTTGCGCCTCACGTTTTCCCCTCAATCGTCTCAAAATGTCCCGTATGACAGTCCAAGGCGATCACAAATATCGTGGACGGTCTGACATCGGTCCTCTCGATCACTTCACGCACTTTCGTGATCATTTCCAGAGTTGTGCTTTTTGACGGTCGACCAGAATGCTTGTCGTCTTACACAAACTCGGACTATCTTTGAAACACTTAAACCACTCAGATGTTTGAGTTTGGCCTAAAGCTTGTTCGCCAAAAGCCTCAT
This sequence comes from Rhysida immarginata, assembly GCA_023313115.1. Lineage (NCBI taxonomy): Eukaryota > Metazoa > Arthropoda > Chilopoda > Scolopendromorpha > Scolopendridae > Rhysida > Rhysida immarginata. Next base: position 212,093 of record JAHWFO010099857.1, read on the forward strand.
TCAACCGCAGTTTTCTTCAGGTTTAATATCAAGAATCGCAACCCGACCAATACAAAGAGTGACAAAAATAGCTTAAACTCAAAATCACGTGGACATAAGATGACAGCGCTTGGCGCAATTGCAGCTGAGACGTACCCCTAACCACAGATGAAGAGAAACAGATGGGAAACTCTACCACGTGATTGGAAATCACTACGTCATTTTTCTATACTACTTTCGTGGCGCTAGTGAGGACACAATTTTGAAAATAATAAATAAAATAATAATGTAGTTTATGCATTATTTCTTATATAATGTTAAAATACATAAAATTGTATTCAAAACTAAAAAAAATATTTTATATAAACGAAAAATTGTCTTGCGGATTTGTCACGTGATCATTCATGTGAAGCACTCATGTTTATATTAGCTCGCCGTTGCTCGTGTTGATCAGAGACCATCAATAAGAAATCGTGGTAATGCAATAATTTCTTTTCATCTGTGATAATCCACTTTGCATCGTAGAGCCGGTTTTCAAAGTTTTTAATAACTTGAATTAAATTATTAAAATAATTCCGATGAAAAGAACGTTAAGCAACGTATTTATCTGACGTCATATATGACTTGCCTCTGCAACAATTCATTTCCGGGGGAATGACGTAATTATGACCTAACCTAACCTAACCTAACCGACAGTAGCGCCGCGAAGCCAGGAATGTTTTTAAGGAAAATTTCATTGGTTGGCTTTCGTCACGTGATCTCAGAAAAGTTTCCCTTGCGGCTATAGAGAGTTTACCCTCTGTGCCCCTAACACCATCTATCGGCAAAACTTAAGGTTGGGTCAGATTAAAACAATTTCGGAAAATTTTAGGTAGCACCTCGTATAGTCACTCTTTACACGCTGATGAAGAGGACAAGGTCTTCGAAATGTACATCGGTGGCTCCAGATTAAAAATCCCATTTGTGAAATTGTAGTTTCTCTTCTTATTTTATTTGTTACTACCATTTGTCTACAGTTTTTGGCATTATACCATTAGTACTTTTAATAACAAATTTGTCTATCATTTTTTGGATCACCTTAAATATTCAGTTGGGCTAGGCTTGAATTAGCTTTTGTAGAAAATTAACTTCGATTTCTTCCCAATTTTTAATGATTGTATCCCCCAATTCTCCCTAACAGATGTACTCTTTACCATCACCATATACAGCTCGGATAACACTCCCACAAATTTTCTATGGGTTCAAATAAGGACTGCAGGCTGGACTGTCTAATAGCTGAACTCTGCTATTAAGACACCATTAGTCTTAATAATTAGTCTTATTGATTTAGTCTATCCTTTTGTAGATCCAGAATGGACGTGCCAATTTCTCCCCAAAACAAAAAGTTTTATTCTATATTATGTTCATCAAATATTGCAAAGACAGTTCAATTCATTAAAGTAAATTTGGGTAATAAAATTTTTTATTGAATGATAAAAAAAACTGCTATTGTTTTCTAAAATTAATAAAAAAATCTGTTGTGGGCATCACGTGACTTCCTTGTACGCCTATCACGGTCTAGAGATGTTCATGGTCATCGGAGCTTCGGCCATTTTCCATTGTTTCGAGAAGCTAAGGAAAACAGATCGCGCCAGATGCCAGCATAGATCGCACCAGGGCCGACCGTGTCTTGATTGAAACTGAAAATGAAAGTAAAGTTTCTGTCTGTCGATAGGGCGGCGCTGCAGATGTTTTTGGACCGATTGTACATGCAGCGCCACTTTTCAATAGAGTTCCCGCCCTATTGGGAGCTAGAAACTTTAGCTTCATTTTAACAATCGAGCTCGATAGACCGTGACGCCTATTAAATTACATTGTTTCTTTGTTGACTAAAAATTCCCAATTGTTGAAACAATTTTTGACAGTTGTTTTTTGTGCAACAATTTCTTATCTTCATCGTTCCCCTCTTAGAAGAAACAATCAAACTCTGACGTCACAAACTGCTCCAAGCAAGCAAAACTCCATAGACATGTAAGAAAATCTGTTGTAGACACCACAAATACACATTTTGGCCCAGTCGATTGCAATCAAAAGGAGAGGAGCACAACAAAGAGGATAAATAAAGTCAGGAACGACGCCGGGTTATCAGCTAGTTTTTTCTATACAGGTTAGAAAGTCGCGTGACGTCACTATAGCAAAGTCGAGGCCTACGAGATAACAAGGCCTGGAAGCGGAAAAGTCACCTGACCATCGGGGGTCTAGCAACAATCCAACCTTCATTATCTCCATCTTGGATGTTAACAATCAATGTTTTTCCGTTTGTTGGAAACAATGAAGGTTGGATTGTTGCTAGACCCCCGATGATCAGATGACTTTTTCGCTTCCAGGCCTTGTTATCTCGTAGGCCTCGAGCAAAGTCAAAGCCAACTAGAAAGACAGGCCTGGATCGTAACCACCGAGAGAGAAGGCCTCCGCAATGAATTTGAATACATTGTTGCATCACATAGATAGTGCATTGTTATTCGTATTTCTGCCAATAATAAGCCCTGAATTTGCACTATCTTTGATGATGTAACAATGTATTCAGTTTCATTGCGGAGGCCTTCTCTCTCGGTGGTCACGCCTGGATGCGGGAAAGTCACCTGATCATAAAAGTCCGAGTAACAATGTAACCTTCATTATTTCCATCTTGGTTTTTAACAATCAGTATATTTTTCATTTGTTGAAAACAATAAAAGTTTGATTATTGGTCGGACTGCTATGGTCAGGTGACTTTTTGCGTCAGGGCCAAAGTAGATGACCAAAGTAGATCGAGCAACAATCCACTCTTCATTGTTTCCAACAAACGAAAAAACGTTGATTGTTGAAATTCAAGATGGAAACAATAAAAAGTGGATTGTTGCCCGGACCCCGATGATCAGGTGACTTTTGAGTGCCCTGGCCTGTCTCTCGTTGGCCTCGAGCAAAGTTGTAGCCCACGAGAAAGACAGGCCGGGGCACTAAAAAGTCACATGACCAAAGTAGATCGAGCAACAATCCACTTTAATTATACCGTTATCCAACAAATCGACATTTAAAATATTATATAGATAATTCTTGTTCTTTACTGGTAAGTTTTCATTTTTCATGGATGTAACTCTTAAAATACTTGAGAAAAAGTTCAGTCGGTAAGTAGAAAACCTATACTAATCCATAGTGAGCGATAGAATTTCTCCCCACTACAGTATTCGCAGCGCCGCTCTGCCGGCCAGAGAAAAATATGCCCAAAGCTCTTAACATGGGATTTTCCAACCTGTATAGAAAAAGCCTTGGTTTTGTATAAACCTAGTGTACGAAATCTGTCAGTATATGTTCATAAGTGCATTAAATTTCAGTCCCATTTATTGTAATCATCAATAATGGGGGGGGGGAGGGGTTCTAGAAATTTTGGCGTCGACTACAAAGGTCATTTTGCGCCTTTGCGGGACAAACACAAACATCCATGCCCACGGCGGGATTCGAACCCGCGGCGAGGTGAACTCGAGAACTAGAAAGCCTACGCCGTAGCCCTCTCGGCCACCTGTCCGGCTCATCAATAATGGGTGCAAGCTATAAACAGTAGCGTAAACGTAATCTAACATTAACCTAATATGTTCATATTATGTAGAAACATGTGTCCAATGATATACTTAAAAACGTATTTGAAATGAGTAGTTGAATTTGAGATACCCTGTATTTAGCAAAGGCTTGGATACAGATCAAAAGAGCTCGCTTGAATGGGGGAAAAAAAAAAACAAAAAAAAAACTTCCTCTGATCTAAAAGTTGACGAACTGAAAAATTTCCATTAAATAAATTTAAAGGGAAAGTTGACATGTTTTATAGATCCAACGAACTCTGCGAATGGATATAACCGGAAATACTAAAAGCGAAGGATCAATGTCAATCGAGTACAAACAGAAATATTTATTTACACAACGAGTCGGGTGAGAGATGAGAGAATC
>JAHWFO010099858.1:0-12379 GCA_023313115.1 Rhysida immarginata
GGGGATATGGAAACATAGTAAGGTTATTCCTGTTTTTAAGAACAAAGGTAATAGAAGTGACGTAAAAAATTACAGGCCTATTTCAATTCTTAGTTTCCCTGCTAAAGTTTTTGAATATTTGCTGCATGGAAGAATTTATTCTATTGTCTCTCCCTATCTTTCTTCATGTCAATACGGTTTTATGAGGAATCGCTCAACAGCATCTAACCTAGTGGATTCTGTACATTTCATTGGAGATGGCGTTAACCAAAATAAGCAATTCGACATGATTTATATCGACCTAGAGAAAGCATTTGATAAGGTAGAGCACTGTCTATTACTTCAAAATTAATGAAATATGATTTACACCTTCCTATATCAAATGGATTCTTTCCTATTTAACTAAAAGAGTCAACTGTGTTGTTATAAATAATAGTTACTTTTCGAGTTTTATTTCTACTTCAGGGGTTCCTCAGGGATCAATTCTAGGACTTTTATTATTTATTATCTTTATCAACGACATTCCTGATGTGATTAAATCTTCCCAATTATTCCTATTTGCTGATGACATGAAATTAGGTAAAATTATTCATAATCCTATGGATTGCCAAAATTCACAACTTGATCTATATTCAATTGGGGCCTGGTGCATTCAAAATAATATGTTCACAAATGACAAATGTCACTATGTCACCTATTCCCTTAAGAAAACAGTCTATAATTTTAATTACAGTTTAAATGGTTGTAAATTACAACAAAAATCTGTTACAAATGACCTAGGTGTTATATTTAATTACAAACTTTCGTTAGTTGATCACATTCACTCTATTATCTCCAAAGCCTATCGTGGTTCATACTTTATTTTCAGAAACTCCCTAAGTTTTAATAATGTTGGCCTTTCAATTTTTCTTTTTAATACATTAGTCAGACCAATTTTAGAATATGCTTCTGTCATTTGGTCTCCTTCTCATATTAAATTTCAACTCCTCTTGGAAAAGGTTCAAACAGATCTTTTACGCTCTCTGTTTCATCGTTTCCATCCTACATTTTTTAATGATAACTTTTATGTATCAAACTCCTATCTACAAGATTTCTTTAATTGTGACACATTGATCAAAAGACGTACTGTAATTGATCTTTGCTATTTATTTAAATTTTACCGCAATAAAAGTTATTCATCTAGATTTCTTAACTCTGTAATTTACGTGTTCCCCAACTTAATTCCAGACATAATAATATTTTTTACTTACCTTTCTCAAGGAAGACAGTTATAAATAATCTTCCTTTTTTCCGAATGTATAAGTTTTGTAATATCATGTCAAACCTTATTGATTTAAATGTTATGTCGTATGATATTTATAAAGAAACTGTGAATGAAAATGTTAGGCTTTTATTATGATATTTTTCTGTTTTTATTTTAATGTCAATGGATTTTATGTCAATGGATTCTTAGCTAATCTTTGGTACCTAGTTTTGACTATACATTTTTAATACATTATACATTATATTTTTTCCTGCATTTTTATGTAATATTATTATATATATTTTCTTTGTAAGCTGTTATTGGGCTAATACTAGCCTGTTGCTTATAAATTAATAAATAAATAAATAAATAAATCTTTCAAATATCCCCACAACCAGAAGTCACAAGGGTTTAAGTCCGGTGAACGAGGAGGCCGCAGTTGGAAAAGTTCTCGAAATCACCCGATCATCTCCAAAATGAGCATGAAGCAGTTCCTTCACTTTCGTGCAATGTGGGGTGTTGCACCATCTTGCATAAAGACAGTAGTGTCTAAACATTGTCTTTCTTGTAACGCAGGAATGACTTTCTGCTGCAGAAGTTCGCAGTAACGAGCACCAGTGATTGAACATCTTTTAGTACCTTGAGGAGTGTTCTCTTCAAAGAAAAAGGGGCCAAGAATGAAATGTGAAGTGAATCCGCACCTTACAGTCACGTAATGAGAGTGCAAAAGCTTTTCATGCACAACCATCGGCATTTCAGTACCCCAGATGCGACAGTTTTGAGAATTCACTGCTCCGTCTAGTGTGAAATGCGCTTCATCTGACCACAAAAATGTTCCATGTCCATGCATTATCGACGGCTATCCTAGCCAGAAACTGACAAGCAAAATCACGGAATAGACCACGGAATAGACAAATCACGTGATACGGCTCGAGCACTTTCTGAATAATATTGGGAGCTTGAAGCACTCTCCACTACAGCAGCAGCAATGTCTTCCACAGTCTCATTTGCAATTCGTTTCCCGTCCTCTCCTGGCAGCACACCCAACTCACCAGTTTCTTTAAATTTCTTAATCATCTTTTTTAAACCATTAATGGACATAGGCCCATTTCGCAAGTTTTTCAAACGTCGATATTCTCTTAGTGCAGCAGAAGCATTATTGCAGTTCTGTTAAAACAACTTCACCAATAAAGCTCGATCCTTTTTATCTAAAGCCATAGGGAAGAATGACTTTGCATTTAATTTCACTGGCATTTTAAAGCTGCTTTTATAATTTTACATCTCATTTGCATAACGTCTCTGATTGAGTAAAACTTCTCAGATAGTTTCTTACATGACCAGCGCCATATTTTGACGTAGTGGTCAAAATGTGAACTAACTTTTTCATTGCAAAATTCTCTACCCCATGGTCTGTATAACATATATCTCAAGTTTCGTCAAAATCTGATTACCAGATCGGATACTAGAAGGGTCTAAATGGTGTCACTTTAATTATAACCACCCTGTATATGTATTTTAGTTATTCCCTATTTTATTTTATTTTATTTTATTTATTAATATATTTAGTTATTTTCACTGCCCAACTGATACTACACGGAACTTTAATCTTTATTCGCCCTTCGTTTAATTTCCTATTTATTATGCTACAAGTTCAAATGTAATGTAGTAACGTAATTTTTAATCAAAGAACTAATAATAATAAATAATAATAATAGTAATAATAATAATAATGACAATAAATAACAGAAATATTATCTCCGGAATTGTAAAAAAAAAATTAAAAGGTTAACTCTAATGAGCAGCAAACTCAGGATGTTTATACAATTATATCCTCATATACAGATTTCAAATAATTAATGAGTTACACAGTAAAATCAAATAATCAAAAAGTTCTATTTGTATTTAAGCTCTAAGAAGACATCATATAAAAAATACATACTCCTCTGAGAATTGCAATATTGCCAAGTGAGTGTCTGGAATTCGGAGCAATCGTTTGAACATCACCGACCAGCAGTTAAGTGGAAATAGAAAAGCAAGTTTCACCCAATCTTTTGGAAAGAGCAAGGTAAAGCAAACAGGAGAAAAGAACATGAAAAGAGAAATGTTTGCCACGGAAAATCCTTAGGGAAATGTTGTTGCTTGGGGGCTCGGCTGTTTACTCCTCTGTCTGTGAGCCACGACTCGGCAAAATAAACAAAAGCTTCCATTGATTGCGTTCCTTGTAAAACAGGGGGAAAGTTAATTTAGAAAACAGATTCACGGCACAGATAAGAAGCAATCTGTTCTCCTTTTCAGCGATTCAAATTATGTAAAAAGTTACCTCTCTCTTATTGACTTATGTTTCTGATTAATGGCGTGTAACAAATTTTAACACTTATTTACTTACAATGCCCTTTTAATTATAGGACTTAATAAATATTTTTCTTATCCATAGAGGAGCAAATTTTCATACTTTTAATGAAAAGTAATCTTGTTAGGATTATAGGAAATTATATAAAGAATAACTTCTATCAAATAAAGAATAAGTGATAGTTGATCTCAGTTATCATTTTGTGGAATATTCTAATATACTTGCTTATGTCAGCAGTTTATTCAAGTTGTATCTAAAAAAGCTCGACCGATGCCGCACGCAACTGCACAAATCACGTTTTATGTTTATGATTGCTCATGATTGTTGTTGTTGATTTTGTATGCTACTTCCTGGTTCTCAAAAGTCTGTTCAGCTTTAGAAAAACGAAACTGCTACAGGAAAGAAAAAACAATCTATTTTAATTTGAGACACGTTAATTTGACCAACTCCTATTGTGATGTCAGCGCTACATAACCAATTGTAGAAGGCACTAAAAAATGAGGCAATAAAAGACGTGTCATCAGCAGATTGGATGCGTACAGTACAGTGTGTTATAGGCATTAGAAAAACATTTTAATCCCATCAAAATCATTTCATGTAAAAAATGTAGCCAAGTCTCGCAACTCAGCAAAAAAAAGTTGTGAGATCTCATGTAGAGCCAAGTCTAGTGCTCTTATTAACACTGACACTTTCATTTACAAAGCACTCCAAATCATTAGATCTTTTGTTAAAGAACATTTTGTGACTAAAGTGTCAGAGTTAATAAGAGCACTAGACTTGACTCTACATGAGATCTCACAACTTTTTATGGCTAACGAATCGCGAGACTTGGCTACATTTTTTACATGAAATGTTTTTGACGGGATTTCACTTCTTTTTTTAAGTGGTCCTCCTTTCCTTTACATTCTTTTTGGATATCAGCCACCGGTTTTCGCATAGCCCACTCCCTGTTCTTATTGGCCCTTCTCGGTGGCTTCAAATGATTTATTTCTGGCAAATCTGCGCGGTACGTCCATTTGAGTCGATTGTCCTCGTTATGGCGGAATCTTGAACTTTGGTACTACTGTTAGAACCAATATTAATTAGATGCTAGCTGCTCAGGCTTTTTACTCTTGATAATGCTAAGTATGCTTGACCGCACACGAGAATACCGAAGAGCCTATGTCTATTAGTGCGCTGTTCAAACTAAGGCCTTGAATTTCATATTATAGTTATAGCAAACGCCACACATATAGGGTATTCTTCGCGCTGAACATATACCCTATTAATTATTTCAAATTCATTCCTAACTGAAGCGAGTTTGTGAGTAAATCCGTTAATAAATTGTATTACTCTCTGTATAAAATAAATAAAAACACCACTATTTCACAACATTATTTAATGCCGTATGCTCATTTCGACGACGACTTGGTCTTCTTCTTTATCTAGTTTTTCTCTGAAAAAGACGACGTTGTCGTCGAGATGCGCATACGGACATTAAATAATATTGTGGTAATAGTGGTTTCTTTATTTATTTTCTATAGTTTACTGTTTTTCACAGTTTCTTGCAATATACTTATTTGGATTGGTATTACTATCCTTTTAACTTTCTTCTTATCCTCAGGTTCCAGTTTTAAACATTGTACAACACCTATGGAACCAATTACTATGTCCAAACTCACATCAATGTTCCTTCTCAATATCACACTTGCTCCTACTTTATCACTATTGTCTCCTATAGTCCTGCTGTCATGGAAGCGTCGTCTTTATACTTTCTTACACACAGCCCTTTCGAAAGATACTTGGGGCTATCTCCAGGATGAGTCAATGGATATAAATGTATTTCGGAAACGATGTATAAAATAAACGATGTGATCATGCTAGCAGAGAATAGGATAGGTCCTCAATCTTTTGAGGCAATTTTGGAGTTTGGGCGCCATCTTGAAATCTGCCTTTTGGCTCAAGGTTATTTTCTTAAATGGGAAGGGGGGTCATGTGGAATATCAAATAACACCAATTTTTTCTCAGGAGTTCATTCAGGTTTCAGTTATCTGTTGTGGTTCACACATATCGAAACTGCGTTGCAGCAGCTAAAGGATGTGTTGAATGTGTTGTACCTGGTGCTGGACAGAGTGCTCAAGGTGCTGTATCCCTTCATTATGCACGCGCACAAGAAAGTCGTGGGCGAAGCTGTCATGGGCCTGTGGAATGTGTGGCTGAAGGTCACGTTTTCTTTGGGTTTTCACAGCATACACAAGTTGTTTCAAGTGGTGTGAGGTCCCGGAAATGTGGTGACCACTCCACAGGACCCCCTCGGTCAATCCAATGACCAGGCATTTGCCAACCTACTATTGACGGAAATTATTCGTTGTGTGGAGGTAAATTCACATCCAGCTGTAAATTTTTGCGAAACTGCCATCATCAGTCAACACTGACGGAAACAGTGTTCTGTAGCATTCGCAGGTACTCATCAGCATTTAAGTACTGTGTATGAAAATGGTCCAATGAAACGGGTGCTCCTTATCCCACACAACACCATAACTTTGCTATCACCAACGACTTTGGATGGATCTGTCCAATGAGAGCTCGTATCCCTCCAATATCTCATGTTCTGACGATTTACCTCACCGTGCACAAAGACATTTGCCTTATCACTGAACACCATGTTATTTACAAATGAAGGATTCAGTCGATGGTTTTCCAGAGCCCATATACAGAACTCCTCACGTTTGCCCGAATCATCGTCAGATAGTTTTTTGCTGCCATGAATGCCATTTGTTGGTATGCAAAATCCGTGCTATGGATAATTGGCTGAGTCCACACTCAGCTTTAAGCTATCTTGTGCTGTGTTGTGGACTCTTTTCAAATGTTGCCCACGCCACTGTTGAGATTGCCTGAACTGTGATATCACATATACGAAGGTACTGTGCGCGATTGGTTAGGGGTTCCGAGCGCTGACATCAGCAGCAATGGTAAGGTAAGGGGCGTTCCCCGGCTCAATCCTCTCCTCCTTCATTAGTGCCATCTCCATTTACCTGCAACAAGCAATTGTCCAGTCTCAATGTTTTGTTAATAACTTGTGAACCACAAAAGATAACTGAAATCCGAATACAGGAATGAACTCCGGCGAAAAAACAGGTGTTATTTAATAAGTATTGAGTTTAAGTAACATCCCCTGGAGATGTAAATGAGATTATTAACACTTCTTTGAAAAAAACGTCCATAGAGTTCATAGCTTCTAAGGCTTCCATGTCTAAAGGGTCTGTGGGGCTCTCATCCTCTTCTTCATTTCCTCTCGTCATTAATTTCAGTTACTTTAGCCATCACCATTTCGAGTGTTTTTTGAAATTTAAAATGGAATTCTGTTCGTAGATTGCTATATGTTAGGCCGTCCTTTAGTTCATCTTTTGTCGAGTTAAAAGTTTCCATGTAGATTTCACATTCTATCTGTAGTTCTCTATATGAGAGAAGGACCAGACACAAAAACCCTGAATACAATAAATAATAGTTATTAAATAAAAATAAAAAAATAAATAATAACTGACAAAATAATTAAGAAATAATAAATAAAATAAAAATAAAAATAAAATTTAGTTACTTTATTTTATTTAGTATTTATTATTTATTTTTTATTTTTATTTAATGACTATTATTTATCTGTAGTTCTCCTAACGTTCGACATAGTTTGAAGTATTTTTCAGGCACTTCCTCAACGTCATAGAAATAATGGTTTGAGATATGGTCGACAACATGACAGTGGTATTATTACAAAAAATTATACATAAATAAATGGTACATATTAGGACTAATTTACATAGTGAACTTTTTTACAGCGATTTCATAATTTTTAAATTATATAATTATACAATTAAAATGACAGTGAAACTATCGTTTTCTGGATACGGTGCCATAGTATCATATTGGTTTGGTTTGGTTTGTTTTGGTATTAACATCCTTTTCAACTGCCATGGTCATTTCAGGACGGCGTTATAGGGGCCGTAAATTTTGCCTCGCAAGGTTATTTAACGTGCAGCCGGCAAACGACTACACGAGACCAACGGCTTTACTTCCCTTCCGACAGAAGTGCGTTAGTATCATATTGTGCATTTCATTTTTAAATACACAAATAATGTCAAAGTAAAATGGAATATGTGACATTTGTTTTTAGTTACATATGATAGATAACTATTAGGAATAAATAAAAATGTTAAAACTGTAAGAGACCGAATATCTCGTCCAAGAGATCATAATTGACAAAAGCCTCCTCCCCCTTTTTTTTTTTTTTTACGTTGACAAGAAGCCCCACTTATAAACGAGTCTAAAACCTACATTATCCTAGTTATTTTGTGATACCATTATGATGAATCTATCTAGTTAGAAAATATTTATATACATATAAAAATTGTTTAAAACTATAAAAGACTTAACATCTGTGGACGAGATGTTCGGTCCCTTACAGTTTTAACATTTTTATTTATTCCTAATATTTACCTATCATATGTAACTAAAAACAAATGCCACATATTCCATTTTACTTTGACATTATTTGTGTACTTAAAAATGAAACGCACAATATGATACTATGGCACCTTATCCACAATACGATAGTTTCAATGTCATTTTAATTGCATAATTATATAATTAAAAAATTATGAAAACGATGTAAAAAAGTTCACTATGTTAAGTAGTCCTAATATGTACCATTTATTTGAGAATAATTTTTTGCAATAATACCACTGTCATGTAAGCTCACCAATCAGAATGAAAGTTCTACACATAAATCAGATAATTTCTATGATTGGTGGGCACCTCCCATAAAAAACAGGCCTGTGGCTCCTGCGAGTTTGTAGTCGTACAAAATTCCTGATAACTATCGAAACGCGTAGAACGCAATAAAAACGCTACCAATATTGCTATTACTAGACCCGTTTCTTCAGACATTTACGCAGCAATATAGACCATGATGCAACTACTACATCTTATTCCTGTTTGAGGATCCGTCCCGTACAGTGGAATTCTAAGCAAAGGGTCACTTGGCTCCAAAGCTCCACACGGCCAGTTCGACCATACTCTTAATCCGATGTTGTATTAACGACTTCTTAAACTCTTAGCAAAATTTATGTCAGTTGCGTGTGTTTTTCGTTTTTTGTGGTGTATGTTGTTATATAATAATTCAGGATAACTGGTTTTTCTCCCACGAACTGGATATTTGTCACAATTCCATGCGAGCAACATTGCAGGATTGTAATCGTTTATCATAAACCAGTCTTTCTGCCGCACAATATTATTGTGTCAGTTATTAGATGTCAATGCTTCTTTTGCAGCTATTGACTATAATGTCTCTTACGGTAAGTGCTTCAGTAATTTGATGTGGGAATACAAATCGACAAACTGAGGTGTAACCTTTTTAGTGTCTTTTTTCGCAAACAGTAACTGTATTGTTAATGAGTTTGATATGACACGGCCCGTTGAGTAAGAGTAGGCGAAAGATTCTTGTTGTGTATGGCTCATAGGACGTACGTACGTTGATGCAAATAATGCTACGTCCTCAAGTGGCGACTTGTGAAGAATTAGGGCATCTTTAACCCACGGTATGACATGGAATTGTTGAGCATTTCACGATTGGTATTCACGTCTTCAAAAATGATGTTCAACCTTACCAAGCGGCTCATCAGATGATGTTATGAAGTCTGACGTAGCTTAAAACTTATTATCTATGAAACGAGAAATTGGGACATGATCAAAAATCACCAGTTCACTAATATTTTTGTTAGTCGTTTCCCGTTGAGTTCCCTGATGTGTACCCCTAAATGACTCCGCATCCATTCAGAAAGACTAATGATAAGGAATCATGCTGAAATATTATAATTTTATGTCATGCAATTGACGTCATTTCTCGTTTTTTTTCTTGTTCAAATTTGTTGCTTCTTTTACAAACGACCAAATATTGCAGTCAAATCGCCTTCTTACTCATCTTTATTTATTAAGCATTTGAAAGTATTGTTCAGCTGTAATGTTTTCTTTTCGATTCACGCCATTCATTTTATAAAAAATACCAGAACCCAAATGACGAATAATAGCATCATTTAATAAGAAAAATAAATATTGTTGATTTAACCGAAAATGAAAATATTTTGAAATTAATCTGGTTTTAATAATTTTAATTTAAATGCCTCCAGATTAAGAAACGTTTCCAACGAAATTGATATCGCGGAGTTGCTATTGTTTCTCAATCTTAATAATTGGCCAAACAATATCGTCACCAATTGCATAATAGCCATTCCGTTAAAGGGTAATTAATGTTTGGCAATGATCTTTAACCATTAACACTTTCATATTTTGAATTTTTTAAATTTTCCCTTTCATTGTATCCTAAACACTATCTTTATGCCAAATTTCAAGTTTTTAGCGCGGCGAGGAGTGCCTCAGATTTATGATGATCGGTCAGTGAGTCAGTGTCTAAATAAAGAAATTTTGAGTTCATGTATCTAATGAACTAGAAAGATAGAAACGTAATATATGAAAGTTCAGTTTCATTTGCAAGGTACTATACATAAAAGGTTTCAGGTTTCTATGCTACTCTGGCACAAAGATATGTAGGGTCAAAACTACGCCGAGTTGCTTCCTGTAAAGGATGTTACGGCTGTGCTTGCTCGACTTGGCGAGGGCACTGCCGTGCCCTACAGATCGCTGCAATGCAGAAACGGAGCGATTTATCAGAAGTACAAAAAGAAAAGATTACACTGGTCACAACATTTTTGCTACTGGGGAAAGTATAGGTTTTCTAGACTAACTTGAGTATGTGTCACATGTATTTAAGCTAAAATTTGGAGTAGCGCAGTGGAAATAAAATAGCATGTAACAGCACACAAAATATGGTAAATAAAGGATAAAGTTTATTGTAAATAAAGAAAAAGTAGCAAAAGATAATGAGGAGTCAAATGGGCACCTCCTTGCAAAAAAATAAAATATGAACACTATTCACAAAAATACAATTAAATAACGATTCAAGATAAGCATGAACAGGTTAACCTTACCTGCACCTCAGTGCAAGATAAACCTAAACTTAAAGATTAATCTTGTAAAATAAGCCAAACTTTCAAGGCAAACTTAACCTAACAGTAAATTACACCATAGGCTTAAACGTAAGCCCTTACATTGCAATTCAGTCAGATAACAAAAACAAAGCTTATAAGCTAAACAAAAGCACATAAAGCTTAAAGTATAAATGACCTCAAAAGGAATTACTGCTATACAGCAAATTAGGCAGCTGAAGCTGCTGATGTTGAAGCTGAGGCTAGTTGTGTAGCCACAGCGGGCACCTTAAAAGATCTTATTTACAGGTACCTGGCGCACATGCAACAGTTAAGTGATCAGGCAGCCCTTAAGGGCTGCGCCGCCTGTTTAAACGCCACATAAAGCACACCACTCGCGATCCGGCGAGGCAATCACAATGACGACGGAAAAAGGAAATAAAAGGCCTGGTTGTTTTCCTCAACCGTACAGAGTCGCTTGGACGACGCATAAAGACGACGGAACCTCAACCGACCTAGTCTATTCCACTCCATCAAAATGAAAGAACGTAAATGGTAAGCCACCCTTTCCCAAACAACAGACGGTGGGCAGTCAGATCCATAACATCTGGCAACTCTTGCCGTCCACAACTGTTTATTTAAAAACACAATTGGAATGGCTAGGACCGTTTTGAAAGCCTTCCCGGATTGCTCGTCAAACAGACAGCGCACCGACTGATAAGTAAGACCTGTCAGCCCGTAATGCTGTCTGAGCCGAGCCCAGATGGCTTGCGCGAGTGGACACCCAAAAAATAAATGCGGAATAGTCTCCACTAACCCGCAACCAGGACATGCGTCTGACGTTACAACATTCCACGTTCGAAGGCGCTGCAAAGAGGGAAACCCATGGTGCAACAACCTCCACTGATAATCAAAAACATTGCTTTCGAAGGTGAAGAGTTTTAATATCTTCAAAATAGATGCCCAAGGGTAATCAGGATGCAGTCTAACCACATCCGTAGTCAAATCCAGAGCAGAATTTCTGAAAAACCAAGCCTCCTTCAAGAGCCCAACAGAATCAAAATTGAGACCACGCAGTACAGAAACGAAGGGGTGAAAATCAGTTTGCAAATCACGATAAAATTTCGGTTCCCGGCACTGTACAATCACCGGCAATAGAGATGAAATTGGCAAACCATTGGCTTTGAAAAATAGCCGAAGATGAACAAAAACGAAATTCGCCCACATGGGAGGCGGAATCAAAAATACCCGAATCAATGCTGCCATTCTGGCCGCTACAAGACGCTGACGAATGATCGGTTGCCCTAACCCACCTCTTTCAAACGGGGCAAACAAGATGTCAGTACGCAGGGGATGAAGGTTGCTACCGATGAACTTCACGCCCCAAACACATTTGACCATTTTCCGACGAAGCATTACTTGCTCTCGATAAGATGGAAGGGAGAACAAGCAATTCGCCGTCAACAAAGGAATAACGTACGTTTTCACAAAACGGACTTTAACCAGCATAGATGTTTGAAAACGGAAAGCCTTATTTAAACGAGTCACACACTTTGCTAGCACCAGTTTCCAATGCATGGAATCCATGGATAAAGAGAATGAAAAGGTATAGCCTAACACAACGATCTGTTCGCCCCAAGAGATCGAAAAATAACGGAGATGGTCGGCCATCCAACGCCCTGAAACAATCCCTTTCGATTTCCCAAGGTTAATAGTACTTCCTGTGGAAGCACCAAACAGGTCAAAAGACTTTTTATAAACATCCAGGGTATGAGGATCTGAGGCGAACAGAAC
>JAHWFO010099858.1:20061-32166 GCA_023313115.1 Rhysida immarginata
ATAATAATAATAATAATAATAATAATAATAATAATAATAATAATAATTCAATTCAATTCAATTCAATTCAGTTTATTAGTTCAAACAGCCGAAGCCAAAAAAGAATAACATACATGAAAACAAACAAACTTAAAGAAACAATGTAGGAAAAAAAATAAAAACATATCAGTTGAAAATATCGAAAGAATTCTGCAATCTATTTAGGTGGACTGAATTCGAAAAAGTGGGGATCGTCGAGCATGTGCTTTCTTCATAAGCGTTGGATGGAGACGCATCAGTGTTTCTCGAGAAGAGAGCTGAGGTACTCGTAGACGAATTTTTGAAATAATATCAACATCAGCTGCTCCGGAAATGATTTTTCTTAAGATGGTCAAGTCATATTGATCACGTTTCATGGTGAGAGATGGTAATACTGTTTGAGAGGAAGGATATCTATGATTCAGAAATCTCAAAAAGATTGATTGAACTTTATCGACAGAATATGCCTGTCGTTGGGTGCATCCGTTCCAGATCGCACTACAGAACATTAATATTGGTAAAACTAGAGAGGTATATAGATGAAGAAAAGTATTCTTCTGAGTGAAGCTGGCACTATTTCGCAGAATAGACTCGAGGGCCTTTAGTGCTTTTTGTTTAACATGAACAATTTGGTCATGAAAAGTGAGTTTTTGGTCAAATATCACACCCAAGTCTCTAACAGTTGTTTTCTTTAAGATGGGGTGCTGATCAATATTGTAAGGATAAGTTATCGGATAACGTTTGTTAGTAAAAGTGCATCTAAAACATTTGGAGTAATTAAGAGTCAAATGGTTTTTAGAGGACCACTGGACCAATTCTTGGATAGCATTCTGTAAGATAAGTGCATCTGACAAATCAACAATCTTTTTACAAATTTTTGTATCGTCCGCATACATGAATACATTTACTCCATGGAGGGCTTGTGGTAGATCGGACGTGAAGACGTTAAATAGAAGAGGCCCGAGTACGGAACCCTGAGGTACGCCAGTAACAGGAGAGAAAGGATGAGATTTACCTGTTCCAATAACGACATAAGCTTTACATTCAGTAAGATAAGAGTTCATTAGGTTAAGGAGATTGTCTCTAAGCTCAAAATATTGCAATTTCTTACTTAACAGATTGTGGTCTACCATATCAAAGGCCTTACTATAGCCGAAATAGACAACATCGATTTGACTCGTCTCTTCGTAAGCTGAGAAAAGGTCTTCCGTTAAAATTAAGAGATTGGTTTCAACTGATCGTCCAGAGAGAAAAGCATGTTGGGTAGCAGGAAGAGAAGATCTAAAATGAGAAACAAGATATTTATGCAGGATGATGTCAAAAACTTTGGAAATACAGGGGAGAGCTGATATTGGTCAATAGTTTTTCACCAGATCTGAACGTCCAGCTTTAAGAATAGGTGTAACCCTAGATACCTTCCAGATAGATGGATATACGCCAGTGGAAAGGCACAAGTTAAAAATATAATGCAGTATAGGAATAAGTAATTCACTTACTCCTTTAAGAATGAAAGATGGAAAGTCATCGGTAGAGGCAGAAAAGGTATTTCGAAGCTTTCTAATGGCTATTTTAATATCCAAATGTGAAATTTCTCCAAACATGCAGACGTCAGGAGTAGAAAGATGATCATCTGTTTCTTCTGTGTCTGACAAGTTTGAAGCGTTTGGAGTCGAAGGGGTGTAGAAGTGTTCAGCAAAACAATTGCATATTGCATTAGGTTCATTTAGGACATTGCCATTTTCAGTAACAAGAGAGGTGCAATCACGATGCACTTCCTTTCGCTTCGAGTTGACATATGTCCAAAAATTATGGGGATGATGAAAAATATTGGCTTCAAGCGAATGAACATACTTTTCATAGTCTTGAGCTTGTTGTTGTTTATATGCTCTACGTGTTTCAGAAAAACAATGGTAAATGAGGGGATCGTTAGATACTTTATAATTTTTGTGTAAACGTTGCTTTTTCTTCATTAGTGAAATGAGTTTTAAAGAATACCAATAGGAATATTATTAATTAAAATGCAGTGTAATTTGTTCTGAAGGATAACAGCTGCTTCATTGGGATCATCAGATCGCATAACTTCATCCCAATTTTCGTGTGCAGCATTTTGATAAAGCTGAAAATAATTTGCTCTACGAAGGCCCCAGCGTACAGTGGAGTTGCAAAAAGAAGAAGAAAAGGAGGGCCTAATCGTAAAGTCCGCTGTAAATGGTGGATGATATGAATCAGGTGAGACAAGAGCCTCAGTATTGGGAACGGGTGAAACTGAACAGGTGCAGTCCGTAAGAACAAGATCGAGGTAGGATCCCTCAGTATTTGAGATAGTATTAACTTGTGAAAGGTTGCAGACCGAGAGAAGATCATTTAGCAAAGAGTCCTTTAGATGACAATAATAATAAGAGCCAGAAACAGTATTTATGTTAAAGTCACCGAAAACTGCAATGGGGCCATTAAAGCGATGAATCATGTCTTGCATATCATAATATTAATAATAATAATAGAATCGATTATTAAAAGTTTAGAATTTTTCTTAATGCATTATAAGTCATAACATAAAAAACATTTATGGCCAACGCCATCACCAATTAATTATTCGGTAAATTAATTTAAAAAAAAATTTAAAAACTCTTCCCTCAAATAAGGAAAAAATTTTTAGTATATTTAGATTAAAAAAAAACCTTTTCCAGATAATTCGATTAAAATTGTGTATAAACTATAAAAAAATAATAAAAATCTAGGCTTCATTTGTGGGTTATGTCCCCTTTTGTGCTTTTACTCTGGGGGTTTTTTCCTTCCTTCCCTCCTTTGCACTTTCTTCCATCCTTACAGTGGGCGTTTTATATCTGAGGTTTAACCATAGCCTAATAATAACTAGTGCGGGGTTTGGCTGGATTAAAATGGGTTTCATGGGTTACCCCTCTCACAAGCAGCACTGGACCAGCCCCCCCCCCCAAAAAAAAAAACAAACAAATCTGTGTACGGCCCTGGTCTGGAAATATTAATACGTCGATATTCGGCAAATTATCAGAGTCCCTCTTTTATATCCTGGATCGGTCATTTTACTGTTTAGTAAAAAAAAATCGACAAATGGAAATCGATAAGAAATGTGAATCCGTTTCAGTCTGATTCTCAAATCGAGGAAAACCAATCAAAAGTCATTTTCAAGTAACGATTTTTCAAATAGATCGTAGGTTTCGCGTTTTTAAAATCAAATTTAATAAATATTTAGAAGTTTGCAGCGTTTTTGACCACTTTTTTTCATGTTTAGCATGTCCAAATAAATAAAATACAATTGTTACTTTTTTTTTAAAGATTCCATGCATAATCGCTATTGTTGGGTGGCAGTTGTCCTAGGTGGCGGTTATCCGGGTGGCAGTTGTCCGGGTGGCAGTTGTCCGGGTGGTGGTTGTCCAGGTGGCAATTGTCCTAGAACCCTATCATGGGATGGTTGAGATGCGCTAACTGGTTGAGCGTTCCTCATTACTTTTCGCCATTGGTTAGTTTCATAAACGAAATACTTGTTAGTCGCGAAATATTTTCAAAAGACGTCAAGTCTATTTTTCTACAATTATTCAAATATACATGTCTTCAAATTCTTCTCTATACAATCGATACTAATTAAGCCATGATAATGTCTCTAGGAACTCACACGGTTAAGAAGATGGGACTGGGAGAGGAATTTATTATAGGGAGTTTCAGGTATCTTATCTCTGAAAATATACAGAAGTTTTTTGCATTAATCGGATTAATCTGTTTATAACTTTATTTATTAAGTTGACCTTCTACAGCTTTTCGTTCTGCGCTTTAAATATTTTAATTTTTTGTTGCTTTGCATAATCAAAGTATCATATTTTGTCTCCTTACAATCATAATAATAACACTAAAGGAAAACCTCTTATCCATAAAAAGAATTTTAATTAAGCATGTAAGTATTTCGAACCCTTTAGGTTCATTATTCAATTCCATATGAGGTCTCCTGACATCAACTGCTTACTCCTGACCTTTGTTTTTTTGGCCTACCACACACTAAAGGTGCGGCCACACAGCGCTACGCGACTGACGCGATGGATGCGATGGACGGGACGGACGCGATGGGCAAAATTGGGTGGCCACACAAAGCGGTATGTGACGGACGCGACGGATGCTATTTTCGCTCTGATTTGTATACAAGTCTGTTTATTTCATTGCTTTCTTGAAGATTTACATAAAGAAACAATATTTATTATTATTAATACGCTTATATTAGCTTCACTTGTAACTAACTTTGTAAACAAATCTTGGAAGTCGAATTTAACCTACTTCCTGAAAAGGTAGAGAGTTGAAATTTGATACACATGTGCAGGACCGATGACAGTGCATGATAAAAAAACATTCTTTCAAATCGGTTTACTGGTTCATGTTTTAATGATACTAATTCATTACTACGAATTGTCCATTTGCCACAACAAACAATTCGTTATGACGAGGGTTAAATGTATCCGTCGTTTATTGTCGCTAAATTAATTGTTGACGCCGGCCTGAAGAGATATTATAATAAAACATAAAATAAAGCGTATTTTTAAAAAAACTCTTACTTTCCCTCTTATTACAATTATAATTATGCCAAATGGTTTTTTTCTTTCATAGTATTTCGGAACGATATGAACTGAGGCTCTACAATGCCAAATATTAAGATAAAGGAATAACTTGCTTTGATTTTTGTTCCTGAAGGATATTTTGAAAAATACAGGAATAAACGATGAAACTAGATAGTTTGCTATCTATGTAAAGCCATTATTTTTTATTCTTTTATATTTTTTTCCTCAGAAATGCCATAATCGTAGCATATTCACATGATTGAAATCACCGAATGCAAAAAATTAAGACGCGTCCACACAAACCGCGACGGACGCAATGGACGGGACTATCTGGCCGCTAAGCGTCCAAAATATTTGCGCCTCTATTCACATTGTAAGTGGCCACACAGTGCTGCGACGCTACGGACGCGACAATCTGGACGTTTGGACGCATCGAGGAGGGTTTTGTTTGCGCAAATATTTTCTGGACGTCCAAAACGTCCGTCGTGGACGGTCATTCGTAGTAGAAAAGCAATGGTGTTATGCTCATCGCCTGCAGCTGCGGTGATTTCAATCGTGTGAATATTCAACGATTGTGGCGTTTCTAGAGCAAATAAATACATGTTTTTTGGGAAAAAAAATAATTATATAGTTAAATAAATACAAATGCATAATTCATTAAAAGAAGTATAAACAAAATAATAAAAAATAGTGGCTTCACATAGACAGCAAACTAACGAGATTGGAAAATATACTTTGAAAAGACAGGAACAAAAATAAAAACAATTAATATATGGTATTATAAAGCCTCTATCCATATCGTTCCGAAATAACTATGAAGAAAAACCATATTGCATAATTATACCGTAGTTATATCGTAATAATAATTTTAATTTAATAATAATAATTTAACTAATATTAATCCTATACGTCCATCCAGGGCCTGTATGGCCTGAGGCCGACGAGTTGGGTCCCTGGATGAACCAGGATTAACGACTGCTGTATGATGGTCACAGCAGCCGGGGGGGGTGAAGATTCTGAGCCACTGAATGGTCGCCCATCCAGTGGCTAGCCGTGCCTGATGTTGCTTAACTTCACAGAAGTTGTTACGATGAAAGCCCACCAGGCCACGGCCTCCCCCTTAACATTATTTCTTGTAAACTTAAATTTATCCTATCTTTACGTAAATCTTCAAATATGCAATGAAACAAAAGGAGTTTAAACAAATCGGAGCGAACATAGCATCCGTCGCATCGATGGACGACTGTAGTATGGCTGTAGATTTAGCTGCAGGCGATAAACACATACACCATTGCTGGTCCACTGCGTATGCCCATCCACGTCGGACGATTTGGACGTCCAGAAAATATTTGCGCAACTAAAACGTCCAGAATGTCGCATCCGTAGCGTCCGCAGCTCTGTGTGGCCACTTACATAGAGAATAAAGGCGCATAGTTTTTGGACGCGTAGCGTCCGTCCCAACCGTCGCCGTCTGTGTGGCCGTAGATTAAAAGTGAAGGCTTTTGAGTTCGTTTCAGAAACACAATTTTTTTTTTATGAAATCGACTTAAAAATTCATGATTCGTAAAAAGATATGTTAAAGTTTTGAAAAAAAAATTCCCGTCTGTACGTATATGACCAATTTTGTGCAGCTAACTCCTCTGAAGCAGCAAATAGCCGAAACAAATAAAAATTATACATATTTAGAGGGTTCCTTAAATTGTGCCTTAGCGTATATTTTATGTCAATTGGGTACGCCTTTGTCGAGATATTAAATTTTTTTCTAAAAATTAAAAAAATGGTTCTAGCGTTCAAACGACCGAACCAAACACTACATGTACGTACTCCTCCAATTAAGGCGAATTTTTTTTTATAAATGACTTGTTTGGCTGTGATGAGCCGTTTTGGAGTTATTTACTAATCCCCTCCCCGAAGATCCCCCTCCCCGAAGATCCCCTTCCCCGTTAATTTTTTTTTTTGGAACTTCAGAGAGTGGGGTTCGTTAATCATTTTTTTATGGAAATGGGCTAAGCCTTTTTAGAGAAATAAATCTTTTCTGAATAAATGAAGAAATGCTAGAAACGTTCATTTCAAAGCTCCAAACATAATATAAACGGCATGAAGAGCTTCCTCTTATTGTAAAATACAATTTTCTTTTTGACGTAGAATACGTCTTACGTTTCGATTCTGGGATGCCACGCTTAAATCGTGAATGTCACGAAAAGTGTTAATCAGAATAACCTTAATAACGTCAAAACTATTAATGATAGAAAAATGAATGATATTCCATTCGATAGTATATAAAACAAAACATGCTTTAGACTTTGCCCAACTTCATGCTGACGTCATCGGCTGATGCAATCGAAGAACAAAAATTGAGTTAGAAAATCTGCTCTCTGGCAGAGATTAATTTAGTCTAGCTCCGGCTTCCTTTGAGATTGCACGACATTTTAGGTGTCATTTGTTTTATCTTTTTGCGCTTTATAAAATAGCTTAAAAATTAAACCTCAGTGTTTAATAGTATCTAAAATATCGGCCTTCGAATTGTAAAAATTTTGCAAAAATTACAGAATTTCCAAGTTTTTGCATAATAAACATCAGAAAAATTATAGAAAACGTCACAGGTAAAGAGAATGAGATATGGGGAATCCATGAAGACCCAGACGTCCGATGTTGAACGCCTACGGGCTGAGTAGGAACGACTGAAAGTTGAGACGTGGCGCCGCCAATGTGAACTAAAGCCCGATGCGAATACACCAATAACTTCCACTGCTCAGTTCGACGCAAATAACAGATATGATAATATAAACGTTTCAACACCAAGTGATAAAATCCAACCCATGGAGGTTTATAATGAACCATAACCGTCAACAGTAGCAGCATCTTCATCAAATGCGATTTATGTACGGAGCGATATATATGCGACAGTTTTGGACACGGAATTCATTTTCCCTTCTATATTCATAAACAATGAATTTGGATATTCATGTAATGTTTCTGATAGATTTTGTTATGAGAAGCACTTGAAGCGCGCTCGTAACAGAAGTGTGATATCTTAGCTTCATCATTTTCATCAGTCCTTTGTGAAAGATTTCATGCTGTGTAATCATTGTACGTAGAACAAATTTAAAACTATTCAAAATATGGTGTTATGAGTTAAAAAGAGAGCAGGCGTTTTTGCAATTTTTTGAAATGTTAAATCTTTAACGAATGTGAACCTATACTGAAAGACTGGTCTAACTATGGACGACTGATTGAAGTTGATATCAATGATATTTATATTGTTAAAGCTTTTGGAATGGTGTAGTGAGATCCGTACTAGGAAGTGTTTACTCTGAGTGGTCAGATTATTATGACCACCTGATGTTTGTAGGCAAATTAAACATGATTTCGCGCTGAAGTTGTTAAACAGACGGACTAGTGTAAATAGGCAAGCAGGTTGTCTACCATGACATTGGAAGTGATGTGTTTCAGAAGATTATAGGGAAACGGCGCGATTTAGCAGCCTTTGATGATTTTTGGCGCTCGGAGCCATGGAGCTAATATCAGCAAAACGGCTGCATTCGTTAAATGTTCAAGAGCAGCTGCTATTAAATTGTTACAGACTGGACTGTCAGCCGGAAAATTTGGTCTGAACATCCCAGTTGTGGCCGTCAACGACTAGTCAATGTTCGGGCTGAAAGGAGAGTGGCAAGACTGATACAAGAAAACAGAAGGGCAACAGCGCATCAAATTTCTGCAGATCTTTATCAGGGATCCTCTCAAATGATCTCTGAACGCACTGTTCGCCATGAAATGCATAGTATGGAATATGGGAGCCAGTTCGATCACCTTTGCTATCTGGAGTAAACAAGATAAAACGTCTCCAATTCGCACAGGAACACAAGGATTGGACAGGTGAGCATCGCAATAAGGTCATGTGGTCTGATGAACCACGTTTTCAGTTGCATCATGCAGATAACAGAATGAGAATTTGACGGAAACTGCATGAAAGCATGGATCCGACATGCATGAGTAGAATTCTTCAACCTCGTGGGGGCAGTTATGGTTTGGAGCCTGTTTTCCTGGCATGATATGTCCTTTAATATGTGTAATAAAAAGTCTGCATATCAGAACATACCTAAGTATCTTTGCTGATCAAGTTAATGAAATCATGTTGATAAGTTAGTATATCCTAATGGAGTTGGCTTCTTCCAATTTGACAATGCGCCATGCCACACTACTCGTATCTTGCAAGGATAGTTTCAAGAACAAACAATGCCTGTGTGTTGTTTGTTTCAAAAAAATTGTTTTTGCTACTGAATGTATGCTTTAACCCCTATGTTGATTCGACAATTGAAAATGATAGTAAGGCGAGATTGTTGCGATCGCTATTAACGACAACGAACCTGGCTTAGGTGACCCCCATAATGACCAATATCAATCTAATTGAGCAGTTGTGGGAGAAAATTGAATGAGCTATCTGACAGGTGGTTCCAAAACCAACAAATTTCAACAACAGGACAGTGCTCTTCATCAGGCAAAGACTGTTATGACAGCTTATAAGAAGCAGGGAAAGACATCATCTACAAAGCACAACATTGGCCGAAAGTCGAAGCTCACTGATAGAGACAGAAGGGGTTTGAAGCGGATTGTGGCCAGAAAGCACAAGACAACAGCATTCATGTTGTCAGATTCCTCGCTTCACCTTTCAACATCTCGTGGAGTAAATGCGAATCGCCGCAGTATTGAAGGAAGAAGGTGGCCCAACGAAGTACTGATTGGGTAGTTATAATAATCTGGGCACTGAATGTATATTCATTTTAAAGTTTCTATATCTGATATGGAAATGTTGTTCTTCTGTGCGATAATGAAATATTCACCAACAACTAGACCAGTCAGTGACAACAAATAGGTGGATACTAATATTGCAATCATGACAGTTAGCATTATCAGTGTAGATGCTATATTAAATTTAAACGCTCTTAGCTTTATGAGGAAACATTTTAATTTAGATTGCAAACCCATCGAATAACGTATTACATTGGGTGGCAGTACTATAAATTTGATGTTTGCACGAAATATTGATTCTTGTCTGTTGCCATTTCTAACATACTTCTCTTATCATTGACTAGTGATTTGCGAGTTGAGATTATCATAAAGGTTTGGTTGGAAATTTATGATGAATTGCAAGTACATTTTTTGTCTGAACATTTTATATCAGAAATTATATTTTTTAAATTGTGTTGTACAAAGTTCTTTCTTATTCGCCATGTGGCCTCAAGACGTATTCTACGATTTAACTAGCGGCCATGTCCCAACACAGCATCGTAAATTTTTTTTAATTCCGCACAATTATTTCGTGGTAGGCCTGTGCGAATGTACCATCCCGCCATACCAATTTATTTTTTCGTCTGTTTGTTTGCTCATGCCTTGTTTTATCTTCCTTTAATTAATGGGCTAAATTTAAGAACCTCTCAACAAATTACTAGAGTTAATTAATAATTTGTATTGTATTTTCGTATCAAAAATGTTTTATCCAATCACTGAAAGCTTTATGTTGTTTTATGTAAAACGAGTAAGCTCAACTGAAGAGATTTTATTTTCTTTATATGTTTCCAACCAATTATTAGCAATTTCCAACTTTTTTATTCAGTACAAATATTATTTTTCCTGTTTTAAGAGCAGCAGGAAGAAAATTGATTGTGATTTTAGAAAAGCTTTCTCAAAAGGAAGATCCAAGATGAAAATTGACAAGTTGAAGAAGGGAAGAGTAAATTGAGGTTTAGCAATTCGCGGCACTCTTTTCGTCTCGGATGTCAATCAATTGCAGGCTTTATTTAGGACTCCGTCTACTCTTTTCTCCCACTGAAAGAGGGGCTCGGATATACGGTAACGTGGGTTTTAACGCTGTTTACGTCAACATCTCTTTTAACGTTAACTTGAAAAATATTGAATTTTACATTGCTAAAAGCATTCCACTATAAACTAAAAGTTCCAGGAGAATTTTATTTTAAATTTAATACAAAGTTCTCTCTACAACATCTAATTTCTTAAAGAGTAGATTAACATTTATAAAAACTAAATAAAATTGCTATATACAATTTCTAAAGGAGATGATTTGAAATGTAAATAGATTCGCTCTAGTTTTTAATTAACTTATTGATTAAAAAGCAATTAAGTTTCTCTTCTCCAAAATATAACTCAAATTTTTCAAGGCAAATTTGGTTTTAAGTATTTTAAATTCTAGTGTGATTTTCGGGCCATCCCAGTATTCAAGCATAAGGAGCTGCTGCTATTCCCATTAAAAATTCCGAGTCGTAATTAAAATATTCTATAAATCATTTCAAACAATTTTAGAAGTTTACGCTAATTTTATGCTAAACGTACAGCATGAATGGCAAGTTTGTAGAATGCATGACAAGTGTTCAGTGACCCCCAAAAAAACCTATTTTCATTCAACATTCGTTTAGACGTTTCATCATTTCTCACATTACTTATTACTTTTTCTTTCATATATCAGGTCATTGCATATCAAATATCGGATTTCGAGGTGGGTTCCGCGCTTCAGCACGGTTTCCACGTTTAGTAGCAAGTACCCATAACGAAGTGGTACATTCCCAGAGATAAACCTATCAGCGACCAGCTGTCTGCGATGATATTTAATAGCGTTCGAACCCACGCGTAGATAGTTAGGACTAGGGATGGGCGATTATATTATTATAATTGATTAATTTTAATCGCGATTTATGAGAATAGCCGATTAATTAATCGATTAATCGCGGTTATTTTGAACTTTAAAGCTTAAGCATCGGACACTTTATAACAAGCATAATCTGTACCTGGCAAGTAAATTTCAAAACATAAAAACTAGTAGTCCAAGGCAACTAGTAGTAGTATTCGTGTTTGTCCAGATATCTGTAGTAAGTGTATTCCTTTTGTCACACCTCACGACTTCGCTGAGATTTTCGTATGCTCCATCAATGCTAAGTGTTATTACTTTGCGACACGGAATCTTAAATAATGGAGCAACTACACTTAGCAAGCGTCGTAATCCAGGTTTTTCGACAGACTGCAGCGGCGTGTTATCTTTAACAATCATGTATGTTAAGGCATTTTTTATGGCAACGTCTCTAGTGCCATTTAATTGATAACTGCTGAATGTAACGTGGAAAAATATATGATAATGGCAGTTATGCGCAGAAGAAGTTATAAAAGACACGTACACGGAACGGGTCAAAAATTAAATAAAGTTTATTAGATGTACGTAAATAATTATAGAGTAAATAAAAAAAATTATTAAGACAAATACCACTAAGCAATCCTACTTAGCTACAACATACCCCAATCCAAAACATATAATGGTACACAATAAATGTAAAGCCTTATTGTATTAATAGGAATACTTATCCGTAAAGCTAACGTAAAATTCAATAAGCATCAATCACTACAAGATAAAATATCTTAGCATAGCATTAACACACTTCATTTGAAAACGCAATAGTTTTTAAATAATAATAAATAGGAAATCGTGTTTATCTATACAACACCA
>JAHWFO010099858.1:32176-42435 GCA_023313115.1 Rhysida immarginata
GAAAAATTATACCGCTTATTAATTAGCGATTACACACCCACAACGGAAAGCTAAGATTATATGCGGTCACAACTGTCAATCCCGTGCTAGCGTAAAGCTTAGCAGGTCGGTAAGATAGGCGTACATTCCAAAAGGCCACAAGCCTATTACTTTAGTAATACTGCGTACGCCTAGGTATTTTAATTCTGCAAAACTACGTTTAGTTAGCACGGCATTATTGCCCACAACATAAGTCACCTTTGTGAGGCTCCTGTAGCTCTCCACGACGGACCTGACGACCAGCCTCGTACTTGAAACCACTTGAGGCGGCGGAACCAATTTGCTGCACCCGTCTTCCTTTTTCGACATTGGCAAATTCATCGCCACGTTGGCTTCCCGGCACGGTCCGCTGTTCTCCCTCATAGCATCCGCCTTCCCTTGCCTGCGTTCTCGTGGAGTCGGGTAATGTTTTCTTCTTCGCTCCCCTCTGCCCACGCAGAACAGTCCTCGGTCCGGGTGATGTCGGCTATCAATTCCACGATTCGCAGATCCTCCTGCCACCATCCATGCCGACAAACTCTCCCTCTTTCTCCTGCTCTTCCGCTCGAGCTTCGCGCAGACACTGAAGTTGGATAAAACGTTCTGGATTTTAGGTTGGTCTAGTCTTGGTCTCTTGACTGCCGTTGTGTCCAGTTGAACTTCAAGAATGTTTTCCGAACACTAAATAATATCAATGCGCCTAAAAAATTAATATAAGATGAAGCTATAAAAATTCCTATAAACATATCATTCAACACTAACCTATCTGGTTTCGTTTTGTGTTTCTGTAGATATCAATTGCTTGTAAACGTCATGATGGCTAATTTTTAAATGGTTCCTCAAATTTGTTGTGTTTCCTTTACGTTTTATTATTTTTTGGCAATAATTGCAAGTTCCATTTTCGGCATCTTGTCTTTCAAAGTGTTGCCAAATTTTACTTTTAAATGAAGAGCTTGACATTCTGTCCCTTACGTTAACACTAAAGCTCAGTCACTAAAATAGAATGATCTCGTCATCAAAAAAAAATCAATAAAATCTTTATATATGTTATATTAGTGTACCCTATATTATATAGCCGTGCTAAATATACTTAAAAGGAAATATATACTAGCCCATCGCTACTTAAAACTATTTCATTTTAGCCGAAATGTCAAACCAAATATCTTAATTTCAAGAAAACCAATAAAGAAACACATTCTGGTATGATCTTACCTTAATTGAAGATGGGCAATCGTCCGTCGAGTGAAGCCTTCCCGTCTCCTTGTAGAGTGTAGATCTCGTTGCAATTAGGACAGTTACCGACAGTAGTTATGGGAGTCGACAATCGACAATCGAACAGTGAAGTGTACATTTCTTCAGGTGGGACGAAAGCAGCGCTTTCACAACCTTATCGAACCAGAATAAATTCCAAATGAAATACACTGAGGTAGTCAAGAAGCCTGACCAACCCAAGCGGTCTTCCATATTAAACAAAAAAGAAAATAAGATTGACGATTGTCAGAAACAAAATACAAACGAAAAGAACATGCAAGGTGAAAGAAGATTTTCACATCTTCTAGTAGTCCGGGAAAGAGACGTTGCTGATGTCTTCAAAGTTTATGTCAAGAATGTGCCTTGGTTTTCGATACTTCATATGCCACTTCATATCTATTGAGTTCTTCAGCATTCCGGTCACTAGATCATTGTCATGAATCTCCATCTTCGCAACCATAATCAAAAGGAGGTCCTGTATAAACTTTCCGATCTGGACCATATCTAGATCTGAGTGGATGGATTGGTTTTTCACAGTCCTTCTGTCCAGCTGGGCAATGGTCCTCAGGGTAACATTCTGGAATGACTGTAGCTCGCTCCTTCTGCTTCTACAGATAGTCGCCCACGCAGGCATGCCATAGAGGAGTATGGTCCGAATAACCGACTTGTAAAGAAGTAGCTTGTTGTCGATGCTGAGGGTACTGTTGCGGCCCAGGAGAGCTATGAGACTGTACTTAGCCCTCTTTGCTTTGTTCAGACCGTAGCTCAGGTGACAATTCCACGAGAGTCTTGAGTATTTGTAGTTGTCTACCCAGTCCAGTTTATTATTGAATAGAACAAGAGAATCTGGGGGATGCTTGAACTTTCTGTTGAAGTACATAGCCTTGCACTTTCCGACATTAAGGTTCAGCTTTCAGCAGTTAAACCAGTCTTCGAACATCTTCAAGGCGTGCTGTAGACGAGTGATAACGTGAGCCGGCATTTGTGCCCATGTCATAATGGCAGTATAGTAAGCATAGAAATATAGCTTACAATTTTAGAGGTTCGGGAAATCATGCACAAAATATTTAAATAGCACCGGCCCGAGGACAACCTTGAGGGACACCGGCCTTTACAACACGGGGCGTGGATAGATTTTCACCAACTAAAATCCCGGTAGGACCTGTCGGTGAGAAAGAATTTCATCATCAAAATCCCGTCTCTAATCATTTTAATGCCACACTTGGTCAAAAGCTTTACTGGCATCGAAGAAAACCACTCCGCAGTACCTGGATAGGTTAATGGGGGTACTCAGGTCTTCTACGAGCCTCCATATCTGCATCTGACAAAAGTGGCCAAACTGATCTTTCCGAAGTAGGTCATTGACGAGGATCCTTTTCCAAAACTTTAGACATTGAGGGGAGCAAACTAATAGGTCGGTAGCTCGATGGAATTGCTGGATTTTGTCCCTGATTGAAGATACACAAAACAATAGATTATTTCCAAGATGCAGGGAAGTAAGAAAATTTCAAGCAGTCGCTAATGATATTGGTAAGAAAGTCAATAAGGGCATTATTGCTCACCTTGTCTCTTCCTGGAGCCTTCTTCTTTTTCAGGTTACTTATGATGGTGGCGATCTCTCCGGTCACGATAATGTTCTTCGTTAAATGCCGCAAGATTTCATCAAAGTTGACAAGACCATCTTCCACATACTGAGACATGATTTGGCTCTCGGGATTGTTGTTGATAGGAGTAACAAATTGCATTTCTAGTGAATCTGCAATGACTTGGGCCTTGTCCTGATCAGTTTGCACATAGTCACCTTGTGGGTTACGGAGTGGAGGAAGCGTATCATTCTTCTTCTTCTGTAAAGCTCTGACCATACTCCAAATGGAATTGTCGCGAGCCGACAAGCTTTTGAGTTTGTCATTCCATCTAGCGTCGCGAAGCTCTTTTATCTCCTCTTGGACTCTTCGCACTAGCCTGTTGTACTTGTTTTTGAGCCAAGGTTCACGATAGCGTTGCCATAGTCTACGGGTCCTGTTTCTTTCAGCAATTAGGCGTTGGATTCCAGGAGTGAGTTGGATTTGATGAGGAGGTTTATTCTCTGATGGATAGTTACTAGCCTCTATGGCACTGTAAATACGTCTGGTGATGTCTTCAACACGTTGATCGATGTCCTCCGTACAGTACGCAATGTCGGGATGGCAGCCATAGTCCTTAAGAATATTTTTGTAGAGCTTCCAGTCTTGAGTTATGGGAGTCGACAATCGACAATCGACAATCGAACAGTGAAGTGTACATTCGTTAGGATGGGACGAAAGCAGCGCTTTCACAAAGCTCATCCAACCAGAATAAACTCCAAAGGAAATACACTGAGGTAGTCAAGAAGCCTAACCAACCCAAGCGGTCTTCCATAAAGAAGCTAGTTATGGGAGTCAAGAAGCTAGTTATGGGAGTCCCGACTAGCCCGGTTTTATATATGCTATTATCATTCATCACTGACCAATCAATGCAATATGATTTGGCTTAAAGAGCCCATTGGCTTATGTGCTTTGTGATATTGAAGTATTGAACAATTGTATGCACTATTGGTGATTCATGATGACGTAACATGTACCTGGAATTTGTCCTATAGTAGTGCAAAATCGCTAAAATATGCTTCTTCCCTTTGCTTTGGCAATTTCACCATAAAATCGAAATAATCGAAGAAATTATACGATTAACCGCCCATCCCTAGTCAGGACTTCATACGAATTACGTGTGATAATGCATGACGAGTTCAGGTTGAATCACACTGCGTTTAAAGCCTCTCGAAACATCAATAAGGTATTCGATGTAGACACCATAAACGAACGTACTGTCCAACGTTGGTTCCGAAAATTCCGGACGGGAGTGACGGACCTGGCAAAAGAGCCACGCGGCAGACCGCCCGACGTGTTAAATGACGCTGATCTGAAGCGATCTGTGGTAGAGGACCCGTCAAAAACAGTTCGAAACCTTGCAGGGGATCATGCTGTATCAGCGTCGACTCTCAGTAGACACCTTAAGACCATCGGCAAGGTAAAAAAGCAGGACAAATAGGGCCCACATGAACTTAAGGACAACCAAAAAGAGCGTCGGTTGGAGATGTGTACGGAATTGCTTTTGCGCCATGAAGAAGCGGGGATTCTTGATCGCATTCTGCAAAGTATGCGAGAAACAGTACGTTGGAGAGACGGACAATACCATACGCTCCAGATTCGCCGGACATAAGTTCAACATCCTTAGCAATGCTGACATCCTGGTCGCTAAACACTTTAATTCCCCTGGCCACTCTTTACAGGCCGACGAGAAGTGGTTCCTATACGACAATAGGAAACGGTCAGCACAGTGGCTGGTTGCTGGTTGCTGACCCCCGCGACAGTTCCCTAAACCCCCGTTGCACCCCAGGAAGCTCATGGTTACAGTTTGGTGGAACATCCGTGGTGTAGATATGGTCCGCAAACGATGACGCCCCTAGCCTAGCATTCTTTACACAAGAAATATGTTCCTTCATCCGTATTCCCACTCCTCTCTGCGAGCTTCCCAAATAAAACTTGTCACACGTTGCACACTTAAACTTATATACCCCGGGACAATCTTCCGCAGGGACCTTATCTTTTATTATGCTAAGTTTCTCTTTAAAGTATTACTGCTCTTATAAACTATTTTACAACCAAACTTACTACAAGTATTCTTGATCCCTTTGTTTAGTGTGTTGTTGTAGGGAAGGACTAACACATTACTGTGTTCTTCGTTTCTTTTTCCTGTCAACGTTGTGATTTTATCGATCTTAATATGTCTGACGATCTTATCTGCTATTCTATCCACTATATTTGTATTATATCCATTAATTCTGCATATGATTTGATTAGGTCCAATTCTTTATTCTTTGCGGCATCACTCCGCATATCAAGTTCACGCATGAAGAAGAAGAAGACAGTAAGCTGCCCTTTTAGACCTATTAATCCTTAGGTCTGGAAACAAGATGAATTTTGAAGTATATAGAAAACAAAACTTCACCCCTGCATACATCAGAGCAGATTCCAATCATTGTGTTTCACACAAACTTGCAGCGTTTCATCATCAGATCAAAAGGGCGCTATTGTTACCCCTGAATGATGCCACAAGGAATAAAGGATTGGACCTAATCAAATCTTATGATGATGGAATCTTTGTTTCCGAAATGTACATCTGAGTCATTAAAATTTATTATATGGAATAGTGTTTTCGGAGTTATTTTTCTTTGTATCCGTGGTGTAGTGCATTACAGCTTCCTGCAGCAGGGGGAGACCATCACCGGTGCGACGTACTGTCGTGAACTACATCGTAGGCACAGAAAACTGTGTCAGCAACAACCTGCATTTGTGCATTGCAAAAGCGTCCTTCTGCTGCATGACAACGCACGTCCGCAAGTTGCACGGACGACCGTGCAGGCGCTACTGGCTCTGGCCTACGAGCTGCTTCCACACCCCTCGGTACTCTCCGGACCTCTCCCCTACCGACTACCATCTTTTCCAGAGCCTGGACAATTTTCTCCGGAGGAAAACATTCCTAACCCAAGCAGACGTAGAAAACGCATTCCGGGAGTTTATTGAGTCCGTGACCATGGATTCTATCGTAGAGGGCTCGAGAAGCTGCCAAATCCCCGTTGGCAGCAATGGGGGTTATTTCGAATAGCATGTGTGAAGGTGTCCTTTCTAGAGGGCCATTAAAGATGACCTCTGCAATCCGACATTTGATATGCAATGACCTGATACAATGATTAATATCGGAATCAGAAAAATGGGAGAACATGAATGGAAAAGACTTTATATTTATTTACAGATTTTGTTAAAAAAAGTCCACCGTTAACTGAAACACATGCTTCCATCCGTCTCATCATTGATTGCTGACCTCACTCAAAGATTCCTGCCGTTTTTCGTTTTTGCAGCTGTTGGTAAAGCGATCGCGTAATTTCTCTACATTATTGATTGGATTACATAAACAAACGCTTATAGGCGCTCCCTAAGAAGAAATCTACAAATACTGTAATAAGCACAAATTCTACTACGCACGAGCAAAACTTATAACGTACGAAAGTTAATAGGCCTATGTGATAATTAAATGCATTTTAACTCCTGAAACATGC
This sequence comes from Rhysida immarginata, assembly GCA_023313115.1. NCBI lineage: Eukaryota > Metazoa > Arthropoda > Chilopoda > Scolopendromorpha > Scolopendridae > Rhysida > Rhysida immarginata. Next base: position 38,577 of record JAHWFO010099858.1, read on the forward strand.
GTTTTTGGGCTAACGTTTAGGGGAACATTTTTCATCCTTACGACAAACCGAACCCAATCATTAACATAGTCAGAAACTCATCCATAATTTCTACTTTCTTGATGGATAAGAAAGAATAATAACTTTAATTTCGGAATAATTATTTGATTTCAAAAGGTTAATTTATTATTAAGTCCAGGTATTTATAAAAAAATAGCTGATTTGCCCGGCGTAGCTCGGGCTGTTTGTTTGATGAAATTTTGCAATATCAGAATTTCAATATAAACGAAAAAGCCTTAGCACTCAAGAGGTGGCGCCGGTGTTTGTAAAACGAGTGGTGAAGCGCGGTCTGTGAGATCGCATTTTGAAACTGCTTTTTTAATGTTCAAAATAAAATTCATGAATATATTTTTAACTTCTTTCTATTACTTAATTTATCTCATTATTAACAGAACACCTCAAAAAACTTTTCAATATTATCTAAAAAACGCAACTTTTAGAAAGAAATTTAAAAACCCTTCTTTTTCCGTCAAAATTAGACAAGAATATTGCAGGAAAGGCATTTATAAAAATAATTGATAATCGATACTTTGCATTGTTTTTACTTTTCATACATATCTACTTTCCACATAAAAGAAGAACATTATAAAAAAGAATAATAGCAATCATTTCTCAGAGGATAAAAATGTCTATTCAAAACTAGTATAAACGGAGGTTAAATATATATGAAATTATATTTATAGAAGAATTTATTGCTCTTGTAATTCAGAAAACAGCATTAGTATACTTGCATTATTATTTGCGTTTCGCTCCAAATATTTGTTTTTAAATAAAAGTTTTTAAGTAGGAAAATATTAATGAACAAAAAATATATTGGAAAATAACTGAAGAATAAGTTTAGGTAATAAAAAATTAAAAAAAAGTAAAAAAAATGACTTTTACATCAATTTATTTTAGTAACGTAGTTGATGGCACGCTGTCTTTGAGACCGCACGTCCTATAAATGTGAATCAAGAGAAAAAATCGTGGATTATGACATACTGACTTCTAGAAGGGTCCAAGTATAAATGAAGTTTAATTACTAAATTGAGTAAATATATTTAAAAAAAAAAACATTTTTAAAGAACCCTTGATTTAGTAAATTTTATGGTAAATATTTTTTATTTTCTTAATTCAATTACAGAATACAAAACTTAACATAAACAAGTAACATAAATATTTAACCATTGTGTAATTAAACTAAAATAAATACAGTAATACTAGAAATATTTATTCTCCCGTATTTCTGTACGAGAGGGTATTTCACCGGTAAATTCATTTAAAATCGTATTAAATTCATTTAAAAGTGTATTAAATCTATTTTAAAATGTTTGAAATTCGTGTAAAATTGTACAAAATGAATTTGTAAAAACTATTTTTTTTTAGTTTAATTACACAGTGGTTAACTGTTAACTCCTTTTACGTTTGTGTAATTTGTTTATGCTACAATTTTGTTTTCTGTACTTGAATTAAAATAATAAAAAAAAGATTTAATGTAATAAGGCTTAAATAAAAGTGATTTTTTACTTAGTTTAGTAATGAAATTCCATTTACATTGAACTAAAACACATTATGTTTATTTAAAATCGTATTAAATTCATTTAAAATTGTATTAAATTCATTTAAAAATTATTAAATCTATTTGAAAGAGTGTTAAATTCATTTGAAAGCGTATTAAATTCACTTAAAATCGTATTAAATCTATGAAATTCATTTAAAATTGTATGAAACCAATTTGTAAAAACTACATTATAACTTGTAATTTTTTAATCTATGTTTAACCAAATATTATTTTCAGTTGTTTTTTAATTCTAATAAACGAGTAATGAATGGTATTAATTCGTAATTGCAATTTAACGACATTTTTTTCAAGATCTAAATTGCCTAATCTTCATTGTGTCTATAATTTTTCGATTGTATGAATGTTTTATTAATTTAGTGTGATGCCTAAAATAATGCTAGGTGAAGTTCTTGCATGAAAGCTATCAATAAAAGTTGATAAAAATGTAAAACAAAACGAAATTTTAAAAAATCGTATATATAAAATTATAAAATTTAATGTATGTAAAACCTGTTTGTTCCCATATGAGAGGTTTTCCAAATAAATAGACCTTTGCTATGTAAAACGACAAATTATCTACCCAGATATGACTGACTGCTACCCCTATTCCTGTTTCTTGACATCTTATAACATGGCGGACGCCCGTTCAACTGTTTCAAATATGGCGTCGCTATTGCCACTCTATTTTATTCTTCTAGCTCGTTGTATTGAACGGAAGGCGTACAAGGTTGCAGTGTTCCTAGCCACTGCGTAAGTGAATTGGGTGCCCCTCCATTCAAATACGTTAGCTGCGCGTGACCTCATCGTTCCAAGCCAAGGCCGACGAGATTAATAAGGCCACTCCACACTCTCGCGAGAATCTCGTACAAATATAACTTGTGTAAAAGTTGCGTACAGATATAATTTGTGTAAAAGGCGCAAAATGACCTTAGCAGTTAACGCCAACAATTCTAATAAATCAACCAACCTGTCCTCGCGTTCGCATCTCCTTTCTCTCGGGCAAAAAACCGACAAAAATCGGAGAAACCGCGAGAACGAGAAGAGAACCAGGCGAGAACCAGAGAATCGGCTCCACATTCACGCTTCTTGTGTTGTTCTCGCTTTCTCGCGAGATTCTCGCGAGAGTATGGAGCGGCCTATAGACTCTGTAAATCTCGTCGGGCCAGTGGCTTATATTGCGCGCCACGGCCTGTAAATCTCATCGCCCTGGATAGCAAAGCTGACGTCATTAGCAAAATTCAAAATGAATTTATATTACTGGAAGTGGCCTTTAAATTATGATTTCTTTATTAAAAACGAAAGTAAAAAAAATAATAAAATTGATATTTAGTATCAGGAAAGAATTCAAAACTATGAAATCAACTTCTGATTTGGTGTCATTTGCTCTTTATAATAATAATTGCATATTAAGAAAGCTAAAATTAAGCGTCGCAAGATATGTGGTTGCGTGGTGGCGGAAACTAAACCGAGAGAGAATGACGGGAGAAGTAAGAGAGAAGTGAGCGGGATTTTCAAGAAGGAAGACGTGTCCACAGTGGCAGTGGATTTTCTATGTTGTTGGCCTGATGATTACTGTGTTCAATCAGGCAGAGGAAAATATCAAAGCTAAGTGGATGTCAAAGGATTTGTCGGTTTCCTCCGGTGAAGGGAATTCAGAGATTTCGTATAACGGCGTAGTTAATGTTTTCCGCTCGACCACGCCCCACAAATTGCGTTCTAACGTATTTGCAGACTTTTGCAATGAGCGACTTCCCAGGCCCTCGTTGGTAAAGTTTCTCGACAGAAACTAGATTGCTGTGTTATCTACCGTAGGCGATAACGTCCTCAGCGCAGAGACAGAGAACGAACGTGATGGTAGCGATTTCTACGCTAGGGAGCACCGAAGTGAGATTGCAGCTTATGACAGAGTTGCAAGAACAATTCTTCACCGGATTCTGAGCCCAGCAGTGAGAAGGCCACGTCAGGCATTCAATGTTATTGCACAATTCCATCAGAGTCACAGGCATGTTTTGCTGAAAACTTTCATTTTACAACGGGTCACGTATTGTCCGAAGTAAATCATATTTGGGTTTACAAGCCTTTGTGGTGCAGGCACCAGGCTGAATTATGCTGAATCCCAAGTAAGTTCATTTTTCTCACAGCTCTCGTTAAAGTACTTTTCCATTTTTACTATGCAACCACTTTGCTCTAATTCTTGCTAGGTTAATAGCTTCGCTATTTTTAGTGGTCAAATATTTACCCTCTTGTTTTGAAAATTTTTACAGTCTTGTCTTCATCGCC
>JAHWFO010099858.1:44663-60669 GCA_023313115.1 Rhysida immarginata
GGAAGATACTTGTATCATAATTAGTGCGACAACGGACATAGTTTCTGGATGGGGCGTTTTATCGTACCATTTGCAGTTCTTTTAGTTACTACACGCACTAGTCGTCGTCAACTTTATGTAACGCGATGACTCTGGCTAAAGGACATCTTGAGGGATCACTATTGTCATTTTTCATTAGCACTAAATCGTTTATCTCATTATTTTGCTTCACCACAGTCCATTTCGGTCTCTGCTATAATCTATTTAAGTACTCAATTTTCCACCTTTCCAAAAATGTTGAAACATGTTTTGTAACAGTTTCCATCGGTCTAACCGGTTTATTGGGATTTGTGAAACATCTGGTTCCGCTGCCACTGTTAAACTGCCCCCGATTAGTAAATGAGCCGTTATTGGATCAGATGTTAATGCACATAGTGGTCTTGAATTTAAATATCCTTCAATTTGTACTGTTAGTAATTCTTTATACGTCAATTTGTGTTTTCCTATCACTCGTTTGAGGGGATATTTTGTAGACTTCACTCCGGCTTCCGATAAACCTCCAAAATGGGGTACGGACGGAGGATTAAAGTACCAATTGACACCTTTATTAGCTAGCATTTTCTCTAACTGTTTCATGTTGTTTTGAAGAATAGCATTTGTTCCTACGAAGTTCGTACCGTAATATCTGTAAATCTGGTTTGGTTTTCCTCTGCGAAAAAAAATCGTCTGAGTACTGCTAAAAAGCAATCCGAAGACAGGTCTGTTGCTAGCTCAAGATGTACAGCTTTTACAGCAAAACATACGAAGATCACGATGTTTGCCTTATGAAGAGCAACTCTTCCGGGTTCACGTCGCAATCCTCTCAGTATAGGATCTGCGTAATCCAATCCCGTATGAGTAAATGGTTTGCTTGGATTAACTCGTGATGCAAGTAAAGATCCCATCAGTTGAGTTGCTGTTTGTGCCTTTGCTCGAAAGTATTTAAGACATCTAAATATGCGTTGATGAGCAGGCTTTCGTTCTCTTATGATCCAGTAACAGTTGCGTAAGAATCCTAGCAACAGTGTTACACCAGCATGGAGATGATGAATGTGCTCGTGATCCACTATAAGTTCTGAGAATTGACACTGATCTGATAGAATGAAAGGAAACTTCTGGTCGTATGAGAGCACTGCGTTCTGTAGTCTTCCGCCCACTCGAAACAGGCCCATTTTATCCAGGAAAGGCTTGTTTGCTTGTGGAGCTAATATTTCAGATTCAAAGTATTTCTTTTGTGAAATCCGAATACACATTCCCGTGCCCTTTGAATCTCTTCCGCCTTTAAACCGCCGTTTTCTCTGATTAACGATATCTGCTTGCGACTGTTGAAAGTGAAACGTAGATAATAAGCAGTGATTCGAAGAGTCATCAAAGAATAATACCTGTCTAGTAATGGGAAATGTTCCGTTGTTGACAGAATAATAGTTTTTTTCTTTATTCCGCTCTAAGTTTCGAGTTGCGGCATCGATTTCTTGTGTGTTCTCCAGAGGAAAAGAAAATGTAGAGAGCCACTCAGGTCCTTCCCACCACAATTTGGATAATTGTAATGCGGATAATTGCTCGAGGCTAAGGCCATGGGAACACAAATCCTCTGGATTGTATTGTGACCGCACATGGTGCCAATGTTGTCGCGGCGAAGTATTTTAAATCTCTGTAACTATGTTCGCCACGAATGTCTTCCAGTTTCGAGATGAATCAGATATCCAGTTGAAAACGATTGATGCACAGATTTTTTTCATTGCCTAGTTGTAAAATACTTTGACCCAATTTATCAGCCTGGCTGCTATCACTGCTCCACAAAGTTCCAAACTTGGAACACAACCTGTTTTATTGGCGCAACTCTGGTCTTTGAACACAGAAGCGTTACTCTCGGTGATTCTTGTGAATTCACAACTCGTAAATATGCAACTGCTTCAAAAGTAGCTTCAGATGCATCCGAAAATAAATGCAATTGCAGTTTCGATTTTTGTATAGAATGAGTATATCTGGGAATTCGTTTTAGGTGTACGCCATTAACACTTTGTTTGAACATTTTCCATTCTTGTTCTAGAGCAGTTGATAGTTGCACATCCCACTCGATTCCTGCTAACCACAACTTCTGTATGAATAATTTTGTTGGTGCTAACCAACCGAATGGATCGAAGATTTTTGCAATGGCAGACAGAACGCTACGTTTTGTTAGCACTTCGGGTTCCATAATCTCAACTCGAAATCCAAATTCGACTTCTTTCGGGTACCATATGATTCCTAGCGTTCTAGATGAGTCTTCCGGTGTCAATTCTGTAGTGAACTCAGTAGCTTTATCTTTAGCCTCCAGTTCTTGAATTACTGTTTCGCTGTTTGACACCCAACCTTTAAGAGGTTTGTTAGTTCGCTTGGCTTCTTCAATGTCGGCTCCAGATAAAAAATCATCCATATAAAAGTCTCGTTGGAAGACTTTCGCTGCATATGGAAAATTGACCTTCATCTACTGTTAATTGTTTTAGTATTCTTGTGGCCAAAAATGGTGCTGAAAAAGTACCATATGTAATAAGTTTTAGAACGTATTCTTGTATTGGCAACTGAGGTTCTGGACGCCAAAGTATTTTTTGTAAGTTCCATTGATTTGAGGTAATCCATATCTGCATGTACATCTCAATGTCAGCAGTAAGCGCTATTCTTTTCATCCGGAATCTCATAATGAGTGCCAACAAAGTATCTTGAACGGTAGGACTTGCAATGAGAAAATCATTTAAGGACTTGCCGTTCGAAGCTTTGGTAGACGCATGAAAAACAACTCTTAACTTTCTGGTAGTACTCTGCTCTCGCTGCACGGCAAAATGTGGGGTGTAATATTCCTGGGAGCATGTAGACTCTGAGTTCAACTGTTGCATATGGCCAAGTTGCTCGTATTCTGTTAAGAACTCTGTATAGTTCTTGCAATTGGATGGATTGCTGGCGAATTTTCTCTCTTGTCTCAACAAATGCTGCATTGCTTGTTCTTTAGAGCGACCCACTCTACGTTGCTTCGAATTGGAAGATGAACTATACATCTTCCTTAGTTATCTCCACTATATGTTTGTTGGAAATGTTGTTCACAATACTTGCTATCTGCTGATTCAGGTACTGGAATTGGAAACTCTTCCATTTCCCAAAACCGCTTTAACACCTCGTCAGAAGTTTGCACGAAACAGACATGATGTGTTGAACTCAGCGATTCGGTTTTGCAAGCAACCATCATTACCCAACCAAACTCTGTTAGGAGTGCAATTGGACCAACTTCCGTTTGTTGTTCTTCTTGTAAGATTGCATTAGCAAAAACGTCTGCTCCAAGAAGAATTTGCACTTCGCCTGCTTCCATGAAAGATGGGTCCGCTAATGGCGTTGGTAGTTGCTTCCATGCTCCGGTAGCCAGTTGGCATTTGATGTGATACGTTTTAGTACTACAGCGTCAGTGTTCAAACTAAAGTTGGTCGCACAGGCCTTCACTGTAAAATTTACCGTTTGATTCAAGAAAGTCACGTCCATTGCTTCTATTGCTTTAATAGATCCAGCGTATACCTGCCTTTTCAGTCGTAATTTTTGTGCTAACTCCTCCGTTATGAAATTCAGTTGCGATCCACAATCCAACAATGCGCGGCATTTTAATACTTCCCCTGTTGAGCTTATAAACTTCACTAGCGCTGTCGACAAGAGGACCTATGATGGACTTTTTTTGTCATGTAGATGTTGAAAAAACCTACTGAAGTGCTTGGTTTTACTCTTGACTTGATTTAGTAGGCGTCACTGGAGTTGAATTGCTTGATGTACTCGAGAAGTGCAGTAATGTATGATGTTTCTTGCCACAGATTTTGCAAGTTCCACTTCGGCATCGCAAAACTGTATGGTTTGTTCTTAAGCAATTAAAGTATAAATTATTTGATTTTACAGTAATGATTCTTTCTTCTACTGACATACGATGGAACCGATCACAAGCATACAGTCCATGAGAGCCTTTGCACAAAATGCACATTGTCTTCACCGCAGCAACCTCAGCAATTTTCACGTTTCTGTTCAGTTTCTTCAATGCTCTTTCTTTAGATGACGACTTTTCAATAGTAGCAGTTGTGGCTTCCAAAGCGCAACAGCCAATCTCCAAAAACTCTCGAAGTTGTTTAAATGTAGGAGGATCAGTTGTAGCCAATGTAAATTCCCTTGATGTCTTAAGTCGACATCCAGTTTTGAGCATAGTAGATACACCAACACCGGATCCCACTTTTCTACTGGCTCGCCAAGCACTTTTAATTCATTCAGATTCTCACACAAAGTATCGAGCAACCCATGAAGATTAGATGAAGGATTGCTCTGTACACTAGGAGCTTCAAGAATTGCACTGATGTGTGACTGAATGATTATGCGTTTATTTTGATAACGATTTTTGAGAATATATAACGCCTCCTGGTAATTACTGTCTGTTGTTTGCAAAGTCTGAATCTGTCTAGCGGGTTCATTCTTCAAAGAACTCTTTAAATACTGGAATTTCTGCACTGGTTTTAACAACTCATTGTTTTGCACTAACGATGTGAATAAATCCCAGAAGGCCATCCAATCAGTGAATTTTCCATCAAATACTGGCAGGTTGATCTCAGGAAGTTTCACGGGAACTGTTGCTTGTGACAACTGCGCCTGATCATTCCTCAGCTCACGTTGTTCGATGTCTAGTGCGTTAAGGAACTGTATAAGGTATGCTTTTATTCTATGAATCGTTCTTCAAATTCATCTTGCTCGTCTTGCTGCTGGTCGCACTCTTCTGCTGGACAACTTGCTTCTATTTCGTCTTGCGCAACATGGAAGCGATGTAACAGTTTATCTAAGCGTTCCAAACGCACCTGTAGTTCACTCTTGGAGGTGATGGAACCATGTTCTTTGATGTGCTTCTCTGCCTTGGTTAGAGACGCTTTGGCGCTGGTCCGTTGTCTCTTTGCTATCTCCATTCTAATGCCAGTTGGTACAACTACTCACACTTAGCTTGCTGATGACACAAAGACTGCACTTTATCCGGCTCGATGGATTAAGTGCTCGATTGCTCGATTGCTTAAGTGCTAAAAGGCAATTAATAAGAAATCAAAGCATTAGAAAAACATCAGCCATGCCATTGTATTTCTAAGTCTTCAACAACAATTAAACTTCACTTAGTAATTAAAATAACGTTAAACAATGTGCATCATATTGGCTTTTTACAAAAATTAAGATTGCCTGAATTCAGAAAGATTGAAATTAACAATTTTATTCACTTCCAACCAAGTGGCTAGACTAAATGGAGAAGCTGAATTCGAGTCGCTTTGATTTAACAAATCAGGACATGCGCCCGATTGCGGAAAATCACGAGGGCTGGAGATCCGCCTTAGGGCTGCTGTTTCCGCGACCATAATGGATAAGCGGGTTTAAAAAGTGTAGAAGTAAGCACTCTTCTTTTCTTTCTTTTATAACTAGCACAGGCACCCGAACTTGTAGGTTAACAGAACAGCGTCAAGAGGTTAATTTATAACTGAAGTTGGTTTTCAGTAATTAGACCATTTCCTGCTATATATGAAGCTTCCGTTGTTCAGAAGTTTCCGACCCCAGGATAAATTTTTTGTCTTTTTTCTGGAGTGTTTCTCTGACCAATGCTAATGTTTATCTTCAGTGGCATTTCGATGGATATGAACTAATATGTATCCTTTGAATGACTATTAAAGAGCACAATAACACGTGGTTGTTCGTTTGAAAAGTCGAGTTGATGTATGCTTTGCTATCACTTATGTTATATATTGTCGCTCGAGAACGACTGGCATCCTTAGATATCCAACCTGGGACGATGATAACACGGCGTCTCTCGAGACATTATTTAACCTTATATTGACCTGACTAAAATTAAAATAATATTCATCTTCACCGCTGGGGAACGACACTAGATACTTTTGACCCATCTTCCCTTCGTACTTTCCATTGGTCTTGATGTAGAAGCTCTTATACCTTCCTGCTCTATACGAAGCTCCCGATATTCAGATGTTTCCAATGCCCAGAGAGCACTTTGTCTTTTAGCTGCATAGTTTCTCTGACTAATACTCATTCTATCTCTTTCCTATCTAAACACAAACTCTTGCCAGTCGTCTGGAAGTTTATTAAGGAGCTCAAGGAAGGCACGTATAACTGCTTTGCCTCCTCGATAGACACAACCTTATGTATGTCCTGTCATTGCATCACCGTTTATTGTTAATAATTCTTGGAAACGAACGTCATCATCACCACCTTATTTTCCAAATCCAGTAAAAATGCATCGGAAATTTTTTAGGAAACGCTTAGCTTATTTGGTAGCACATCAGATCAGGAGTCTAGTTGATGTAGAGTCACCCCCTTTTGAAAGACCTTTGATTTCAATAGCCACTTTGTTTCAGTTTAGAGTCTACAAGCGTTCCATAAACACGTGTGCGTAAAGTTATTAATAGATGAAATCCTAAACCCCTCTGGCCATTTGCATTTGAAATTTCTTTAACAATGATGATGGGGCAAACTTCATCTGTGATCGCCGAAAGTTCCGTTGATGTGTCTTTATAGTCTATGTATATTATTGTTGTTCTTACTCTAATTATATGAACGGCTATGAAGCATTTTTTAAAATAGTTGGTGATAACAGTACTGACGCAAAACTGTATAATTATCCTCAAAATAAAACTTTCGTAGATGGTATTTAAAATGTGTCAAGGAACAAATGTGTTTGGTTGAAGTTTCACATAAGATAAAAACGACCTAATGAAAAACAGTCCTCAGAGAAATTCCAACAAAGCAAAAAACATCCTTGGAGAAAATCCACCCGTGCAAAAATTGTATACATATCAGTAACATCTTTAGAAAAAACTGTCCCACGAGTAATTTCGTCTTTGCAAAATCCAGACCCTTGATATATTTTGTTTTTGCAAAAAGTGTCTTACCTGTAATCCCGTCATGACAAACTGTTCATCGGATAATATTGCTGAGCTTTTATTAAATAATTACTGTATCAAATAGAGAGGGACATCATTCAACCTTCAACATACCACCCGTAAACCCTAGTGAAAATTTTCACCTCCTCTGTCTTTTTCATCATCATCCACATCATCATGGAAATAAACGCTTCTGTTAAATTTATGCAATACTTTTTGGCTCTTGTTGCCAGTAGTTCTGAAAGGGGTAAGTCTAGCTTAGTAGAACAAATGTTAAAGTATAGAGATGAAGTGATGGATCCACCTCCAACAGAAGTAATTTACTGCAATGGAGCATTAATATCCCCGGTTGTGAAAAACCTGAACCTGCCAAACATTATGTTTCATGCAGGAGTTCCCGATAAAAAGTTGATACAAGAGCGTATTGCCGAACAGGCATTATTGATTTTAGACGATTTATTAAATGAGGTGAAAAATAACGAAATTGTTGAAAAAATCTACACGCGTTACAGTTATCATATCTATTTCTCCGTCCCAAGGCTTGAGTGGCTACTGGGTGCGTCGGCAGGCGGCGGATAGCCGAATATCCTGAGCAAATTTCAACTTAGGACATCCCCGAATATCCAATAAGGAGACGCAGACCAACTCCCGAACCCAAGGTGTTATGCGACCCGTGCTGAAGGGTGGATGGCACTTCGGTTAAACTGTCCTCAACGGAGCCTCCTGTCTACCTGGCGACATTCAGGAGTAAGTAGCCTTATCCTGGCATGCAGGCACTCCCGGGACGGACTGTCAATCCTGCATTTATTACTCCAGTTCATGGAAAGTAATATACCCCCCCCCCCAATCTCTGCTGGTAACCCTGTGGGGCACCAGAAACCAACTGTTGATATTGACATGGCAGAAATGCCCTCTGTCATATCAACTGAACCTGATCAGGCTGCTTCTAGAAATGAGGCACTGCATACTTCATGGTGTGTGGCCTCTGGTGAGGACAGTAGCACGATTAGTAAACTTACTTTCTCTGGATCGGCTAAACGCTGTAAATCCAAGAAAAAGAGACTGAAAGGCACCAAGGTTGAAAAACCTAGGGTCGGCCTGTCGCCTACTGAAAAGGAGGTGCAAACCCCGACCAAAAGACCTAGGTCTGAGGGTAGCACTCCTTCAGAGGGCATAAAGCTCGTTAAGAAACCCAAATCTGGGACTTTTTGCGAGGCTTTAACAGCTATAAAAATGGCAGTTGTCCGGATGGCTATACAGATAAGCAGCTCACTGAGCAGCAGTTGGAAGCCTTCCAGGAAAAACTAATGGATTTTATGGGGGACATGCCATCAGGTACTGGACCACAGTTTAAGTACTGTCGCTTGGAAGCTGGTGCATTTATTTTGCTCTGTGCAGACCAAGCTACTTCTGATTGGCTGACTACAACAGTCAAGAAGTTAAATCCATGGGAGGGTGAGACTCTTTTGGTTGGCGAGGCGAAAATGCTCGTTAAGACTACAAAAATAATCTTAAAGCTCCCTGAACTTTTCAGCAAATATTCTGGGAAAGAAATCCTGAGAAGGATTGAAATCCAGAATAAGGACCTGACTTCAACACAATGGTGCATTCAGAATCTTAATTCTAAGGATCAGGCGGTTACCATGGCGTTGGCTCTTAACGAACTGGATGCAAAGATTTTGAGGGATAGACAATGATCTCTTTACATTGGGCTATCCCAAATCCAAGCTAAGGTTTTAGGGAAACCTTCAACATCTTCATCGCCAGATGCTGAGGTGCATTCAAGCAAACCTTCAGCATAAAAAACTGGCGGTAGCCAACCTCAGTGGGACATTTCTGGCCGAGGACATTCACATTGCTCTAATTCAAGAACCTTGGATTTCCAAAGGTGGAATTAGAGGTTTGAGCAACTGTGAAGGTAAGCTGATTTATGATTTTTCATGATCATCTCTCCGAGCTTGTTTATTGGTAAAAATAATATTAATGCTCTACCTATGTATCAACTGTGTTCAGAGACTTGGCCGTAGCAAAAATCACCCTTCAAATAGAAGGGAGAAACCAAGACATTATTTTTGTCTCAGGTTACCTTCCCTTTGAAGAGATTTCACCCATAAATGACAACTTCAGAAGAATATGGGAAACTTCGATTAGCCATAACATGGAAATCGTTTTTGGCTGCGATGCAAATGCTCACCACATAATGTGGGGGAGCTCTAACACTATCTAAGAGGTGAGTTTTTATTTGACTTTATCTTAGAAAATAACTTAGATATTTTTATTCTTGGTAATAAACCAACCTTCATTACTTCTTTAAGAAGGGAGGTAATTGATGTCACTATTGGTTCTTCCAGTATGAGTAAATGGATCAGAAAATGGTATGTTGATGAAAAGCCATCATTAGCTGACTACCAACATATCCGTTTTTTCTCTTCTAGTTGACGAGGACTGGGATAGGACCTTAGGATCCTAAGCGGACGAATTGGACTCAATTTCTTGAGGACGTTTGGTCCGCGATTTCCGATCTTCCGACAAAAATTCGTGATACGGCTGAACTGGAATTGTGTGTGAATGGATTGCAACAAGCCCTGGTTCAGTCGTATCACAAAAATTGTCCCTTGTTGAGAAGGAGAAGTATATCCTGCTGTGTTTGGTGGAATCATTATCTATCTCGGCATAGACGAGTTGTTAGAAAGATATTTAGGAAAGCTAAAAATACCAACGACTGGTATAGCTACAAGCTTGCCCTCGCTGAGTATAATAAGGCCGTTAGAACGGCTAAACGTACTTCGTGGAGGAAGTTCTGTGAATCAGTCCAAAAGACTGAAGAAGGAGCTAGACTCAACAAATTTTTAAAGAGAGATAATCCAATTTTTGTTGGTACTCTCCAAAAAATGGATGGTGGATACACCGGAGATGCCAAGGATGTCCTTGAAACTCTTATGGCAACGCACTTCCCAGGTGCCATGCCTTGCGAACCTTTTGATATTAATCATCTGGTTTCTTCCAGCAATATCTCTAGGGATAACTGGGCTATGGCCAAGGAAGTGATCACACGTAATAAAGTTGTATGGGCAATTAATTCTTTTGAACCATACAAATCCCCTAGACCAGATGAAATCATACAAATCTTGATTCAGCAAGTATAGGCTGCGATTTCACCGATCCTATGCACTACCTTCAGGGCCTGTTTGGCCCTAGGTTATATTCCTAATCTGTGGAGGTTGGTCAAAGTGGTCTTTATTCCAAAACCTGGAAAGGGCCGTTATGATTTGGCCAAAAGCTTTCGCCCGATTAGTTTATCATCTTTCATACTTAAATGTTTCGAAAAGATCATTGATAGACAAATTAGGGAAACTATTGGGATGCGCTGTCCCTTTCATGTCAATCAATTTGCCTATCAACCTGGCAAATCCACGGAAGTTGCCTTGCACCAGTTGGTGATTAAAATTGAGAGAATCCTTGAGTATAGAAAATTTGCTCTTGGAGCTTTTCTCGATAATGAGGGAGCTTTCGATAATATTACCTATGGTTCAATTACTAATGCTTTAAGGTCTAAAGCAATTGTTCCACTGTTTTGGAAATGGGTTCAGTCCCTTTTGGCGGATAGAATAATTGTCTCCCAATTTTGGGGGAAGAAAAGTGAGATTCGACCCTCCAGGGGTTGTCTGCAGGGTGGCATCCTTTCCCCCCTGCTATGGAACCTGGTGGTGGATGATCTTATCTCTAAGTTAAACAACCGTGGCATATATGCCCAAGGGTATGCGGATGACATTGTCAGCTACGTTTCTGGGTTTGATAAACCTACTCTTTTGGACCTGATGCAATCTGCTTCGGATGAGGTTCAAATTTGGTTAATTAAGCGGAATTTAAGAGTAAATCCTTTGAAAACCACTCTTGTACCTTTTACTTGTCGAAAAGAAATCATCCCTGTTAATCGAACACCAACTTTGTTTAGTGAAAAGATTATGGTAAAGAAAGAGGTAAAATACTTAGGGGTTATCCTCGATAGTAAATTGACCTGGAAACAACATCTTGATAAAAGAATAAATCAGGTTAAAATGGCGCTCTATCGATGTCGCCGTGTCCTAGGTAAATGTTGGCGTCTTACCCCAAAAATTACACATTGGCTGTATGTAACAGCCATTAGACCTATTTTAACATACTGTGCTCTGGTTTGGTGGTGTAAGACTGAGCAGTCCACTGTTAAGACTAAGCTGGCCTCCCTACAGAGGTTGGCCTGCTTGGGAATTACGGGAGCTGTTTCAACTACTACAGCCAGGGCCACGGAAATCATTCTTTCCCTAACTCCCCTGGACATTCAAATCCAGGGAATTGCTAGGAAAAGTTCTTATCGTCTGGGTAATCAAGGGTGGTGGGTAGATTTCCCCGGGGAGAAATCTCACACCGTCATTCACCGGAATATGACCAGTGATATTCTGCAAATGCCTTCCGATATTGCGGATACTCGCACCTTCCCTGAGCTCTCGACTCAGGTCATAATTGACCCCATGGTAGAGCAGAGAGGGGGGAGTTGGCATTTTCCCAAGGGAGCCATTATTTGGTATATGGATTACTCCCGACAACACGGATACTCTGGCATAAGTGTTTACTGTGGTGCACCTAAGACCCTTCGCTTTCCTCGTTAGGTCACAGTATTTCAGGCAGAGATGTTAGCTATTATCTACTGTCTACAAATATGTATAGATAAACTCTTCGTTCGTAGAAAAATCTTCATACTCAGTGACAGTCAGGCGGCCCTTAAAGCCATTAAATTTTCCAAGATAACTTCTAAAATTACCTTGGAATGTCGTCAACTCCTGCACATCCTAGCTCTCCAGAATAGCGTTACGTTATTATGGGTGCCAGGACATAAAGGTATTGTAGGGAACGAGGTTGCAGATATCTTGACAAAACAAGGTGCCAAGTCGGCACCTTATAGTCCTGAACCTTTTTGCGATATTCCAAACAGACCGCAATTTGTGAAATTAAAAATATTTCTTATCAAGCGATGATATAAAGGTGGGAACAAGCCACCGATCAAAAACATGCTAGACTCATGATTAGGAAACCTACTCAGAGTCTAACAGCCAGTATTCTGCGGCTCAATAGAAACAAATTACGAGTTAACATAGGCTTTCTTACAGGTCATGATTTACTACGAAAACACTTACACAGAATGGGGATCCTTCGGGAGAAACCACTGTATTCAAAGTGTAATATGGTGGATGAAACAGACCATCTTATTCTTTTTGAATGTGTCGCTTTGGCACATCTTCGCCACCTCACGCTAAATTCAACTTTTCTTGAGGACATTCACCAAGATCCAGTGGGTAGCCTGACTCGCTTTCTTGGCGAGTCTGGCTTCTTGTAGGCTCCTTGGTTTAAGGGTCTTGGCGCTAAATTCCCTCGATGGAATAGGTGCCTACGTTATCTCTGTTTTTTTACCTTTGTTTAACCTACCCGCTCTTATAAGATAAGATAAGATAATTTCTCCGTGCTACTAATAACGCAGAACCTCTTTGCCCACTCGAAAATCATCCGTACAATAAGTTTAAACATAGAGTTCATCTTTCTGCTAAAGTCATCAAGAGACAAAGGTCAGATTCATACCCTGGTCTCGCAAACAGGTTATGGTCGTTTACACATCAAAGCCTTTAAAGATGCCATGCAGGAGCCTCATAGTTATTTGCTACTCGATTTAATTCAGAGCTGTCCTGATGTTCTGAAATTGCGTAGTAAGAATTTTCCTCATGAAAGACCAATCACGATCAATGCTGATAAAACAAAGTTTTAAAGCAGACGCCAATCATTTTTAAATTGAGCAGCCATCAAACAGATACAATGATGATACCCCTGGTCGTAAAACATTGTCATTTTCTAGATGCCTTGAAACACTCAGGATCCTATCAGAGGAAAGTGCTAATGCAAGATGCCTCTCTTAATCAAGCAAAAGCACTGTGTGACATCTGTCATCACATTCTACACAATAAAGTACCTTGGACACCTCGCATTAGACAGCATTTGAGGATGCAAAAAAGACGAACCTCTTGTCCACAAACGTTTTAATGGGCGAATACGTATTTCGATCTCTTTGAGATCATTATTCAACGCAAAATAGGGAAATTAACAAAGCAAGCTATTTATAAGAAAAAGAGGGGCTGTTGACTCTCTCCCAAAGAACCAATCAACGAACACGTCGAACGTCCAATCGGAGAGTCAATCGACACCTCCTACAAAAAAATAAAAGCGCGGACCTAGGAGAGATACAGATTCCATACAATTGGCAAGAGTTATACAAAATTCAAAATTATACAAAACAAAATTACCAAAGTATACAGTACAGATTCAAACAACTGGAAAAAGTTATATAATAGAAAAAGTTTAACAAAATCCAAATATACATAATAAAAATTCTAAACTATACAATCTAAAAACTTCTATTTAACAACAAATTACAGTAAGAACACTAAATTTAAAAAGTACAAGGAAACAACCAAAAAATTAAGAAATCTTAAGCAACTTTAATAAAATAGAATCGCCGAGGGGACCTGAGTCATTGTTCAGCAATATTCCGGGGTCCTTTTTCCCGATCTCCAAAGTCTCGTATGCGTCCAATGATTTCCTGTTCCTTACAGACCTAAGTAAATGGCAATCCTTTAACAAAATGGCGTGGCCCGTTTCAAGCATGTGATTGGCTACTGCGGATCTCTCAGAACAACCAAACCTGGCGTGGGGCATTTCCTCCTGGAACCTGGTTTTTATGTTGCACTATTCTCGTGTTGTAGATTTATTTTTCAGAATGTGTAGCCATGAACAGATGGAATTGTTCTTGGTGAAACATTAAAAAAAAATCGAAGATTCATGCTTGTTTGACCGAGGATATAAAGAAGGCCACTCAGTGAGTGCCAATTTACTGCAATCGTCTGTATTAGCATTTAGTAATGAAGGGTAAACAGGATTGAGAAATGCAATCAAATCAGAGGGGAAAACACCTCATGCCAGAGGACGAGTGAAGGTGTCACTCTCAAGTACACTCCACAGCTGTTGCGTGTCCATTGAAACTAATTGTGAAATAAAAGCTTACGTTTCTGTCTTTATTAATTTCCAGGAGATTCTGATACTGGCTGTAGGCTATCAGGTTCACTGATTTAGCTAAAGCTTCAGAGAACTGAACTTTAATGCTTAGCGTACCGTTGCGTATAAGATCGTATCTATCTGTATAATAATTCCTGTCCCCTGAAAGGTCAAAGCCAAAAAATGTGTAACCATCACTGTAATCAAACTGAGTGTCATCTACATCTCTCTTCTTTCCAAATTTCGAGTCAGAGGGTGCAGAGGAAGTGATTGAGTATTTAATGACAGTGAGAAGAAAAATAGATTGAAATGTTGAAAGTTCAACGGATTTCAAGTAAAAGAACCATTCTGTGCTTCACTCATTGTATGCATAAAATCAAGCGGGTTGGAATGTGGCCTGTAATTAAGTTGTGTATGACTGATTTCTAGTGCCAGCTGCGATGCTCGACGGTCTCAATTCAACTCGTCCAATAGTAGAGTCTTTGCGTGCCCTAATAACGTGGCTGTTTTAACTTTAACTCTCTCGACGTTCAGTTTTGCTTTTCGAATTGTGATCTGGTAATTAGTGCTATTCTCGTCAGACATCATTGCAAAGTTTGGTTTACTTCAATAAAACCTCAGTCTAATATCAGAGAGTTTAGCATCGACTCTGTCGGAGTATGTCTAAATGGAGAGACCCCTTGGACGGTTTTATCATCGGACAGTAGTAGCCCATCACCTTTATTGATAACGATTTCTAAACTCAACGTAATTTGATCAACACCACTGTAAAAATCTAATAAACCAGATACAAAGAATTCTATATGTCCGTCTTGACTGATGATGGCTGTCGGTTGGTATCCTGTGATTTGGCGTTTTTCCTGCTGACCACTCGTGTGAGGAATAGAAAAAATGTCAAGATCGCTGTTGAGGTATTCGGTACTCAACTGATGTATCATTGAGGCCATGGTTAGGTAGGTATTGAGCAAAACTGATGCTAAAGGGTGTATGTTTAAAATTTATTTCGCGTTCCTTTTTGCTGCCTTCTCTTTTGTTGTCTTCTTCTGCTTCTTCCTTTGAGTTTTTTTTTCGACTTTGTTGACTTTTGTGCACGACGTTTTTCGCTGTAATGGGAAGACAGAAATGACTCCAAGATGATGCTTCTAGGTCTTATTAAGGACGAATGAGTAGGTGATGAAGAATTTCTTCTTTTAGCACGTCCACTACTCCTCTGAACTCTGCACCGATTTCCTGGAGGGGGCACTACCGCCCACCTCCTTCATTCGTGATGACAATGACTGTTTGAGATTTTGACCTTGTATCACATCATTAAAATCAGAAATCCCACCTCTTAAGGCATGGCGACCAAGAATTTTACCCACAGATTTAATAGCAGTGTAGCAAAACGAAACAGATTAGAAAATGCAGAGCTGAATCCATACCTCTCTGAAACACCATGTCTCTAAACACAGGTAAGCCGCTACCGTTCTGACTTAAATAGTAACGTGAAATGGCCTCTTGGTTGGGTTTGTAGGGAACGTGCATCTTGAAGCAATTTATGTGTATTGTCGAGGAGTGAGAATAGAAACCAACTTCACGCTAAGGCAGTTTCTTACGAAAAATGTAATTTCATAACTGTTTTTGCAGATATAAACGTGAGCAATTCGCTGTGATCTGAATGAACAGCAATTTCAATCATGTCAATGATGTTTTTATTTAAGGGAAGGTAGTCTGGTGAATGAAAAGTTTGATAAATCAGTTCTAGTCTAGCATGTGAAACCGGAATGATTCTTTGGAGCGGTGCAAATGTGTTGCCCACAACTTGAGGTTGTATGATGTCTGGATAGAGATAATAACCATTTGTGCCTCTTGTAAGGTCGATTGATGTCGAGCATTTGCCTATATCGGGTTCCATATCAGAGAGCTCTGTCTGTAAATCTTATGTATAGCACATACAGGGTGTCCCAAAAATGACTGATGGATTTTGAAAATCAATAAAAAAAAACGGAATGCGA
>JAHWFO010099859.1:0-15367 GCA_023313115.1 Rhysida immarginata
CAGAAATAACTTCAAGTCATTTATTTGCAACCAAAGTAAGAGTATCGAAGTAATAACTTCAAGTTGTTCTTAATAATCTTTCCTTATTTTATAAAAGCCAATGATATTATTTAATTGCATAATAAATTTTACAAAATTTCATCATTATAACCTCATTGTGTCAAATGATTTATTATTATACTTTGAGTAGCCAATTTATTAGGCACATTATTTCCCAAATAAGAGGATTAGCCCAGTGATGTGATCATGTGATAGATAAGCAGAGACTGTTGTACTGATTATATAATCAATTATTCTAAATATTTGCATGAATTAATGGATAAAGGATGGGCAAGCATAAAAATACGAGCAATTTTTAAAGAGCGTCCAGTATCTCAGGATCAATGCTTTGGGGTTTCCTTGAAAAATGGCTACGAGAGTACACAAAACATACAGGTAGGAAAAAGCCTATGGTCAGAAATATACTCAATGACCTACAAAAAATGAGCATGGTGGCAAAATCAAATAGGCTTGCAACAATTCATCAAATAACAGCTCAGTATACTGAGGGAAACTCAGAAAATCTTTCTGAATGTGCAATTCCTGGACACTTGAAATGATGGGTGTTCTTAGCTAATAACCCTTAAATGAGTGCCACTCCTTAAAACAGAAGTTTTTCTCCTAGTGCACCTGTGAATGTTGCCATCTTGCTGTTGAGACTGGAAGAATTGCATGGTCCAATGAATCTTGATTCCTATCAAAGTATATGGGTGGCTTATTTAGGATATGGTGTCAACATAAAACACTTAACCCCTCATTTACAGTTGGACAATCTTACATGAGAATCAATAATGATGCCGGAATTCCATGGAATACCAGTAAACATTGAATGCCATAACAATCTGAACCTTGCCGCTGGCCAGCTTAACTGTTCATGCTCACAGACCTCCCTCCAGGACATATTCAACTGGATAATGTTCCGTCCCATCAGGCTTGATTAATGCCCGATGGTTCATGATTCCACTTTTTGTTTATCACTGATGAAAGAGACAGAGTTCTGAAATATACATATTTATTTATTTATTTATAGGAAAGAAGTTACAATAATACCAGAATCGGGGCCAGTATGATCAAAAGACCGACTAGTTAGGTCCCCGGGCGGAACAAAAGTAACAATTAATAAATTTTGTTTTTATAAATTCTTTTTGTGGAAGAGTAATTTCTTCTCTTCTTTTGTCCTTAATTTAGTGTCCACAGTTTTGGCTGTCTTATATTTGAATTGAATGATATTATTCATTTGGCTCAATGCGAGCGGTAATGAATGTATGAACTGAAATATATTCATATTTTTGCTAATGAGAAGATGCGGAGGTTAATCTCTTCAGGGGAAATACTACATTAAAACACAGATTTAATCCCTAGACAACTGCATTCACAGTCTATTCATTGATTTCTTAAAACTAAACAGTGAATTTTCTATTACTAACAAGGGAACCATCCGAACCTGTACATGGAGCTCTGTTTGCATGCAAGCATATCTTGGTAACGATTGCATTGTGCAGTGGCGATAGCAAAAGTGAAAAGTAAAAGAAAACATGGTGGTAAAGAGGAAGCAAAATCATTAATCGCAGTCGCCAAAAAATTGCAGTTACAGCAGTGTTACAGTATTAAGCACAAGACCTTAATATTTTGCTGGACAATTGTTCGCCTCGAAATAATTCCTAAGATGAGATCAGTATCCATGAATATTTATTTAATTTAAAATTTTAAAGCATCCTGATACATACGCTCTCACCAACATATATTCTTATTCTCAGCTGAGATCAACAGCCCTGCCCTCATTTCACTTGGACATCAGCCCTGGAACTTTACAAAGATTACCGAAGCAAAATGTTATGCCACACCCATGCAAAAATCCTTCTAAAAATCACAAAATAATAAATTAAGGAAATGGTTATTACTAACTAAACGGATTATTTTTTTTTTTTTACTGGATTGCAATTAGCTAATTTTAATAATCTATTTTTTTTTTTTAATTTGTTTAGAAACTTCCGAATCCATTCAATGACACTGGCCAACAAAATTTAAGATTTTTCTTGTAACAAAATGAAGTGGGTGATTTTTGGTAGCATTTTTTCTGCTGATTACGAATATAATTTTGAAATTTCTCAAGCACGCACAGAATTCTTGTTTTTCAATGAAATATTTTTAAATTTCCTTGTGGCCCCAAAATATGGATACTTTATCATTGCAACTGTTTGTCTTCACACACATTACTTTAACATAGAAGTCTCAATGTGCATAACTTGGAAACGTGACGTGATAGAAAAAATCTAAAAGCAGATTTGGATTCTACATACAAATTACTACAAAGAACACTACCTGTGGTCTTTGTTACAAAAAGTGTGTTGACTAGTAATATCGTCTGCTGCTCCTTCTTAGGAAATTGTTCCATTGCTTTCGTGTGAAGTGGATTCGTGCGTATTGTTGAGTGGTGGAGGAAAGACGTTCCGTCAAGCATATTAATACCCATACCTCTTAATTTTGGCACTCAATTTTTTTTTTTCCTCGTGGTTTATTTTGAAAGAAACTAAATATGTCAATTTCTTATTTTGCAAGCATCAATATTAGCTTTAGGCGAGTAAGATATTTCAATTTGGTGTGAAACTGAGATACAAGTTTGGACGGTTCCCTTCTAATAATAACGACATTTCTGAACTCCAAAAATCCAAGGAATAGTTTATATAATACTGGTGTCTGTAAAAAGAATGCTCCTGTTATACTTTGCTATATCTCTGAGATATCTGAGAACTGAGTGTAACTGACCCTATACTCATGAAGATTCTGTAGTTTGAATGCCGAGAGATGGCTCATTGGATAGGTTGTGGGGGGAACCAGGACATGGCTCTCCAACACTGCCCTCCCCCAGTCCCCAGGAATGAAGTTACTTTTTCATACGGATATATTTGAAAAATACAGCATGAAGGCCACCATTGCTGGGATCCAGTTAAAATCCCACCATATAGAATATCAGAAAGAGGTGGGATCATAATACTGTACTTACTGACGAAGTGAGTGGTGGCTTTGCAGTATAAAAGATAGACAACAGGATTATCGACTAGATTATCGATGGCTAATCAGGCTTGCGAGCCACTTGTGTATCCTTGAAGAAGCCGGGAATAAATGGCGAAACTAGTCGATAATCCTGTTGTCCATCTTTTATACTGCAAAGCCACCACTCATTTTATCATATAGAAGTTGTTCGAGTGACTGTTGGCCACTTGTAGTGCTTGAATTTTGTAATATTCATAAGTTTAAAATAAAGTTTACTTTTTTCAATTGTTCATTGATTACAAACCATGTTATTTTTTTGTCATTTTTATAATAAAAGAACATAGCAAATTAAAGTAGGAACATTCTTTTGTGAACACCATGTATGGAAAGTATACTTTAGCAAAGTTTAAGCACTCAAATGGGTAGTACTGAAGGAACAGATAACTAAAAACACACGATTTAAGTAAAGAAATAAAAAATGAGCATCAATATAATTCAAAAAAAGAACTGTAGCTTACGTTCGAATAACATCTTGCCGAATTGTCACTTTCAATTCACTGTCCTGAAAATACCTATTCCATGGACTCTATGAGAGGGGAGGCTATTGTCATTGAAATTTTCCTATAAAATATTTTAAAAACTTAAATTTTGAAAAATCACACATATTTAATGCTTACCGTTTCTTCTTGTGACAATGGATTATTCATGGTTACATCTATAGCAAAATCATCTAATCTCGGATTGGTTAAAAACTATCAAAAGATATGGAATTAATTAATGGAACTAGAATAATATTTCTATAAAGATGATATCATCAGTGAAAAATAAAACAAAGTTTCAAAACTATAAAAAAAAGCAAACAACGAAACACTATGAGAATGCAGAGTTGTTAGGGATCTATAGTAACAAGTTACAAAGGGCCAGACAAGGTGGAAAATCCCTTTCACCACCATCGTGTATGTTCAATCTGGTAGCCATGCATCACTGCTGTTGCCCTGAATCGCAGTTTCCACTGCAGGAAGCTGTAACTCAGAACACCAAGGTCAATTCATAACCACTCCTGCTAACACGCTTTCCAAAGACCCTCCACTGTTCGCAGTCAGCTCTTTTTGATGCCCATTTAAGTAGGCCAAAGCCACAAAAATCCATAGACGACTTGATGGGTATGTTGCTAAATGGAATGAAGTGGATTCCGGTATCTTCTTGCATGCGTTCCAGGAACAGGTGAGTTGATGTGCCCAAAATACATACCCAGTATTTCAATTTGATTCCTTGTGGATTAGAAGTTTCCCCCCTTTTTTGGTTGAGATCTCTAAGTGCTTTTAAGAAATTACCAGTTTGCAGAATTGCTTGAATCAATGAATCAATAATACATGTAGTTGGCCTTGCAGCCCCAATTTTTAAATGCCATTTCTGTTAAAGGGTCAAATAATTTCGAATTCAAATTTACGTTTCAAACAGCATCAGAGATTGACTAATAAACAAAGGTTCACTCTCTAAAAATTCCTCTTTATCAACATCAGTGATCACAGGAGGACTCTGGGCTCTTTATGAATTATTAATCCAAAGCAAAAACTCATGTGACAATATAGAATCATATTTTGATTACTTTGAATTTTATCTTAAACAAGGGTTGAAACAAATTTTGATAGTTGGTACTGGCAGAACTTTTTTTTTTAATCTCCTTTTAGCCCAAATCCAAAAAGATAAAGGAGTTGCTGTTGCAGTAGCCTCCTCTGGAATAGCTGCCATGCTGCTCGATGGTGGAAGGATGGTGCATTCAGTGTTTAAGCTGCCACTGAACTTAGCACATGATGAAACACCAATTTGCAACTTTAATAAAAATAGCGAGCGTGTACGAATGTTGGAACAATGTAAATTGTTAGTTTGGGACAAATGTGCAATGTCCCACAAAAAAAGCAATAGAAGTTTTAAATTGGACCATGAAAGATATTAATAGCAACCAAAGTATCATGGAAGGGATGGTGGTATTGATGGCTGGTGATTTTAGACAGACTGTGCCTGTAATAACTAAGGGCACCTCGGCAGATGAAATAAATGCATGTTTAAAGGCGTCTCCATTATGGGAGCATGTAAAAAAAATTTAGCCTAATTACAAATATGCGAGCACAAAAACACAATGACACAGAATCAGTGCAATATATGGCTAGGTTACGTTAGGTTAGTCAGCAAAGATTATATCACAATAGATACTAACGGTATGACTACATTAAATCGCGAAGTCTGCAATGTTGTTCATACCACAGAGGAACTGATAAATAAGGTTTGTCCTGAACTGTAAGCTTATATGGGGCAAAAAGAATGGTGTGAAAGATCAATTATGGCACCGACTAATGAAACTAGGACAGATCAATGAAAAAATTATGTCACAATTGGAAGGAAAGATTGTCGCGTATTTGTCGGCAGATAGCATTATGGACATTGAATAAGTAATCTCATACTCTATTGAGTTCTTTAATTCTTTGGAATTGTCAGGAGTGCCTTGCCATAAGCTGGTGTACCGGTACTGTTAATGCATAATCTTGATGCATTAAGACTGTGCAATGGCATGCAGTTACAAATCACAGATCTGGGACGAAATATTGTAAGAGCAATTATAATGACTGGAAAAGCAAAAGGAGAAAGTGTTTTAATTCCATGCAATCTAATAATACCAATAGATTTTCTCTTTCAATTCAAAAGGCTGCAATTCCCTTTAGAAATAGCATTTGTGTTGATGATCAACGAACCTCAAAGTTTTCTAACATAACCTAACCACTGTTTACTCTTTAAACAATGAACCTTGACCCAAATTGGCTAAATTCGCAATGTGTGTGTTGGCAACTTTGTGAAATTGAATCTTTTTCTGTGAACGTGTGTGACATAGGGTGACATTGTGTTATGCACTTACACAGAAGACAAGGTACTGAAACAATTTGCAGAAAATCCAATAACAAGCGTATGTGCTCACACACTCCTTTGGTGTGCACATAATGCTCTTTGGAGAGCTGTGCATGAAAATTTGAATGAAGTCCACACAATGAAGATTGGAAGCATTTGTATAATGATACTTGCAGCAACATTCCCAACACATGTTCTGTTCACTGATGAAGCCTATTTGTACAAAAAGGACACTTTAATTCAAACAATTTGCATGTGTGACCTGAGAACCTACATGCACAGTTTGCTCATACACATCAATGCTCAAGCACTGGCTGTGGAGTCATTTTTAACAACAGATATGAAAGTGTTCATTTATATGCTTTCTAATTCAGGCTGAGAAGTTTGGGCATGGAGTCCTGGGAGCACGAGATCAATTATGCAGGGTGTTTCTGAACGGTCTGTACAAACTTTCAGGATCTTGCTAGAGACCAAAACAAGCAGAAAACGTCATATGAATGTTCTTGGAGCATCATTGTTGACTGTTATCAGCCTGAATTGCCCAACTGTGGATAAGCGCCAATTAACTGCTGAATGCTTGATGATTTGCAATTCCATGGTATTTTCCAACAGCTTCGCCAATCCATGCGGCAAAGTCCACAGGCTTCCTTGAAATCTAATGAAGGCTATTTTGAGCATCTTCTATACTATGTGCACTTTGTCTTGTTGTACCGTAAAATAAATCACACAGTTTGCAACTCTTATACGCTTTAATGTTAATTTCATCTACTGCAGGACACTTTCAAATGGTTATATCTCTAGAAAGAAGCATTTTCGACCCCAGGTTCAATGACATTTTCTGTTTGTTTTGTCATCCTGAAAATTTGTACAAACCTTTCAGAAACACCTTGTATAAATAAATTGATAAATTGTAATTTTATTTACAGGGAAATAATATACAGGATGGGCCACAAGTCCCTTACCACCCCTTGTACAATTGTGTTTGTGGAAATTGACAGACAACTACCTTGTGGGAAAATATTACCTTGGCCTAGTGGGAAGTCATATGGTGCAGGTGACTGGGAAGGCGGCCTTCTTGAAAGCCACCATCTTGGATACACCATAGGGTTTTAAATGGGAAGGGGGTCATGGGGCACATGATATCGAGTTAGAATTTCCCAAGGAAAACAATCTTAATTCGTCAAACAGTTACAGGCATTCCAAATGGCAATTCTCACTGTTATTTACCCTTTGTTACAGGTGCTAAAGCATGCCACTAACCACAGAGGAGAGGACAGAGTTGATACGGGCATGGGGAGGGAGGAGTACAAGGGTTGTAAAAGCGGAATTCAATGAATGGCACCATGATCAACACCTGTGTCCCATGCTAGTGTTGCCCGGCTTTTTAAAAAGTTCATGGATCAGGGTCAATAGCAGACAAACACAGGTGTGGAACACCCACGACTGAAACAGATGAAAACACTACCACAGCACAGGAGGGGATTAATGTAGAGCACGTGGAACACCATATGTAACAGTGAGAATGGCCATTTGGAATGCCTGTAACTGTTGAACGAATAAAGATATGAACAAACTGACTGCATCATTGTTTTCCTTGGGAAATTCTAGCCCGAAATCATGTGCCCATGACCCCCTTCCCATTTAAAACCCTACGGTGCATCCAAGATGGCCACCGTACCAGTCACCTGCACTATATGACTTCCCCCTAGGCCGCCTAATATGTCCCCACATGGTGGTTATCTGTCAGTTTCCACGAACACAAATTGTACAAGGGGTGGTAATTGACTTATGGCCCACCCTGTATATTCATTAGCATTTGTATTTCTCTTAAAAATAACTTTTAATTCTTTTCCTTAAGTAAATGCCTTGTTGGAAAACCAGTCTGGGAATGCATTTGTCCATATACGAACTATGATTTTAACTGCATAAACATAACTACAAACATATTTAGACAAATTAAGCAAAATACTTTATGCTTCTTTTGCTATACTATGTAAACTATTGTGTTCTATTACCTATATACATAATTCCTTCTAATTTTTGGA
The DNA here is from genome assembly GCA_023313115.1 of Rhysida immarginata. NCBI lineage: Eukaryota > Metazoa > Arthropoda > Chilopoda > Scolopendromorpha > Scolopendridae > Rhysida > Rhysida immarginata. The sequence goes on from JAHWFO010099859.1 coordinate 7,980, forward strand.
GAGTTGGCAGTCCAAAATTAACTGTCAGCAGTAAAAAATATAAACAAAACGAAGGCCATTTTTGATATTTTGTAAGTGGGAAGTTGATCATAAGTACGCAGGAAATAAATTTCTCTGTGCAATTTATTGCAATGCCATTAAAATCAGTGTGCGGCCACGCACTTGTGCAGCTTAGAGAGAACTATGCTTATTTATTGTAATGTACTGTTTTGTATATTAGAACATTAATGGGCTTTATTATACTATAATACATGTGTGCTGTATGGTATTTAGCTTTGTATTATAAAAAGCCACTTGAAAATTGTAAACTATTCTGAGATTTATTGGTAATAAATTAAGAAAGTATGGCTGATGTTCTGCTGTCCTAAGCAAGAAGGCAGCATCTCCAATTTTTGTCATTTTCAGTTTGCCTCTTCCTATAAGTTCTTTATATTATTATACGCAGTACCTTACAGAGCTAGAAATTCATATGACCACCCATTTAACACTCATAAACTATAAAAATTACAGTAACTCGAGTTATGATTAAATACCTGTAATCTAAAATGCAGTAAAGAACTTCTACCTAATTGTGGAGATACTGCCTTTTTAGTTTGAGGGCAGTGTTAGTTTGTTTAACTTACCTTTCTTTTCAATTCATTATATCTTTCTCTTGCTTTCGTTGTTTCTGTAACCCATAAAGCCTGCTCTTCTGATAAACATTCTAGATAAACCTGCATGTATCATAAAAGACAGTATCTTTATTATTAAACCATATTCAATCAATAATGAGGTATTTTTTTTTCCAATTCTCTTTCTCCAAATTTACCCGCCAACAAACACTGCGAAAACGTGAACTCCGTAACGTTCCTTCTATGCCTTCAGATTTTAATTTAAGAATAAAATTTTCATCTTTAAAAAGCCTTTCCCATTCATCACTGAAAATATAATAAAATATAATGATTGTTTAAATAAATGCACTAAATTATAATTATTTAAAGCTAGATCAAATCAAATTGTGAAAGAAAGATTCACTGTTTAACAACATTTACATTACACTATGAGGGAAAAGGGGGAGGGGCTTTAAATACATTTTTCCTTTGCCATTCAGTTCATATTTTTTTAGCTAACAGAATTTTCTTTGCTCTTAATATAATATAAACAGTCCTAAATTTTTATTTTATGCTAATAATATTTAATTAAAATAAATTTGACTTGCAAATTGTATAAGTGTCATTCAAATGAAACAACTGTGTGCTGTGTTGCCTTAATATTTGAAGTGGTTCATGGTATATGGCAGCTATGTACATATATGCCAGGGATAGTTGGTTGGTTTATTAGAAATTTTGGCGTCGGCTACTAAAGTCATTTTGCACCCTTTACACAAGTAATATCTGTACGCAGCCCAGGACAAACACAAACATCCATGCCCACGGTGGGATACAAACCCACGACCAGGCAGACTCGAGTACAAGAAAGCCTATGCCCTAGCCCTCTCGGCCATCTGGGCGGCATGCCAGGGATGGACACCATGAGGTCAATGAGAGCCACATATTCTGGTTTTTCATATACATGTATTATAAAGAGCCACACCATAGTTACATTATATTAAATTAACAAATTCAAATAACAAAAATATTTATTATTTACAAGATATGTATATGAACATGTACCTCACAAATTCACACAAGCTGAAATATACAGGGTGTTTCATAATTGGTGTCCCGTCTTTAGGTCCAAATAACGACTCAAGGGGAACAGATTAGGAGAAAATGAATATTGATTATTACGTTTTAATGTCCCCTAATTCAGAATAAAAACATTTCGCATCCTTGGGGGTAAAGGGGTAAATTTTGAAAATTTTAATTTTGTAGGGGTAGGGGTTAAACCCCATGTGTTATTTAGAAAGTTGTAGAGCATCATCTAAAATGTGGGTTTAGCAAAAAACCTGGTGAAAAAAATCTCATCCCCTGCCCTTTATCGAGTGAGTAAAGTGAAAGGTATGGCTAACTGATATAGACAAAAACAGAAAAAGTCATGGCTTTTCAGGGTAATGACTCATTCATTCTCATTAATTTTCCAAATGTAGGCCCTACTATTTTCTAATAAGTATGGTTTTTGTCCACATCGGCTAGCCATACCTTTCACTTTACCCACTCGATAAAGGGGGCAGGGCATGAGATTTTTTCACCGGATTTTTTGCTAAACCTACATTTTACATGATGCTCTATAACTTTCTAAATAACACATGGGGTCTAACCCCTACCCCTACAAAATTAAAATTTTCAAAATTTACCCCTTCACCCCCAGGGACGCGAAATGTTTTTATTCTGAATTAGGGGACATTAAAACCAAATAATCAATATTCATTTTCCCCCAATCTGTTCCCCTTGGACCTAAAGACGAAACACCAATTATGAAACACCCTGTATTGCTCATCTAAAGCTACTATTGGTGCTTGCAAAATAATAAATTCACTAAATTTATTTTGTTTCTTTCAAAATATACTGCAAAAACGAAAAAATTTGAGCACACTTAGCCATACAAAGACTCCTTTTTTAAAACCATAGTTAAAATAGTGTGTGCCGGTGCCTGTGTATGTGTGTTTGTGTATTGTAGCATTTATTTAGTGATGAAAGTTGAAAGTTTTCCCAGACCCTGCTTTTCCCTTAGTAAACAAGCTTAATTCCCAACATGATGTATTTTTCCCCTTTTTCCCGCTTTATTAATTTTTATTTATTTCGTCTTTTTTAAAATAAACATTATCCAGTCAACCTTCTGATTACTGTGGCTTTTATTTCTTTCTACTTATATAAACTTTGGAACAGTTCATGTATCTCTTTACTCGGACATCATCAATCTTCAATGACAACTTGGTTTCATCTTGGGTTACAATCGGCTTTTCAAGCTTGACCATTTTCCGCATGATCTCCAATCGTAGGGGACTGTTCCTTAGTTCTTTGCTTGTTGTATGTCGGAAGCAACTCCTTTTCGCCTACGGAAATTCAGAAATTAAAAACAAATAAATAAAATAGAATTCTCAAATAATCAAATTGCATTCGGTATGCGACGGTCAAAATAGTTAGCAGGTAAGTTTCAATTTTTAAGTCTTTCATCATTGCGTTCCGTTTACTTAGCCAATTACTTAAGTAATGATTGCTAATCTTTAGGTTACCAGTTCTATACTCGTTACATTCCTGAAAATGGCGAGTTTTACTTCTTGGTACTCTTTGTCATATCCATGAGACCTAATCATTTCCTTGTCCTTTGCTTTATCGCTTCTTCATATTCTTGTGTATTTCCCAGGGGAACATCACTTAGGTTTCTTCTAGGTAAGTCTGTTTTCTGTGTCAGTAAACATTCAGATTATCATTTAGCTTTATGTCTCTTCACAGGTTTCAGTCACCGTAAGGTAAGTAAATCACTAAAGGGGGGGGGGGGGCGGAGGAGAGCCCTATCGTGTTAGTGGTATTAGTAAAACTGGAATACCCTTATCGTGTACTTCACAGAACTGACGCAATCCAATTCCCTTTCGCGGGCGTTCTATGGCACCACACATCTGGTTACAGAACTCACAACGATGCAGTTCCTGGGGTTTCGAATTGCACGAACTTGATTCTTTTATTTCGGTCTGCTGACGTCGTTTTGCCGCTTGACATTTAGGGAAACGATTGCCTGCTTAAATAAACACAAAAATACAAAGTGAAAGTACTATAGTCTACCTCTTAAATCTAGGCCCGTTTACTTCCCTCATTACCAGATAGTCCATTAATGAGAAACTTTTTCGCTCATGGTCCGGCGTTCTCCATGTCTTTTCTTCAACGTGAATGGTTTCTTCGTTGCACTTTCCATAGTCACATCATTCGGAGGTCAAAATCGGTAAGAAAGTCTTTTCATAGAATTCCATAATCTCGAAGTATTCTTGCAGCAGTTTTTATTTCTTAACGTCCTTTCAAATGGATGACGAGTGGATGGTTCTTCCCAAAAAGTAAAGCTCTAAAGACTTCATAGTCAGCATTCGAATTTTTCTTGAGGGTTATCAACCATCGCGAGTTGCGTTCGCTGGGCATCTCCCCAACTAGAACTAATCGTCTGTTCTTTCCTGAGTCACCCAAGCAACTGAATAACACACGACTAAGGAAACTGTTTATCTTCGCTTCTCGTGCTTAACAAAGGCTTTCTATGAGCCATGCTCGCGGCTTCACTTTAATCATTGTTGGCATTCTTGTCGTCAAATCCATTTATTTTCGTCTGCTCCTTTCCTTTTAATACATAGTCTTCAGTTTCGTTTTCGTTCTTAAATCTGGAAACTCGTCGTGATCGATTTTATCCCTTGCCTTTGAGGAAATTAAGCTCAAAATTACCAATGTGACGTAAATTCAGGTTGGAGCGAGGAAAAATATGTTCAGACAAGAGCCTTTTGTGTTAAAGGTGTAATATTACCCTACGCAAAAGAACAGTAGCCACCAAAAAATAGGGGGCATAACTTTTTTGTGGCTACAGAGTGTGTGTGTGTGTGTGTGTGCGTGCGCGCGTTAATGCGTTTGACGAAATTTCTTTCTACTTAGTAATAAGCACAAATATCCACTTCACATGAAAGCAATGGAAGTAGCAGCAGATGACAATTGAATGGATTCTCAAGTTTCTGAACAAACTTAATTTTTAAAAATAAGACTGTTAAAATTAGCTTAATTGCCTTCCAGTAAAAAAATGTGTATAGAAATTAATAATAATTTCCTTAATTTATTATTTCATTTTATTAATTAATTCGGTAATCTTTGTAAATTTTCCGGGGCTGGCGTCATGTGAAACGAGGGCAAAGCTGTCAAGTGATACGTAGCATTGGTGAGTGGGTAGGTATTGCGGTGCATTATAATTTTAAATAAAAATAGTATTCAGGGATGCTTATCTCATCTTACAACTTATTTCGAGATGACTATTGTACAGCAAAATTAAGGTTTTGTGCTTAATAACAATGCTCTAACTGCAATTTTCTTTGGTGACCACCGTTAACGATTTTGCTTCCCCCTCTTACCGCCATGTTTTTTCAACTTTTCACTTTGATGCCACGCAACACTATCACTTCCAAGGTATGCTTGCACACAAGCAAAGAGTGCATCGTACACCTTCGTGTACTTCCCTTGTTAGTGAATTTTAACAAGATTCAGTGAAAAAAATTCTGAAAAATAGATTTAAATTTTCAATGGGACTCACACTTAACCCATTGAGAGCCGCATTTGTATGAGGAGAGTGAACAGAAAAAAAGAATGGCATGTGCTCTATTGTTGTAAAGGAGGAGAGTGCTTTTCCAACAGCTATGAATACATCCACGTAATGGGTTATAACTCAATCCCTAAGTAAGGAAGGCATGTAACCAATGGAAATCTTTTGGTGCATGCAAGGAATTTTACTTGAAACACAACAGTGTTTAAATGGTATACAGTTTTGGGATAGAAGGGATGTCTCATGGAAAGACCAGGTCAGTTGCATGTTGTTATCATAGAGGTAAAATGGCAACAACAGATGTATCGTCAATCAGGGTAACATTGAACCATCCTCGTAAGAAAAAGAATTAACCCCTTCCCCCTCCCCTATGACTTTCCTTCTCCACTGAAAGTCATAAGGAAACTAGGGAAAAAAATAATTACAGAGCTATTCTAGTCCACAGTGGAGTGGAAGGGGTTAATTCTTTTTCTTACAAGGATGGTTCAAAGTTTCCCTGATTGACTGTAAGGAAAATAACCATTCCACCATCCACGATCTCACATTTATCCATTAAGGTGGCAAAGGCAATAGCCTTATGGATGGCCTCCAGTGATTACAATCATCTGCCATCAAATGCATGTCCGCAATACCCAAATTCTTCATGTAATCTAGCCACCTTGTTCTAGGCCGACCCCTTGGTCTCTTACCCACCAGCTTAAAGCCACTGCCTAGAAAGACTAGTTTGCAGCGTCCATGTCACGTAGCCATACCATGCAACTGAGGTCTCTCGATGCGGTGAAGTAACGGTTCGACACTTAATGAATCCCTTATTGCGCTGTTTTGCACTATCTAGTAGGGAATCTGCCACACCTCTTAGGAATCTGTTTGGTTGCTTGCACCCACAACCGCACTCTTTCAGTCATTACCTAAGACTTAGGACCATAGGAGACAAAGATAGATTTGAAAACGAAGAGCCTTAGCTTTATTTCCTAGCTCACGTTTCATGAACATGGATCACTACAGTTTGCACCCTATACAGCTTGCTGCACCAATTCGAGCATCCATTTCTCTCCCCTCTGTCTCAATGAGGCTCCCCTAACATGGAAAATGTATTGAGCAGGCTGTCTGGAAAGGAGTAGGACCTCAGTCTCAGGATCGGATCACTAAATAGTCTGAGTGACCACTCAAACCAAGCCAAATAACAATTTCTCAAGTGACTACATCTGAGATGCGATCTGTCTTCATCGCATCTCGAATGGAAAATTTTGATGTGTGTCACTCCAAATTTCAAGAGAGCAATTTTCACCACTTGAGGCAAAATAAGAAAAACAAAAAAAAAAACAACAAAACGTGAACTATATAGCTTTGACATTCCTAAATCTAAATATGACATCCAAATTGCACCATCATGTGCCACTTTTAAGAGAGAGAGTTTTAAATAAAAAAAAACAATAACACTTTAGCTTTATCAATTAAAAGAAAAAAAAAATAAATTAGTATTCTTCAAATTAAACAAAAAAAAAAAATTCCCGGCTTTGTCAAGGTGAAAACATGAATAAAGGAAAACATTCTATCGGTGGAAGGATGGATCATAATACTGTTCCTATTAACTAAACAGGTGGTGGCCTTACAGTATAACAGAGGGACATCAGGAGTTCCAACTAGTTTCGCCATTTATTCCCGGCTTTGTCAAGGATATACAGCAAGAGGCATGCAAGCCTTTATATATACAGAACAGTGGTACAAGCAATGAGCGTAAATACATACAAGAACCAATAGGATAAAAAGCAAGGGGGCCAATGAGAAAAAGGACGTAATGGCCAGTAGAATAAAATAGAATAAATACAAAACTTTTTAAGATACACAAAAGAGAAGTTATACAGAGATGGTGCGTTTAACGCGGACCGAAAAGAGAACATATCCGGTTGTCCGAAGACAAGAGAATTAACATAAAAAAAAAACATAATAAAATAAAGGGGTAAGAAACTTACAAATTGCAGAAGAAACATAAAATAAAGAAAACGAGAGAAAATCATAGTAGATCAGATAAAGAACTAAGTATAGAAAACACGTTAAAGTCCGTCTGGCAATTGAGAAGCAAGTGTGGGGTGGACTTCTTGGCCTTAAATATTTCGATCGCTTCGAGGGTAGCAGTTTTTTCAGGTTTATTACAGATGTGCAAGACAGACATAACCTCTTCTTTT
>JAHWFO010099860.1:0-15641 GCA_023313115.1 Rhysida immarginata
TTCCGGCTGGCTCCAGAAGCTCGGCACTACGGCTACCAGGTTCCCTCACCGACGACTTCGGTATAGCGGAGGTCGCTTCAGCCGCCGCGTCTGACGACGCACGTTGCTTGTCATCCCTGTCTCTCGTCGTCGTTGCCGCCGTTGCTCGAGCGCGTCCCCGCTCAAGGCTCCCGGACGATAATTTCCTTTCAATCTTTGAAATGGTGTTTACTGCTCTCCATGGGTCCTTCGCTCGTGTGCTCCTTGTAGCGTGTCTCTTCAGAAATTCCTCCCCTCGATCTCCTCCGTCGTCACTTTTCAAATCGCCTCTCGAGCTCCTATTCGTCCTTCCCTGATGACGATGCTCTTGACGTACGTCGCGACGGGTTCTACGTCGCTGCTTCCTCCTCTCAGACGAATAGAAAACCCGAGAGGGAAAACGCTTGATTCTGTCACCGGAATTCACATTGATGACGGAATTCCGTGACAAGCGTGCATATGCTCAAGAAATCTTAGAGGAAAAAATTTTAGAGCATTTTGTGGAAGGATTGTTGCCACCAGTAAGAAGAGTTGTTATGTTTAAGAAACCAGAGACTTTGAAACAAGCAATAGAACAAGCGGAGGAAGAAGAGGAAATTGTTAAGAAATGGGGTTTAGAAGGTTATGTTTTCCATCCAGTTGAGAAAGAAACCATTGTGCCATTGAGCCCAGAAGTAGAGGAACAAATTAGTCGGCGTATAGAGGACAGATTGCATAGAAAAGAAAGCACGAATACCTACCGAGAGCGCACTGTAAGTGAAAGAAGGCCGAGCGAGTTTTACCGACCGCCCGCACGGAGAAATCCGCCTCATTTAGGCCGAGATTCGACCGCAGAGCGAGAGCGAGGCATGCGAAGAAAGCGTGTAGAGATCATCTGCTATAATTGCCATTTAAAAGGGCATAAAATAAAGGATTGCGTAAATAATGAATTCCACAGAGTAAACTGTTATTATTGTTCAAAGGAAGGGCATTCGATCCGTTATTGCAAGGAAAGGTTACAAAAAGAGCAAAAAAGGGGAAACAAATTAACGAGCGTGCGATCAGCCCCCCTCCCCAAGGAAAGGAGGAGGAGGAAACAGAGGTAGGAGAAACGTTACAGATGGCACACATTTCGGAGGATCCCGGAGAATTAATGATTGAAGGCACATTGGGAGAGGTGAAAGTAAAATTCCTGGTTGATAGTGGAGCAAAAGTTACTCTATTAGGTGAGGATATAGTACAGAAAATTGTTGAATTGGGCTATAAAGTTACCGAGGTTAGAGAACCCGCTATAAAATTGGTTGGAGTAACGGGGCATAACTTCCCCACTACTGGAATATATTCAATTAAATTCAAATTTGGTAACAAAAAGTATGTGTTAAAATGTTACATTTGGAAAAGAAGAGAAGAAATACCGTATCAAGCCATATTGGGCAGAGATGCACTCTCCAAATATGGATTTGTCATCAATTTTCACGATAGATTGTTACAGGTGATAGATACGGACATCCCATTCGTGGGCATCCAATCGAGAATAGACTGTAGGGCTGGCGCCTCGGAGATTACAAACATCAGAGCATTTATGGATACCGTTCCTGTTCGTAGTAAAAGCAAAATTTCCATCCCCCCTTATTCAGAGTCTGTTTGTGAAGGCAGGTTGGCGAGTCAGGAGTATAAAGAGCGCATAGGAGTGATGGAGCCAAAAGATCTTTCAGAGTCAGGGTTGTTAGCAGCAAAGGTACTGGTCAAAGTATCGCAAAGGGATACGATCCCTATTCGAATATTAAATTATTCAGGAGAGACCATTACAATACCGAGAGGTATCATGAAGGAAATGATAGATAACTTGTTAAAACATCAGGTCATTGAACCCAGCTCTAGCCCCTGGAATGCACCAGCTTTATTAGTAAAGAAAAAGGATGGGTCTTATCGATTCGTTGTAGACTATCGTAAATTGAACAAGGTTACAACTGTTGAGTCATTTCCTTTACCCAATGTGAACGAAACTTTGAGTCAGCTAGGAAAGGCGAAATATTTCAGTGTATTAGATGCGAATCAAGGCTATTTACAACTTGAAATTAGTGATTCCGCCAAAACATCGTTCAGTACCCCGGACGCGAAATTTCAGTTTAAGCGATTGCCTATGGGTTTAAACAATTCACCAGCGCTATGGCAAAGAGCTGCCAATTTCATAGTCAGAGGTCTACAGGACCGTATTCTCTGTTACTTAGATGACTTCATTACATTAAATGAGACATTCGCTGAACATTTAGACAGTTTAAAGATGTTGTTTATAAGGTTACAGGAAGCGAATCTCAAACTCAAACCTCGTAAGTGTCAATTTCTCAATGACAAAGTTAAATTCTTAGGTCATGTTGTCTCGGAGCATGGTATTGCTCCTGATCCAGAAAAAATCACAGCTGTGAAAAACTTCCCTAGGCCAAAAAATGTTAAAGAAATTCAATCTTTCTTGGGATTGGCAAATTATTACAGGAGACATGTGAAATCTTTCAGTGCCATTGCAAAGCCATTAATTGAATTAACTAAATTAGACACACCTTTCATTTGGTCCGATGAAGTAGAGAAAGCATTCCTAAACCTTAAGCAACTCTTAGTTTCAGCACCAATATTAAAAAGTCCGGATTTTTCTAAACCATTTATAGTCGCAACAGATGCTAGCTCGTATGCGTTAGGTGCAGTATTATCCCAGCGCTTCGATGGAAAGGAACACCCTATTGCGTATTGCAGTCGTTTGTTAAAAAAGAGTGAACTGAATTACTCGGTGATCGAAAAAGAATGTTTGGGAGTAGTGTATGCCGTTAAGCAATTTAGAGTGTACTTTTACGAGAATAGATTCACATTACAAACCGATCATCGTCCTCTTTCGTGGCTATTCAATCTCAGAGACCCGACTTCGAAACTTGCCCGCTGGGCGTTGTCGTTATCCGAATTTAATTTTGACATTGTACATAAACCCGGCATTAAAAACACCAATGCCGATGGCCTCTCACGAGTTCCTATCTCAGCAGTGGCAGAATACGAGCCGCTGATATGTAAGCAGGAAATAGCCAGGGAACAGCAGTTAGAGAAGGAGTGGAGAGGGATTCGAGACTATTTCAAGGGCATTGGCGTGAAACCATCCCCTCCCGATTGGCCAGACAAGGAAGAAAACTTTTTCATGGATGATGAAGACGTATTGTACCATATAAAAAGATCACAAGATGGAAAGGAGATTTGGGAACAAGTTGTCATTCCGAATAGTTTAAGAAACCATGTTTTGTATCTTTTTCACGATATTCCATCCAGTGGACACATCAGATCAAAGAAAATGCGAGTCAAAATTGACAAACAATATTATTGGCCAACTATGCGAGCAGATATTCAGAAATATTGTGCTGAATGTGAAAGTTGTCAGCTTCATGCAGCTCGACCTAAACTAAAGAACAGCCGTTACAAAGTTTTCCACCAGTGAAACATCCATTCTACCGTATAGCCGCCGACATTTTGGGGCCGATTACCACCTCTTATGAAAGTTATAAGTACATTTTAGTGGTCACAGACCATTATTCGAGATATTCGGAAGCTGTTCCATTGATGGATCAAACTGCGAAAACAGTGGCTAAGGCATTAGTCACCAGTGTTTTTAATCGTCATTCCATTCCAATCCAATTGTTGACCGACCGAGGGTCCAACTTTACTTCTGAACTCTTACGAGAAGTTTGCAAGATATAGGGTATTAAAAAACTGTTCACCACAGCGTATCATCCCGCCGGAAACAGAATTGTCGAAAGACTGAACAAGGTTTTGATACAGATGATACGTCATTACGTCGAAAAAAGTCAAAGAGACTGGCCAGAATGGTTGTCGTTCTGTATGTTTGCGTATAACTCCAGTCCACACTCGTCATTAGGAGAAAGCCCATTTCTATTATTTTATGGGAGAGATCCCATCCTCCCTGGTGATATCATCACCGCACCGAGAAGACCATATTATGGCGTTGACAAAGATTACGGATGCGAAATTGAAGCTCGCATCAAGAATGCGTTCGATCTTGTGGACAAAATTCGAGAAGAACAGGACAAGAAAAGAAAAGAATACCACAATAATCGTCACAAGCCTTATTCATTTAAGGTTGACGACCTCGTATATTTAGCAGTCCCACAAATTAAACCGGGGTTAGTAAAAAAGCTGCATCCTACGTATGAGGGACCATATCAGATAGTTGACCAGTACTCTCCGGTTAACTTCCTGATCAAACATGTGAAAACGGGAAAAACTAAGGTCTTCCATGCAAATCGAATAAAGCCGAAGATAGGAGACCTGCCCCAAGAGCCACGTCGCAGGGAAAGACGAGTCCGAGCTCCAGTAGCCGCGCCACCCGAGCCCCAGGCGCCGTCGACTTGTCCTGAAGAGGATTCGTTCCTACCGCCCCATGCGATGCCAGAAGCCGAGTCGAACGTGGAGCCAGCGAGGCCACCACCCGTCCCAGGAGGAAGCAATGAGGCCAGGAGAGCAATAAATGCACCCCCCTCCCATCCGTATATGTTGCGTTCGAGAGGGAGCGTTCCCGAAGTGCCTTGGGTTTTGCCGTCCGTTCAAGATAAAAGAACCACTGAAATATTCGAAAGAAACCCACCTGGAAATGACACTAACGTTATTGAAGAGTTATTGAGACAACCAGCACCCGTGGAAAGGGAAGAAGTTCGTCTGAATGAAGACAACCACGTACCGAGCTCCGGCGAACGCCATAAAGTCACCACCCTGATAGAAACCCTTTCCGCCCCAGCCTCTACGGAGACTGTTGGTAACCCTCCCCTCTCAGAACTTATCTGTAGAATAATTAGAGCCATAGTCTGCGAACATTTAGGTTTTACCCAATGATAATGCGCAGAATTAATGAGTAGAGCAGTAGTGCGTCAAAACAGTAGTTGTAGTTTTTATTTACATTATGAGAAACTCATCTTATGATTAGCATTATTATGGCCTTTGGATTGACTTTGAATCGTATTGATTCCAGAGAATTGAAGTTTGTGACTATGGAATATTTAGTGATGCAGATATGGTAGTACAGAAGTAATAGCAACATTTTGTGACATTAATCATTGGAAAATTAAACTGTTTAGTTAAACGTTAAGCCGTGGCCTTCGGGAGTTGCTTGTTACCTACTACTAAGGTTAGTGGGATACAGGTGCAAACTTTTGGGAGGTAGCGACTTGGACATTGTATCATGTATAGCAATTTTTTTGAGAAGTTGAATTACAATCGATGCCCTTTTCATGGTCATCCCGAAGAAGCTGTTGATTAATATTTTTTCAGACTAGTTTTGGCATTTAATAATGTTGCTCATGCGAGCGTGTGCGCGTCGTTATAGTTAACCGACAATTTAGAATTAAGTAACAGTATTGTGTCGAGGGGGTAGTTCCCGAGAAAGTTCTTATGGTTGGAGCGAAATTAAGAATTACAGAATCGAGCAATCACCCAGAAAATGTGAAACTAGACAGATTGTTTTCCCGAGTGAAGAGATGTGATTCATACACCTGGAGATATAATTTTAAGGCCTTAATATACTATTAATACAGTGAATTTATGCTCAAACGAATCAATAGGGCCCGAGAGATATTTAAAATGTAGTGATCCCTCCTAGAGTGCACCGACGGGAGCGGACTAGAAGTCGTTGTAGAGAGGTCGCGAGACGTCGCCCCCCCCTCTTCAACCCTCATTAGACTAACAGAGAGCGAGAGAAGCTAACCCCGAATCAACTGACAGAATTTTTGTTTCAGTGAGTTCTAAAGTTCGTAGGTGGGATGCGCGCCCCCACCCTCGTTCTTAAACCTTACTGTTTACACATAAAAATTATGCTAATGCATGTGTCACACTTTATACTTAGATTTATGAGAACAATAGAAGAACCGATTGCTATAACATTTTGGAAGTATTTTAGCAGACATATCCTCATTAACACTTCATTTAACAGTAAAGTCACCTACTTAATAATAATAGAGATTCTTAATTATGCGATAGTATTTTGTATCTTTAATGAACCCTATTACTTTGTATACACATAGATAAATTGTAGAGGTCACTCTTAAAGGAGCTAAATATCCCTGTATCATATTTAAGAAGTTTCAAAATTTTGTTTTGTAAGACAAATTGAGGAGTTTTAGCCCATTTTAATGTTGAGTTATAAACTTTATTATTAGTTCCCAACATGCACAGATGCAATTGAAACAGAGTTGTATTTTTCGTTTAGATCTGAGCCACTCCGATCTTCATTCCTAAGGAAAGATCAAAGAGACCGTTTTAGCATTAGAACAGTAATATTTTTCAGAGTAGTTAAGTAGAAATTAAATCTTGGTAAATAAATATTTGGCCTACCTGGATGCCTGGACATCAGAATGTGCTGATATCGTGAGTGGAAGGAACGATCCAAGGGGACGCATTCCATCGTTACTGTTACCCGGAGGTTGATAATAAAAACCCCGGTGAAACGTGGTGGAGGCCACACCCCGCGGCAAGACTTCGTAGTGCTCCGGCGATTCATTAGCACGATCGAAATAGTATCCATTCGGAAGTAGCCAAGAAGAATAAGAAGATTCGATTTAGAACAACCAGTACAAATTAGTTCAGCTATTGTCATAATAGCGTAGGTCAAAGTACACATCGCTGATGTATTCATTTCAAAGTCTTTGCTCTCCATTCGCCGCATGGCGCGAGATCGATCTTATGGTTATACAAGCATATATTTCTCATTATTAAAAAGTATTTACATGAAACAAACACTTCATTCCAAATAGAAACGTCCATTAGTGATGGTAATATTCATTGTGGCAGTGTATGAATAACACGTTGTTTTTGTTTTCGGCTGGTCCGAGCAGGAGAACGTAATGGAAGGTACGAACAGGAAGAGCCTCAGGAAGTAACGCCATCTATTGAGAGCATATACAGCTCAAGTTAACTTTTCTTTCAGTTTTAAGAGAAATTTCCGATTATGAGATTAAGATAATAATTCATGTTCTAAATAGGAATTTAATAGAGAAATCCTCACTCCTCTAGAGTTTATAGATTATTATTATTTAAGAAACAGTTTGAAAAATTTTATTTCTTTCAAGATTTATACACGATATTCCATTTGATAAGCTTGACCAGCTGGTGACCTAGATAATCAGAGAAAGCTAAACAAACCCAGTCAACCCTTTTTCCTTGTGAATGGAACCTGTCTTAACTATTGTTCCCGGATTAGCGTTGAAGAGAGAATCTAACTTCCTCGAATAAAGAAATAAATAAAGAGAAATTTTATCAGAAGTAAAAATTTTACATGAATGATAAATCGAACAAGATTATACGATGTTTACATTTTATTCCAGACAATATATGAGCAATCGATGCACACTTAAGATATATGATACATCTTTTAAGTTGACATTTTGATTTTAGAGTTGATTCTTTTGTTAAATTATGGGTTAGCCTATCTACTCTCTAGCTTAATAATAAGTAAATGTCACCCCCTTGTTCACTACAGATGACAAGACGGGATGGCAGGTGCTTAGCTATTAATGTGTTATTATTGTACTTGAGCTATTGTCCAAGAGTTGTTTAAGAACTCCGAACCCCCCTTCCTCGACACAATACCGATTTTGCGCGCGAATACATTTATAAGGAAATTAGAATTAGTAAAGATTACATGCACATATTAATCCATTTATTTACTGCTTGAATAGAAATTTAGTATCGAACACATTTAAACATTGAACAAAAACATATATGGGAATACAACATTTACTCCATTTATTCTCTATTCTTTTTCTATTCTTTAATAAAATATTTTAAAATTGGCCGAGACAATTGGAATGCGTTGGCTTTCAGGAAACCACCCCTGGACCCAAGAGGAAACCGCTGAAGACGCCCGACACCAGACACCTGCTGACGTTGAGGACTTCAACCTCCCCTCGTCGCAGACAATGCCATTGACGGTCGCTTCGGAGCGATTCCGCATTCCAATATGTTAATGGAGATCCAGAGCAAAGAGATGATGCCGACGTGAGCATCCCGCCTCAGAACTTTATCTCCATCATATAGAAGCAAGTTGTGCTACAAACAATCAAGTACTTTGAAGTATTTCTTAAGTGATATTTTGCTTTGTGTTTTTACTAACATAGTATTAAATTCCCGTATTCAGTGAATTCCAGTGAACTTTATGTTGTGTTTGAACTTTAGTGAATTGTGTATTGAGAAAGAACTATATAGAGTGTTAAGAACTTTTGAACTGTGTGATAGGAAACTTCCAATGTTGTGCACAAAATTTTCGTTAAGAAGGCCTATAGTTTCATTTATATTTAAGTAGTAATTAAGTTACATATTATTGGTATCTTTATACACTTTATAATACCTTAGTATTTCATGATAGTTAGGAACTGCCTAACCGATTTTTCTTGTTAAAGGAGATTGCTTATATTATACATTATCAGTAAATAATTTCTTTTGAGTATTTTTAGTTGCCATTTGAGATGTAGGCTTGCCGGCGTCGACTCGATCTGTCTCGCTTCATCACGGAAGATGCTGCGGAGAAGCAAGACCGCCCAGAGGATTCCAGGTAAAGGTACCGCCTCGGGGCGAGGCTTTTCTTGCAGGGGGAGGTATTTGTAAGGTTTTGAGAATTAATTAGCTAGAATTTGAATATTCAGATTATTTATGCAAATGAGCTATTTTATTATTCGCGTTCAGGATTGTCTAATTGGAGTCAGAAGTTAAGAGTTTATATAAAGTTTAGAAGAGTTTTTATGCAGAGAAAGATTAAATAAAGTATTAATTGTTTTAAATATTTTTTATGCGTGGGTGTAAGGATTTGTTAATAAGGAGCCACGTTTTAAGGTTTGTCAGAAGGAGAAAGTAAGAGTCAGTTTACACAGCTTTGTTTTGATCATTAGAATCATATTCAAGGTTCGAAATTGTATGGCCAGTGTAGGACAAGTGAATTGGAAACCGGATGAACAGATAGAAAGCAAGAAAGATGAATGTAAGGATTGAACTTTGGATTTTGAAGAGAGAAAGGAGACAGGGAATGATCACGTGGATGCTGAAGTTTGATTGGCCATCGAACATCGAAATTGTTAGTTCAGTTATGCTAAGTGAAAGATTTTAGTCAGTAGCAATGTAACGACTCCCGTAGCCGAGTGTGCGGCGAACTACTCATAAATTTTTATATTTATTCGGCCTCCATCTGGTAATCCTAGGATTCCAGATGGGAAGTTTTAAATTGTAGTATTAATCCAGTTGAGTTGTAGTTTATGAAAATGTAACCGTCAGATTGAAATGTTAGTTAGCTCGCGTATCGAGGAGTTTTGAAGAGTTTCTATCGAGCTGAGAACCAGCGTCATCAATTACAGTAATTTCATGGTTTGCGAGGGATGTTGCAAGAATGTGTACCGAGCCCCGTGGAGTACCCAGCTCCAGTACAAGAAGCCAAAGACGATCTTCCTGTGAGCCACTCCGTTGGACGAGGACGATCCCCCCTCCCGCCAAGCTGTTGTAGCAGAGAGGACGAGAGAGATCCAAGAGCGGACAGATTGAGAAGACACGGTACAGCCCATTTCCAATTTAATGTCTCAATGGCCAATTCTTTAATTCCTCACATGATTTCATTCTTTCTATTTTATATATTACATTCATAATTGGGAACGGATTATTCTATCAAACAGTGGGAAGGACAATTATAACGTAACTTAGAACAGTCATATAATACGTAAAGAACCCTGATTAATTTAATCTAAATTCTGTATTTTATCCAGTTAATTATTTAATTGTATTTATTAAAGTCTTACGTTCAGATCTTTATTCAGTAACAATATAGCAGATTGCTCAGTCAGTAGTTTACATTCATTATTATTTCGGAGCTATTAAAGCCATATTTGTATTTTACATTCCGAGAGAAATAGAACAATTTACAATTTGAGTTCCTGTTGAACATTGTTATCACTGTGTAATTCTAAAGTCAGTATAACACGAATTTCCTTGAGATATAGATTGTATAATTGAACAATTGAGAATTACAAACATATCTAATTTACATATTACTATTACTAATTTATCATTATTGTTATACCCAGAACTTTTGATCATTGTCTTGTAAGTTTAGTCTAAAGAACCCTTAAATGATAGTCATTCTGTTGTAAGCCACATAATTTAATTACTAAGTTATTATTTGGAATTGTGATTACTCTTTGAAACGTATAATTAGTCAAATTGCCACAAGTCGTTTCTTAATTACAAACTGTATTATTTTATTTGAATCTTAATTGGAGCTTGACCAAGTTGAAATTCATATCTTAAATTATCTTTATCAGTTGCATTACCTTCCATGCAATATTGTTTTATATACATTTGTTGAACATTGAATAAACATTATATGTTAAATTGTTAAGTCAGTCTAAGTGCCTATTCTTTCCTCTAGGCCGGGCCTGTTTAAGCGGAGGTATCTTTTATGTAAGTGGGATAAACCCTAAATTATCATAAACTTTGTGAATAGTATAATTCACTGGCGCAGTCTTTTACCTAACATAATTATAATAAATTACTCGACCATATACCTATGAATATTATCCCCAGGAACCCAACACGCGCACATGAAAATTCCCCTTTAGAGGAAGTCTTCAAGGAACTGAACTGGTCAAAAAAGGACTTAAAATAAACGGTGAGTTCCTTAACCACCTTAGTTTTGCCGATGACATCGTTCTCACCATTAACAGTCCTTCTGAATTGGAGGAAATGTTACAAGAACTAGCAGAGGCTAGCCGGCGTGTAGGACTGAAACTGAACACAAGACAAACATTATGTTCAATGCATTTGTTCCAAAACAGAAGATCATGGCAGGCAGCATTGTGATTGAAGAAGTACAGAGCTACATTTACCTGGGACAAGAAATCACTATGGATGGCAACATTCTGAAAGAAGTTAACAGACGAATTAGAACAGCATGGAGTGCTTTTGGCAAGAATAACATTTCTTGAAGGGCAATATGCCATTTAGCTTGAAACGAAAAGTTTTCAACCAGTGTGTTTTACCAGCACTCACCTACGGAGCTGAAAGATGGACTTTATCAAGGAGGACAACACAAAGACTACAGACAACACAGAGAAGCATGGAAAGATGTATGCTGGAAATTACAAGAGATCGAAAGTGCAACAGCTGGATAAGAAGCCAAACGAAGGTGATTGATGTCATCGAACGGATCAAACGTTCTAAATGGCAATGGGCTGGTCACTTTGATAGAAGACAAGACACGAGATGGACCACAGTCATTCTGGATTGGTACCCTCGAGACTTCAAACGCCCAAGAGGACGACCCCATGCATGGTGGCTCGACGAAATAAGGAAGGTGGCTGGTGTCAACTGGAAATCCAAAGCTTCAAACAGAAGAATGGAAGCGTTTAGAGAAGACCTTCATCCAGCAGTGGATTGCAAAGGGTTGACCGTGATGATGATGATGATACTACAGGAAATACACAGGAGACAGATAGAAAGTTGATGGACCAAGAGTATCTTCGAAATGCACTTTAAAAACGAGATTGACGATTTTCAATGTCACGTAATTATTTAAGCAGAGTGAAAGGAGGGGTAAACGACCGCTGAAGTATTTGAATGAGGAATATTTTAATTCGATAATATAATTAAATAATTGATTCATACATTTAGGAAACAATTGAAATGAATGACTCAATATTACATTTTTCAGGCCAATTCAATGTGTCCTTCGTCCAAGTTTTCTCTAGTAGTGGACACTTGACTATCTTCTGATCCTCGGAGATTCAGAAGCACATTCGGGATTAGAAGTCCGCATAAACGTTTCGTCATGAAGACGGGCAGAAGGAAAAATCCTGACGAAATTGGAAGCGCTGGTCTTTGGTACCGCACACACTGAAGGCAACAACCCAACAAGGTAAGTCGACCATCGGCAGGCAACTATGAGTGGAAGAAAAATACAAAATATTAATAAAAGCTCTGACCCTTGACGTGTAAAGAAAGAGCCGATCTTAACCTTAACTTTTTTTTACAAAAATGAACCGACTTCATGGTCAAAAACCTTCCCAGAAAAATATTCAGTCAAATAGCGAAAACCCCCATCCAAATCTGATCAGTAGTTTTTGAGAAAATCGCGAACATACATACACACACTTATGAACTATAACGTGCAGAAAGGGAAAAATTCCCTTTTGACACGTTCAGCCATCCCTCAAATCCATCCCCAGCCTTGCGGTCCGCGAAAGATTAAATTAAATAGTCCATTAAATAGCTAGATCAGATATGTAAACCCAAAGAAAACTTAAAGCCCCACCGCACGTAAGAAAAAAAAATCGAAACTTACACTCAAATAATAAAGTCCAATAAGAAGTCGAGGGAACATTACATAATTATCCCAACTAAAAAAATATTGGAAAAATAACCCTAAACCCCCACTCCCCCAAAGAAAGGATAAAAAGAGGGGAAAAAATGAATTATTAAGAGATAAAAACGGCCCATAAAAGATTACGACTCGACACCCCAAGAATAAACGAAGGGTTCCAAACAACAAGCATTTCGTTTATTGCAATGAAAATAATCCAAGGCAACAAATAAAAGAAAAAAATGCAGGAAACCAAGATACATCAAAGGAAAGAGTTGATAGAAGAAGCTGGATGACGTCGCACGAAAGCATCAAGACGCACCCGAACGACACAGTAACGGCCCAATTGCATAGAGGATCACTGAATGAGTCCAGGACGGGTGAACCGAGATAAAAGTCAAGTCGAACATGGCTGAAGTTGAAAGAAGTAGAACCTGGCTGAAACTAATGTTGATGACGAACGTCCAGCTACTGATAAAACTGAGGAATAACAAGTTGTTTGGAAATAAAAAAAAATTAATTAAAAAAAAGAATTAAGTAAAAAAACAAAAGGGAAAAATTAAATTAAAAATGTGGAGAAATTAACTCTCGACAAAAAAAAAATAAACAGACATCACACAAACAAACTAAATATCATACATCAACATTACATGCTTACCTAGGTAACTCACACTCAAACATTACCTAATATACGGACGCCGACACAGAAACCAAAAGGAGGCAAGCTAGGTCAAAAGAAACTGGAAGAAAAAAATAAAAAACTGGATTAAATCAGGAAATAATAAACCAAAAAAAAAGGAAATTATAAGTCTCATATTTTAAAATTACAGAATTATCATAAATTGATACGTAAGATTTTATTTGGTCATAATTATTCAGTTGATTTTATGAATCTTCAACAAATTTATGTATTGGAAGTAATGATAAAAGTAATTATGGAAAAAAATATTCCTTTAAGCTTAACTAGCAATTATAAAACTAGATATGATGCGACTAATGCGATTTCGATTCCAGCTGTTGTACATATAAATTCTCTTTATCAATATTATTTTATTTATAGAAGAATTTATAATTCTGCTCCTATATATATTAAAAAGATTTCCCTTAAAGGAAATTGGCGGAGAGTTATAAAAAAATGAGTCTCTTCAAATAATGATTTTGATTCTTTATTTCCTTTTCCATCATAATTTTATTTTTTTTTTCATCCTCCTTTTAGATTTAGTTTTTAGTTTTAGTTTTAGTGTAAACCCTATGAGCTTAGGCTCAGTGGTTACATTTTATTGTCTTGTATTGTAATTATTATAAACTGATTGTATTATACAATAAAATAATTTAAATTAAAAAATTAAAAAAAAATTAAATACAACACAGCAGCTGAGAAGTCAACCAGTCGAAGACAAGGAAAGTTCCGAAAGGCCTAAATGGAAAATTGCCGAACATTAGGGCTAAATGAACGATCCGTGATAAAGTACGAATAAAAAAATGAAGGTTGGCGCTGGAGATCACACGGGGAAAACCACGCTTACGCACAACTATTCATACGAAGAAAAACCTGGACGAACATCTTCGATGATTTTTTGTTTCTAACGAATCCAGAAGAAACTATCTATCGCCGACGATGCACTCGATGTGGAGGAACCTAACTCCATTAAACTAGAAGATACGGCTGGGAAATTCCGCTTGCGTCGAAATCTTCATTCCAAAGTAATTTAAAAAAACACAAAGAGCCGGAGACGGACGAAGATTAACAGACCCGAACTATCGCGGCCTGCGAACATCATGGAAAACAAAGTAAAAAACGTTTACTTTAAGACATGGTAAAAACACTGTAATACTACTGCTTCAAGAGCAGAAGTGTACTAATAGACTGCCAGAGCTATATTGTCCAAAAAAGAAAAATCTAACATTACCACAAAAAGCGAGCACGAGGGGAAGCATCGCGAGAAAACGAATGAGCCACGTCATAAAAACGGACACGCGCGAAACAATTATCAAGGCTGAACACAGTGGAAGGAAAAAATCGTGACCTAACAATAGCTAAAAAATCAAAAAAAAAAAATGAACGGATAATATTACAAAAGTAAAAAATTCTACTTAGACGCGATAAAACTTAATACTAACTGTCCAAAGATAAAATAATGGTAAAACGAGCACGTAACAATACATACATACATACAGTAGCGTGCTAGAAATTGACCCTTCAATTTCCGACACGCCCACCCCTTATTTAAAGGAAGAAATTCCTCCTCTAAATAATTAACCCTTCCCTCTAGCAAGTTAGGACCGTACCAAGATCGTTAGCGGGAAAACCCCTCAAGTTGAGTAACGAATTACTTATTAACAATTAGCCAAGCAAAAATAAGTTTTAATTTAGGTTAGGTAAAATTCATAAAAACAACTGATAACCCCAGGATTATTGGAACAAAAATTATGCGGAAATAAAACTCAGTTGTAAAATATAAAAGGATTAATAGAAAGTGAACTAACAAGTTCCAAACAAATACTTTCCTTTATTACTACAAAAGGGTAATACCAAGATAAAAGGTTGTCGTAAACAATTTAAATAGAACAGCATTCACCAATCGACAGGGGTAATCGTACTAAAGGCGAGACCGACGAAAAGGTGTCCAACAGACAGCAAAACGTGTCAACGGAAATAACTTGGCCGTAAAGTAGTTTCTTTGAGGCGAAGGTGAATCCGAGTAAGTCCGTACACGACGCAGTCCGAAATTCTATTAACTTCGAGATGTCTCGGTAAAACTAGTCGATTGGGGAGTGCGGCATTACTAATACAGTTTGGAAGTATAAAAAAAAAAAAAGTACTAATTTGGAAAGAGGAGAGAAAAAAAAAAAAAATAAAAACAATTGAAAAACAATAAGAAAAAACGGAAAAATAATAAGATTAAAAATAGATTAATTAAGTAAAAGGGAATATACACCAGGAACCTCGGGAATTACAGAGAAATAAGCAGGAAAAACGTAAGGATACAATTAAAAAACAAAACAATGGTACCTTCCGATAATAAGACACACAGAAAGCAGCAGACAGGGATAAAATAAAAAAAAAATGAGACGCGGGTGGGTTTTAAGGCTTGATACGACAGGCTAGGTAAAGGTACGTGTTCACAAGGAGAGGGGAACGAAAAAACGAATTCCCATACGAAAAAAGGTCCTGAAAAAGAGAAACGACAAAGATGGTGATAAAAAAAAAAATTCAACAAAAGTGATTGTTAAAAAAAAAAAAAAAAAAAAAAAGATAAAAAAAATT
>JAHWFO010099862.1:0-98901 GCA_023313115.1 Rhysida immarginata
ATACCGGCACTCCTGCCCGTGTTCCATTTTCAAAGTAGCAGGAGGGAATTTTTGCTTTTGAAAACGAGGGAGAGAGGGAGAGCATTAGCTTGACTGAAATGACTATGAACTCTCTCGTGCTCCCGAATCAAATATTCTCTATGAATTTACGCTCACAAGCGTCGTGCGCCTCCTTTCATTTACTACAGGGGGGAGGTGCAGAGACCCCTCGTGGCAAGCACGGAGGTTCCAGTCATGATAGCCACTGGCAAGCCTGGTGCTCTGACGAATTTCGTGGGTGTTTTATAACACTTGGTCAAAAACGCCAAGTCAGTACTACTAACTATCCAAGCATCTCATTTCCATAGATTCCCATATCTCACTGCTATACTTTAGATCACGGCAAGGTGCTTAGCTAGACATTACAAGCATTCTAATCTTAGACTAGGACGGTAACTAATGTACACAAATATTCAATACAGTGTCGCGAAATGTTCATGGGAGTGATGCCACCGTACCTGGCATAAGAGCATTGCCGAGAAGAGTTCAATTTTAATAGATGCCAAAGGCAGGAGGACAACTGACACCATTAAACTCAGCACTGTTCATTTTTATCTAGTTCGAAGGGCCGTTCCCAGCGCCGGAAGGTTAAACAAAATTCATCACTCACCAGTTTTCTTCACTTTTCTGAATTACCGTCTTTGTGCGCTCACTTATCGCGTTTTTCATTTTCGAATTTCCACTTCCGATTGAATATGGTTGTAGCTGTCTTTTCGTGGCTTCACTAAAATTCAATACCCAGTGCATCAAACATCTCTTCCGACGATTAGCCAATATCGAAGTAGATTCATGGTCGCACAAGATCAAAAAAAAACCAGAAATTACAGCATTAAAAGGGAAATTAATACAGAGAACATTTAGACGTAATTTTCTACTTAGCCTCGTTTTCGAACAGGAGATTCGAAATTCAACTCAGCGCATAGGGTACGTCTATCTCGCTCCCAGAATTTTTACACACAGACTTAAAAGAAAAAAAGAGAATCTCCTCAACAAACAAAAACAACAAGCCCATGACGTATACAATTTCCTAGAAAACGACCGCAACAATACTCAGCCGGAGGATGAGAGATCATCTCAGAAACGCATCTAACAATTTGCCCCTCCAACCGAGCATTGATTACGATCGCCAACAAAGAACCACACAACAATTAAGATTCACAACACTGTTTCATATGAATTTACATTTCAACACATAAAACACGACCAACGGCATAAACTAGCACAACACACGCATACAAAAAAAAAACAAACAAACGAACAATTCAGAACACCAACGAATTTCTCTTTAAAACTTACTAACACAAAACTACTTCCTCCACCCCTTCATAGGACATACGTGACTTCCATTTACCCGGGTTATGTTCGAGTACTACAACAAAAGATTCGAGTCAAAACCATTTAAAATCCCAAATAACAACACTCATACAGCTAAGCACTCGATACTAACTTCCACTACACTACCAAAACTAACCTGGACAACAAATCAGTAATCAGACAACACTAAATATTTGATTTTAAGCAAAACAGCTTATCATACAAAACTACATCCTTGCTGCTTTTATCATAAATACCACATATGCATTTCGTACAAATTCCCACCCCACCGTTTCATCTACATACCACATCATACAACATACACCCTCAAATACCTTACGTACTAAACAACAATAACGAACCACTTACCCTCATTCACTATCAGCACATACTATCCAAATATACACCTAGTATAAATTAACGCATACACACCACGGACAAATCGACTTACACAAAACTACCATTCCAATTCACAGAGTCCTGTTTCGCCTCTGCCTAAAAATTCAGTAGGGTTCCCATAACCGTCACTACTGGATTGTCCATCCCATTTATCTCGGTTACGTCCTATATCTGTTGCTTGCCATTTCCACTCCTCGAGACACTCGTCAACCTCTCCAGCATTAGCCATTACCAATTTCGGTTCCCATTTCGGCTTCTCTTCCTGCTTAACAGCCTTATTATTCGTTTTACCTTTTCCCCGTCTTACCTTTTTCTTTACTCCTTTAGACCCCTTATTAACTATCTTTTGGTTCAGGACCTCGTCAACAATTTTTGCTCCCCGCTTCCAAAACTCTCCTCTTCCTACTTCTCGTTTAATATCAGATTCATCAACTTGTTCATTACTCAGGCTCACGGGTTCCCCTGCACCCACGGCCACATCCACACATGTCGCTTGACCAGGAGACATACCTGGAGTACAAGACCTCTCACCTCCTGACAATTAGGTGTTGGGTATGCAGACTCAATCGGGCAGGTATCCACATAACTTGCTACTGGCATATGATATACGGCACTCCCATTTAAATCACAACAAGGAAAAGCGGTATTCGCTGCATCCTCATATACAAACTTCAATGCGTCCGTGCAACCTGGGGTCGTCTCTTCCGCATAGGTAACCCTCGGGGCCTCATACTGGCTCTGCACTGCCTCGACTTGACTACCATTTACCTTCAGAATAAAACCAACACCATGGTTACAATTGCTTCCCCAATACAGTCCTTCCATTTCTGTGTTCATCCCATCCACACCAAACCCTTCCTGAGCATCATTAACCATAATATTGTGTCCCAGCATACCCCTAGACCCATCATTTATACCTTCATCTATATCTACTCTCCTTACCCACTTCACCCAAACCTGTCCTGTCCTCACCCGTTTTACGTCCCCAAACTTAACTCCCTTTACTTGGACCCAACCCATCCCATCTACAGCACTCACTTCAAATGGTCCAATCCATATAGCTATTCTTCCTGACTTCCTATAATTTACTTCCCTCACCATTACATGCTGGGGGTTATTGTCCCTTACCCCATGAAAGTTCCATGTCTGACTTCCCTGTCCAACGACAGCTTCATGCTCAAAACCCCTATTCTGGCATAACTTATCATTGAGCACTTCTTCCATAGGTAGCACGTTAGCTCCCCCTGACATTTGTGTCACTGAGCATTGGAAGGTTAATCCCTTCAGTAAATCCATCCCCATAATTCCGTCATATGGGCGGTCGGAAAAGGAATAAACTAAAAACGTTCTTGTACCCATGTGACGTCCTTGCACCACCACATCCAACATACCGCTTTGACGTAAGTTCAAACAGGACCCATTAATTCCTTTAATATTCATGTCCGTGGCCTGTAAAGGAGGTCCTGCCAATTGTCGGTATGCCTCCTCATCGATGAGTGACACCTGGGAACCCGTGTCAAACAACATGGTGATGGGCTGCCCCTGCAGATAAACCGTTGCCAGGCAGGTGCCACCCTCACCACACTGAGTGATCACCGGCCCCTCAGGCTGTCCGCCCGTATTCACACTACGCGGACGGGGTGCAGGTTGGGGACAGTTCCTTGCTAAATGACCTACCTGGCCACAACGGTAACACCCAGCACTGGGTGTTGGGCCCTTCGGCACAATAGCCCGTGTTTCATTTGGTAATGAACTTGCCTGGGCCCTAGATGACTGCGTCTGACAAGTAACCAGCTTCTCCATGGCCCGCGCCAATCCCTCCACTACTCCTTCTAGCCTTTGTATCGATTCTTCACATTTACATTTAGATTCCTGTGGTTTCGCTACTTCGCACCCAGGAGTACTTGTTCTATTCCCTTTTGGATTCGTACAATTTCCCTGTGCTATTGCCTCACCACTTTGGCTTCCCTCTCCAGTCTCTACGACGTTAGAGATTTTTTTATATTTTTTCTCTAATTCCTCTGAGCGCATAGCTAAAACAACTGCCTCCTTATACGTTTTGGGGTTGGCGATCATCAATGCTCTCCTGTGGGCAAGTAAACAGCTGTTAGAAAACCGCTGTAATAACACTGTATCCCGTATAGGAACAACCTCCGGAGTAGCACTGATGTAACGATCCATTGACAACTCCAGACGCCCAGCAAAAGCAGACACAGACTCGTTCATACCTTGAATCGTGTCATGAAGCTCTTGCGAGTAGTCTTTAGTTACCTTCAGCCGACCAAACACCCGCTCCAGACGTGCACGCAGTTAGGCATAATCATCAATGTCGAATATTTCATGCTCTGCTGCACGTCTGGCCGCGGCCCCCTTTAATTTTGAATGTATGACTGTCACCTTTAAATCAGGAGTCCATTTGGCCAGTGCCCCTATCCGATCAACACTGGCCAAGAATGCCCTAATGGTGACACCACCTTCCTCCCCCACAAACGCTGGTACCCAGCCGGTATACCCAGCCATTTCCGGGATCGCTTCTGCGCCTACATCCCCCTCATTACCAGGCATCATGAATCACTGTTAGCTATTCTCCCTGTTCCGAAAACCTTATTCTACCCTTATATTACTACACTCACCTCAACACACAAGTATTCTCTCTTGAACACAACATACACAGTTCCTATATGACACTTAGTCCTCACACATCATCATGTCCACAACACATTAACTTCTATTGAACATACTTAATATCTAAACACAAAAAAAAAAAAATAAAATTTCCTTAACCATATCACAATATTAGGTGAACCTCATTAATCCGGAAAATCCGGATTTTCGGTCCCTGTTCAGGCGCCAGTGAAACGCTCCCCCCACCCCCGCAATAAATGCTCAAGGACACCCCGCGTCTAGCGATATGTTTTGAGGTGAGAGGAAGCTAAGGTTCGGGACCCAAAATTAAAATGATGTTCCACCTGACATTGAGATATTTGGTTTGAATACATTTAGTTTATTCGTGCTCAATATTTCGCAAGATCTCTTACAACATAGCTTATATCTAAAATTCCAATCAGCTATTACTCTAGGGGCCCCTATAATTATCCTGTAATATACTCTACTAACATATATTTACAAAATACAAGACGGTGCTTATGCACACTGATACCGGCACTCCTGCCCGTGTTCCATTTTCAAAGTAGCAGGAGGGACTTTTTGCTTTTGAAAACGAGGGAGAGAGGGAGAGCATTAGCTTGACTGCAATGACTATGAACTCTCTCGTGCTCCCGAATCAAATATTCTCTATGAATTTACGCTCACAAGCGTCGTGCGCCTCCTTTCATTTACTACAGGGGAGAGGTGCAGAGACCCCTCGTGGCAAGCACGGAGGTTCCAGTCATGATAGCCACTGGCAAGCCTGGTGCTCTGACGAATTTCGTGGGTGTTTTATGACACTTGCTCGAGAACGCCAAGTCAGTACTACTAACTATCCAAGCATCTCATTTCCATAGATTCCCATATCTCGCTGCTATACTTTAGATCACGGCAAGGTGCTTAGCTAGACATTACAAGCATTCTAATCTTAGACTAGGACGGTAACTAATGTACACAAATATTCAATACAGTGTCGCGAAATGTTCATGGGAGTGATGCCACCATACCTGGCATAGGAGCATTGCCGAGAAGAGTTCAATTTTAATAGATGCCAAAGGCGAGAGGACAACTGACACCATTAAACTCAGCACTGTTCATTTTTATCTAGTTCGAAGGGCCGTTCCCAGCGCCGGAAGGTTAAACAAAATTCATCACTCACCAGTTTTCTTCACTTTTCTGAATTACCGTCTTTGTGCGCTCACTTATCGCCGTTTTTCATTTTCGAATTTCCACTTCCGATTGAATATGGTTGTAGCTGTCTTTTCGTGGCTTCACTACAATTCAATACCCAGTGCATCAAACATCTCTTCCGACGATATTAGCCAATATCGAAGTAGATTCATGGTCGCACAAGATCAAAAAAAAAAACCAGAAATTACAGCATTAAAAGGGTAATTAATACAGAGAACATTTAGACGTAATTTTCTACTTAGCCTCGTTTTCGAACAGGAGATTCGAAATTCAACTCAGCGCATAGGGTACGTCTAACTCGCTCCCAGAATTTTTACACACAGACTTAAAAGAAAAAAAGAGAATCTCCTCAAGAAACAAAAACAACAAGCCCATGACGTATACAATTGCCTAGAAAACGACCGCAACAATACTCAGCCAGAGGATGAGAGATCATCTCAGAAACGCATCTAACAATTGCCCCTCCAACCGAGCATTGATTACGATCGCCAACAACGAACCACACAACAATTAAGATTCACAACACTGTTTCATATGCATTTACATTTCAACACATAAAACACGACCAACGGCATAAACTAGCACAACACACGCATACAAAAAAAAAAACAAACAAACGAACAATTCAGAACACCAACGAATTTCTCTTTAAAACTTACTAACACAAAACTACTTCCTCCACCCCTTCATAGGACATACGTGACTTCCATTTACCCGGAACGTCACATCTTCAATCGCCATCAACCATGAATTTCAACTCTCGGCTCTTTAGAGAAAGAAAAGATTTAATCATTGTAGTGACTTATGTTCCACCCAACACGTTAACTGGTGATTATGACACTCTCTTGAATGGCTTGTCTGAATTTGTTTTGAGCTGTAATTGTAACACTCTTGTACTGGGCGACTTCAACTATGATGACAATAAGATTTACCCAAGTTCTTCATTTTACGCTAAACATCGGCAACACTCGACCTTATTTTAATACAATGAAACGGGTTTCTCAAACTTCAATCTTGTGCTTAATGCGAGAGAGGAGTCCCTAGACAAGGTGTTCGCCAATTTTAATGTTAACGTTACTGCAAGTAAGAAATTTTCAGTGTCACCTGATGTTTACCATCCTGTCCTTCTTATTTCTGGCGTTAACACCACGTTCCAGAAATGTTATACCGACTCAAATGGGTCTCCTTTTAATTTTAGGAAAGACGGCTATTCTGGTCTTTATAATTATCTTGCTACTTATAACTGGGATGATTTTTACTCCTTGGATGGGGTGGATGACAAATGGAATTTTCTTATTCATACCATTTTGGTTGCTATTAACATTTTTGTCCCAAAGTCGAACAAAACTGGTATAAATGATAAATTACACAGATTCCCAATCTGGATTAGGAAGGATACTATCAAATTATGGCACTTGAAGACTGCGAAGCATAGGCTTTGGATAAAGACTGAAGATCCCCATTATTATTATGAATTTAAAACACTCAGAAAAAATTATAAACATGCTTGTAAAGTTGATTATTATGTAAACAGAATTGTCGAGAATTCTTTGAACTTTTCTCTGGCCTCATTCTGGAGCGTGACCAAGAAGCTTTTGGGTAACAGCTTCCGTCAAGGTTACAATGGTGAATTAGTATCGAAAACAGATATCTTGGACTATTTTCAGTCGAATTTTGCAGGTAATGAGATAACTGAGGTTAACATTCAGAATCTTCCGAAATACTGGGATAGAGTGGAGGTGAAATTTAATGCACCCGCTTTGACAACTTCTGAATTACTCTCTAATGGGAACTCCCTGTCTGCCTCCAAATGTTATAATTATTAAGGCTTTTCTGACTATATTTTCAAGGGCTGTCTTCACGCGATTTGCAACCCTTTATGTGATCTTTAAAACCTCTCTCTGTCGCAAGGAACTTATCCTACCGATTGGAAGGCTATTTTTATTCTTCCTATCCCTAAAATTGTGAAACCGACCACACCGAAAGACTATAGACCTATTGCACTTATCTCTTTTCCTGCAAAGATTCTCGAAACCTTTGTTGCTACTCACCTTTCAAAATTTGTTGATCCTTATCTTCCTGATATTCAGCACTGCTTCCGCAAGGCCAGATCGACCAAAACTAAACTTGCTGTGTTATCTTCTTACCTCTCGAAAGCTATTGATACTCGTCGTCAAGTGGATGTAATTTACTTGGATTATTCTAAAGCCTTCGATAAGATTCATATTGACCTTCTTCTCCAGAAACTAGAGATTATGGGATTCCAATTAAATATGCTATCCTGGATGCGCTCCTTTTTAACTGATAGATATTTTATGCTTTATCCTGTAAATAATTTCTGGATATTTGGTAAAATCAATAGTGGTGTTGCTCAGGGTTCTCCCCTGGGACTGCTGCTATTCAATATCTACTCTGCAGGCCTAATAGCTTCTTTACGAACTAATGATGTTCAAATTCTAATGTATGCGGACAATCTTAAAATTTTTTCGTGCATTGACAGTTGGCAAGACTGTAATAAAATGCAAGAAACGTTGGACTCAATTCTCTCCTGGTCTAAATCGAACGGATTAAGTCTTAACTCGAGCAAATCACACGTAGTCTCTTTCTCCAGGAAAGTAACAAATTTTATTTTTGAGTACAAGATTGGTCATGATATCATTGGGAAAAATATGAAGTTAAAGATTTAGGCATTTTATTTAATTATAACTTATCTTTTACCCCTCTTATTGATAACATCATAAGAGATGTCTCCCGTAGAATTGGCCTCTTGAAAAGGCTTACCGCATTTTTCAAAAATCCATTAACTATCGTAAAGTTATTTATTTCTATTGTAGTTCCTAAAGTTACATATTGCGTGTTAATTTGGTTTACTCATCACACTCAAAACTTTTTACTCCTACAAAAGAAATTTCTTGCATTTTTAAATTTTCTCTCAAAAAAATATAACAAGCATGATCTCAATATGGAATTTATAAATGTGTTTACTCTTTCCAATATCATTGGTAATATTTTTCTTAATGTCCTTAAGAGGATTGTTTCTGGGGCTGTTTGGATGCCCGAGGTTCTGTCATCTATCGGGCTGTCAGTTCCTAGAAAAAGTCGTCATAAGTGTCTTACTTTAATAACTCCTAGTACGAGGACAAATATTGGTGAGATTACTCCTTCGTATATACTTGTTACTTTGTATAATAAAAACCATTCTCATAAAGATGTAGACATTTTAATGACCCAACCAATTCTATTTTTAAGATTTTAAATATCTGATTTTGATTTATTTGTTCCGAAATGTAATTTTGATTCCTTCCCCTGCTTGGGTTTTACCACCTGTAGGGGCAGTTTGTATTTGCTTGTACATTCTGATCTGATTAAATTAAATTAAATTAAATTATTATTATTATTATTATTATTATTATTATTATTATTATTATTATTAATTGTTTTATTCAATTTCTGTATATTCATTTGTTCAAATAAACTTTTCGAATTCAGGTTGAATTTGTGTTTGTTTGTGGTTACCTTTAATGTCTAATAAATAAATAAATAAACAAATAAATTACACAATCACTGGTTTTCTTGCATTTAATTACATTTTTATTCAAATTTTACAGACATTAAAATAAATTTTATCATTGCAATACCAACTAATTTTTTTTTACGTTAAATTGTTATTTATTGTAATGCAGCCAAGTGAGCTTTGACGTGTCAGGTGCGTCCACAAGATTCATGATTAAGCCTTACACAGGGATATTGATATGATATATCACATTGGTAAACAGCTCGCCCTGGTAGAGGCTTCTTCAGGTTGGGGTTGGGTGATAATACATCTTCCATTAAACTATTAAAGTTTCATCTTCATATTGATTTCCCACCGATTGACACAGTTCCTTTTTTATTCCACGAGATAACATCAGACCTTTTTTGTAGTGTCCTGATGAAGCGCATACGTGGAGGAGGTCTGCTCAACAGGCAAACTCACTACGTTTCCGGGTCAGCCGACCTCGTCGTAGTTTCATCAGGTCTGCTAACCATTGTGATATTGCCATCATCCTGGGTTTTTTCTTTTAAGCTTGTAGACGTGCAAAAATAGGTTGAATAAACGAGTAGTTGTGGATTTAGATAAGTAGGTGTCTCTTGAAGGGAATTCGGTGACGGCGTTTGGGGCATTAAAGATGGGCTTGAAGGTGTTTGAGGTTCGGTTTGGGTTGAAAGACTTGTTTGTTTTTTTCGGGTTTAACGACGCTTTGCTCTTAGACATTTTTGAATTGTATTTAAATAAAGGTCCATTTTCTGATGCACATTCAAATTTGATGCTTTTAAAATGTCGTTGATTTGAGAATCCAGTTGTTTATTGAAAAATTTTTCAACACTCGGTTCAGACTTGGGTTGGCTATGTTCTGAGTGTGGCGATAGCGTAGAGACATTCTGAACTGTAGCATGAAGGAACCTTTGATACTCGTTAGCAGGTAGTAAAATGTACTTTTGCATGTTCTTAATAATTAATTTACTCAAAATAGGTGCAGCTACACTTCCTAGCAAAAGTGGCAACAGAAATCCGTTTCCACGTTGATTCAGATAAGTTTTCTTGGTTCTTAAAGAAATTTTTTATGAGATAAACCTTTTATTTTCCACAAATGCTGCTTAATGGGTGGTGTCCAGGTGACGCTATAATGTAGAATGTTATGTCAGATCTCACACAGAGCTTTAACTTGATTAAGAGTTGCATGTGTCATTAATACTTTCCTATGCTGGGGAGTCAAGTGTTTCAAAGCTCCTAGAAAATGACGATGTTTCACAACCAGAAGAATCATTGTTGTATCACCTCCCTATTCAGTCAATTTACAAATGACGATCACCATATTTAAATCCGTTTTTTTTTCGCATAAACCACGATAGGTCTTTCGTGAGGACAAATCTTACTATGCAATCTCAGAACATCAGGGCAACTCTGTGTTAAATCAAGTAGTAAATAACTATGGGGCTCCTGAGTGGCATCTTTAAAAGCTTCAAACGACCGTAACCTGTTTGCGATGCCAAGGTGCGAATCTGTCCTACGTCTCTAGGTGACTTTAGTAGAAAGATGAACTGAATATTTAAACTTATTGTACGGATGATTTTTGAATAAGCAAAGAGGTTCTGACTTATTAACAACACAGAAATTTAGATGATGACTGTATCGCATGTAGATTTTCTCAACAATTTCGTTCTTTTTCACTTCATCTAATAAATCATCTAAAATCAGTGAAGCCTGTTCAGGTATACGTTCGTGCATCAACTTTTCATCTGGCATACCTGCATGAAAAGTAATGTTAGGTAGGTACAGATTTTTAACGACTGCTGGGATTAAAGCTCCTTAGCAGCAAATTATTACTGTAGGTGGCAGGTCCATCACTTCAGCTCTATACTTTATCATTTGAGCTACTAATATAGACTTTCCACTTCCCAAACAACCACCAACAAGAGCCGAAAACTATTGCGTAAATTTAACAGCTGCATTTATTTCCATGATGAAAAAAAGGCTAAAGCAGAGAAAATTTCTGCAAGAGTTTGCAAAGTCTTTGAATGTTGAATGACGCAAATCTCTTTTTGAAGGAACTTTATTTCAAAAATTTACAACATACGTAATTCAAACTCTGTGAAAATGTCTGACGAACAGTTTTATCACAAAGGGATTACAGATATGGTTGTTTTTTGCAAAGCCAGAATTGTCGCTTGGAAGGGTTTTGCAACAACAAAAATGCTCTATAGATAGCTTTTGCGAATGCGGAATTTCTCTTTAGAGAGTTTTTACGATTGCGGAATTTCTCCAAAGACGGTTTTTGCGATGGCAGAAATTCACTGCAGTCCATTTTTGCGATTGCTTAATTTCTTAGCAGACAGTTTTTACGATTGCGGTATTTCTCTGCAGACTGTTTTAGTGATGCCGATATTTATTGTTAAGTCATTTTATCTTATGTGAAATATCACCAAATAAACTTGTACCTCACCACATTTTAAACATGTCCTACAAATGATTTATTTCGAGGATAATTATCTGTTTATGTAGCTGGTGTTATTATCAATGTGTTATTACGAAACAACAGTCCTTTCTGAATGCCATTGTCACCTTAAAACCGTGGGTGTTTATGCAGATATCGATCAATAGCTTTATATTTATGTGTTTATGGTGTGAACGTAGGATCTAAACTGAAACAACAAGAATTTGAATTTCTCTCCATGGGGAATGGTTCCACATCAAGCAGGCTTACAAGGCTAACCAGAGACCAGCCGAAGGGTCAGGGGACGCGTCACAAGGCAGCACCTATAGACAGGTTTCCCCGAATGTTTGGAAACACTAAGGCGGACTTCAGTTAAAGGGCTTTGAAAAAAATTTCATTAAGGGCCAAGAAAACTTATCTGAATGAACGTAGAAACGGATTCCTGTAGCCACTTTTGATAGGAAGTGTAGCTGCACCAATTTTGAATAAAATAATTAGTTAAGAACGTGAAAAACTACGTTTTACTACCTGTCACGAATACTACAGGTTCCTTCACGCTACAGTTCAGAATGTCCCTATGCTATTGCGCCCCTCAGAATGTCACAACTGGATTCTCAAATCAACGAGATTTTAAAAGCATCAGAAATTGGACCTTTTTTTAAATACACTTCAAAAATATCTAAGTCCAAAGCGTTGTGAAATCCGTACAAGTCTTTTAACCCAAACCAAACCTCAAACACCTTCAAGCCCGTGTTTAATGCCCCCAAATGCCGTCACCACATTCCCTTATAGAGACACCTACTTATCTATATCTACAATAACTCGTCTATTAACCCGATTTACGCACTTCTACAGGCTTAAAAGAAAAGTCCCAGTATGATATCATATCGCAATGGTTAGCAGACCCAATGAGACCTACGATGAGGTCGGTCAACCCGGAAACGTAGTGAGTTTGCCTGTTAAGCAGACCTCCACACGTATGCGCTTCATCGGTGTGGAATAAAGGTCTGATGTTATCGCGTGGAATAAAAAAGGAACTGTGTCAATCGGTGTAAAATCAATACGAGGATCGAACATTAATAGTTTAATACCAGATGTAATAAATACCTAACCCCAACCTGAAGAAGCCTCTACCAGAGCGAGCTGTGTTTACCAATATGATACATCATATCGATATCCCTGAAGAATTAATCGAGCATCCTGTGTACTGGTCTGTGGACGCACCGGACACATCAAAGCTCACTTGGCTGCATTACAATAAATAAAAAATTAACGTAATAAGTTTGTTATGCAATGATAAAATTCATTTTAATGTTTGTAAAATTTGAATAAAAATGTAATTTAATGCAAGAATACCAGTGATTGTGTAATTTATTTATTTATTTATCAGAGATTAAAAGTAACCACAAATTCAATCTGAAATCAAAAAGTTTATTTGAACAAATGAATATACAGAAATTGAATAAAACAAGTAATAATAACTAATTAGTATTTAACTGATAATCCTATACGTCCATCCAGGGTCTGTATCTCTAGAAGCCAACGAGTTGGGTCCCTGGATGAATCTGGATTAACGACTGCCCTATGATGGTCACAGTAGCCGGGGGGGGGGGGGGGATGATCATGAATCATGGATGGTCACCCATCCAGTGACTAACCATGCCTGATGTTGCTTAATTTCGCAGAAGTTGTTTCAGTGAAAGCCCACCAGGCCTCCCCTAATAATAATAATTCGAATAATTAAATAAATTAATTTAAAGGTTTGCAACATTGGTTCCATTTGGACTTTTGACAGGTATTAAATTCAAAGTTGGTAGTATATTCGTCTTAAATGATTTCACATTTCACGAGTAAGACGTTTAAAAACAGTTCATTTGTGTAAGTATTGTTCAAGAT
This sequence comes from Rhysida immarginata, assembly GCA_023313115.1. Classification (NCBI taxonomy): domain Eukaryota; kingdom Metazoa; phylum Arthropoda; class Chilopoda; order Scolopendromorpha; family Scolopendridae; genus Rhysida; species Rhysida immarginata. The sequence goes on from JAHWFO010099862.1 coordinate 13,461, forward strand.
GTTTGCATCAAACCCCTGACTGCTAATTTCAGGTAATGTAAACAGTGATGATCGCAGGTGTCAGGCATCTGATGTTGCACTATTCTCATGTTGTAGATCCATTTTTCCGCGTGCATAAATATGAACGGTTAGAATTGTGGTTGAGTAAACATTCTGAAAGAAACAAAGATGTATGCTTGTTTGTTGGACGGTATAAAAAAGCTACCCAGTGTGAGCCTAGATTACTGGAATCATCCGTATTAGCAATGAGTAAAGACGGGTGAACGGGTTTGATCTGTAGTACCAATTCAGCCGGTAAAACACCTGTTGCCACAGTACACATGAATGGATCTCTCTCGAGAACACTCTATAGCTCTTGCGTATCCATCGATCTTAATTCGTGAAATTGAAGCTCACGGCTCTGTCTTTATTGATTTCCAAGGCGATTCTGATATTGACAATACACAATCGGGTACAACGAATTGGCTGAAGGTTCGGAAAACTGAACTACGATGCTTAATGTACCGTTACGTATAAGGATATGTCTCTCTTTGTAATAATTCCTGTCGCCCGAAAGATCAAAAGCCAGAAATGTGTAACCAGAACCGTAATCGAACTGGCTGATGTCCACATCTCTGTCTTCTTTCCAAATCCCAAGTGCCTTCTTAGCATGAACAAACTCTCTCAGATATGCCCCAGACGAAAAATTCGACATCAGAGGGTTTAGAGGAATTGCCTGAGTATCCAATGAGAGGGAGAAGAAAGATAGATTGAAATGTTGAAAGTTGAATGGACTCGAAGTAAAAGAAACATTCTGGGCTTCACTCGATGTAAATACAAAAATCAACCGGGAGGGAATCTGACCAGTAATTAAGTTCTGTATGACGTGGTTTCTAGTTCCCGTAGCAATACTCACTGACCTCATTTCAACCCGTCCGATAGGGTAAAACGCGTTAGTTCTTTGCAGAGTCTTTGCATGTGCTAATAGCGTGGCTGTGTTAACTTTAACTCTCTCAACATTCAGCGTTGCTTTTCGGATTGCAATCTGATAATTGGGATTAGCTACATCAGACATCAGAGCAAAGGAGGGTTTACTTCTGTAAAGCCTCAGACGAAAATCCGTAGAGTTTAGTAGCAATCGACCCTGCCGAAAGATGTCTAAATGGAGCAAACCTTCCATGTAGTAAACGCCGTTTCGTGCGAGTCTTTTACGTAACTTATACCCATTGTTTGTATCGTCAGCATTGTCCATTTTACCGCACGTGTCTTTACAATACCCTGCTGTTGTGAGTTGACTTTGTTTAGAAGTCTGACCATAGTTCAAAATAAGCTCTGTATGGATATAAGTTATTACTATGACTAACTAACGTATCACCTAGACAGCAATCGACTTGTGAGAATAGCGAATGTAAGAAAAGGTTCACAGGTCCTGTTTTATCACCAGCTGGTAACTGTCCATCCCCTTTGTTGATAACGACTTCTAAGTTTAATGTAGATTGATCGAGATCCGTGTAAAAATCTGCCAAACCAGGTACGTAGAATTCAATAGGCCCGTCTTGGCTGATAATGGCTGATGATGGTACCCCGTAAAGTGTCGTTTTTCCTGTTGGCCACTCGTGTGAGGTAGAGGAAAAATGTCGAGATCGCTGTTGAGACATTCAGTGCTCAGCTGATGTATCATTGATGCTATGATTAAGTATGTATTTGGCGAAAACTGATGATAAAGGACGTATGTTTAAAATTGGTTTAGATCGTAATTTTGCCGGTTTTTTTGTGGACTTCTTCTGTTTCTTCCTCTTCTTCTTCTGTTTCTTCTGCATGTTTTTCAGCTTTTTTGAACGCTGCACACGACTTCTTTGTCTGTATTCACTCTTTAGAAAGGTCTCCACGCTGTTGCCTCTGGGCCTTTTTACATGTGAATGCGTAGGAAATGCTGAATTTCGTCTTTTAACAAGGCCTCTACCTCTCTGAACTCTAGCAACCATTTCCTGCATGGCATTACCTCCAGCTTCTTTCATTCGTGATGACAGCGACTGTTTAAAATTTTGACCATGTATCACATCATTAAAAACGGAAACACCGCCCTTTAGGGCATGCCGACCGAGAATCTTACCCATGGATTTGAGTAAAGGTGTTGCCAAGCGAAACAGATTTGAAAATACTGAACCAATCCCATTGCCTCTCTGGTAAACCGATCCTCTAAACATAGGTAAGCCATTCCCTCTCTGGTTTAAATAGTAACACGAAATTACTTCTTGACTCGGCTGATAGGGGATATGCATCTTGAAGTAATTAAGGAGGAGAGAAAAAAGAAATCAACCTCGCACTACAGTTGTTTCTTACCAAAATGTAATTTCACTATAGTTTTGCCTGTTAAAAACGCGAGCAAATCCCCGTGGTCGGAATGAACCGCGATTTCAATCGTGTCGATGATATTTTTACTTAAGGGAAAGTAGTCAGGTGAATGAAAAGCCTGATAAATCACTTCTCGTGTGGCATGTGAAACGGGTATGATTCGTAGGAGCGGAGCGAATGTGTTACCCACAACCTGCGGCTGTATGATATCTGTATACAGATAATAACCATGTATGCCACATGTAAGATCTATTGGGGCTGAACCCTCACCAATAACGAGTTCCAAGTCGGAAAGTTCTGCTTGTAAACCCAATGTATAACATAAACCCTCGCTAAAACTAATATAGCGAGATTCTGTGCATTTAAAATGAAAACATTTGTTAGGTGTGAGGTTGATTTTGTAAAAAGCCTGTTCTTCCAATGGAATCAATTTAACGAGCGCCTCAACAACGTCCCTACGACTATCATAATACCCTTCGGGAATTTTTAAGATGCACTATTCTGGAGTGTCAGGTGGATCAAAAATAACACAACTGATAAATCCGTCATCTGTGTCGTTTAAGGGCATAGTAATAGGCGTTTTCAATTTCTTGTTCAGAAACCTAGCAGGTATAAATCCAATGTTGACAGCTGCTGGGAATTCAATGAACTCTGTTGAGGACCCTGTAAACAATACAAGATCATTAACTGTCTTCGTCTCGATACCCGCCGTTCTAAAACTATCTTTTAGAAAATCAATAGCTGCAACCCTACTTTGTAATTTGGTACTCTTAAATTAAACAATTTTTTGGTACAGAGTTGCCGACTTGGGATACCTTAACGTAACAGAAAAATCGGACACCCACTTAAACGGCAGGTTGTAATCCGGAGTTAGAGAGAAACGGTCCTCGTAGAATATATTTGGCGAAACATTGAACACCTTACAGAATTCGGGAGTGTTAAATCGAATCCCGACATTCAGAGGCAAACTCATGGTGACGTTTTGGTCTAAAGAAGTGTTATGGTAAAAGAGAACATCTTTCAAATAGGCTTGTAACACCAATTCAACTTCGATTATGAAAGACTGGAGTGTCGGTATTCTTACTGGTGAAACAATGTTGAAATCGATTTGTTCATCTATGAGATCATCCTTGAAACCTATTTCGAAAGTGTTGTTTACAGTCGTAATGTTCTTGAAGAGGGCTATGAAATGTGTTTCCGATAAACCAACCTCCCATCGCCCCTGGAAACGTAGCGTCCTCGGCAGTCTTGTAATAAAATGAGCTGTTGTATTGGAATGAATTTGTTCACCAGTAGGTGTGTTTGATGGTAACGTAACATAAAAATCAGTGTCTTCATACATGATGGCTGCACTCGGACCCAACTGTTGTCAAGCGCCTCTTGTCAAGCATTAAAAAGATCTATCTCTCGTATCCAGCTGTTCATGCTGGCCGGGTAACCTGGCCATTTCACAAAAGCTTCGCGCACTCCTCGCCTCGTGCGCCAGCGAATAATCTGTTTGATGTTAAAAACTTTCGGCTTTTTCACTTTTTGTAACTCCTGATCGTAGAATACACCTGAGATCTCGCTGCCATCGTAATCTTTAATTTTATACACAACAGGTTTTCTATAAATGATTTTTGAAACCTCAAACACCTCCTCGGTCCAGTTTGGAAGATAGCCTTTATCAAATATGTTTTTCACTTTCGAAATACGTACGTAATCTCCGACTTGCAACCTTGGATTTGTTTGTGGTGCTGCTGTATAATAACTCTGTTGTTTCAACCATAGAGCTGGGGCATTTCGTTCATTGACATCAGCTGATGCCATACCAGGGCTCTGTGATTGCTGTGGTTGTAGCTTAACACGAGATCAGGTAAGACATCGATGTATCTGTGTTTGTTGGTAAATGTAAAAAACTTAAACATCCTCATTTTTAACGTACGGTTGAATTGTTCGACCGTAACAGCTTTCAAATCTGATTCTGTGGTGAAGAAATCGATGTCGAGTTCTTTAAAATAATCTTGAACATGCTTGCTTAAAAACTCCTTACCTTTATCGCTGTTCACTTTTACAGGAACACTGCTGAGTGTGAAAATTTTTTGAAAGGCTTTCTGAAGTTCAAGCCCCTTCTTCGTTTTTAGAGGAACGACCCACGCATAGCGCGAGAAAACATCGATGCAGGTAAGTAGAAATTTATAACCATCGTTCTGTTTTGACAGACTGGTCAGATCAACCAAGTCCACTTGAAATTGCTCAAATGGCGCATATACACGCATGCGATTACGTGGGTAATGATGACGCACCGGTTTATGCAGTGTATAAGCTCTCACACCCCTTAACCATTCACGTGTCTCTTTTTCAGAATGATTTGTTTGTTTAGCTAAACCTTTCACACCACCAAAACTGGCAGCATTAGCGGGGTTAGAAAATGCATCATCCATGATCAAAATTTAAATTAAGCTATGTAAATAAATACATCTGTATTTATTTATTTATTTATTTATATATAAACAGGTATATGAGAGTTCAGGCAGTATTAGTCCCTACTCAGATGCACACCTGTCAATTGAAACAATGTAGGCATTAGTTGAAAATTAAAAAACAAAACAATACACCTTGAAACAGTAGTCGTTTTATTTAGAAAAACTGTAAAAGAGCTTGGAAAAAATTTGCTTACCCGAGAAAACAATAGTGAATTAGTAATTAGGTAATCAAAATCGAGGGGTGCCAGTACCCCAACCCCTAGCCAGATTGATGGGTATATAAACGAATCAACAGGTGTTCACTTGTAAGACAGAATCACCTAAGTGGATTTTGCTGAAAGCATTAGGACCCCTCTAATCTTCCACCCTGGTATAACAGAAGATTATAAAATTAACTTTATTTCAGCCTTAGACCACACCCAAATAAAAGACCAACGCCCAAATAAAAACGCCCAAATAAAAACCAACGCCCAATTAAAAGACCAACGCCCAAATAAAGACCAACGCCCAAAAACAGGGGAGGGGGCTGTGCGTCGCGTTCTGCACGCGGATTGGTTGAACGCCTGTAACGTCAGGAAGGGGTGGAGGGGGTGGGTGGTCACGTGATGCGAATGCTGCACGCTGATTGGCTGGATTAGGCCACGCCCACCTCATTAATATGCGACCCAATGTGGTAGTCATCTGCTATTGTGCAACTAAACTTTAGATGCTCTTTCACGATGCTTAACGACTGCACCAACTGCAGGATAAAGTTATAATAAATTAAACATTAAGCAGAATCTCAAGTTTAAGTTAACTGCAGTAAAAGGAATGCTAATTATACAAAAGCGTGGCCTCGTCAACGGCCACGATCCATCACTATTCATCCAGAATTTAAATATCATTGATAATTAACAAATGAGCCTTCCACCTAATAATCTTTTTCCATATAAAATATATCAAAATGTTCACGACACCGCGACTTCTTTTTGAAACAATAAGGTTGAATTATTCCAGTCAGCTTCTGTGGTCGTCTATCACCTTCCACTGCACAACGGTGAATCTGTCGTGCAACCATTTTGGAGGGAGGATTACTGGAACTCGAATGGCGTAGTTGTCATCCCAGATGAGCGACGTGATGAGGAAGTTATGTGAATTTAGATTAAGAGTTTCGCAACGAACTACGCAATTTTCACCGGTGATTTGCGCGCTTACGCTGCTACCTCTTTCCACCGGAAGATTTTCCTGTTCGGACACAGGAACAAAAGGCAGGTGGGCTCGGATCGCCAATACACCTCTTTCTCTCGCTACATCGTCTACATCGTGCGCCATCCATTAGAAAGTGCCTTTTTCGCCAGGAAAAGTTTTGCTGCTCGTTATTTGATGCCTTCTCGCTGCACAGGGAGCTTCGTAGACCTTTCTTTTATGTCCAGGTCTTCTGCGAATGAGAGCGCAGGAAGCTTAGTATTTAGGCTTAACGCCGTATTATCATTCTCCAACTCCTCCGGTTTCTTTCCCGAAACAATATTATTTTTGGTCTCCTTAGTAACTGAGGACGTTGGCCATTTGGCACTCCAGCCTAACGACGTATCATCGCCTGCCGACTTCCAACTTCCTTGAACGGATTCTCGTACGTGTGCATCGACACCCTTTCCGACACGACTGCAGATCCAGTCGTGTTATTGACTGCCCTTCCCCTTGTGGTCCTCGGGAGGTGAACGCTTCTCCGTTCCCGCGAAACTCGCGGCAGCGGGGCCTTCCCCACGGCTTTGAGCTCTCGGTAAGAAATACATGACCTTACCTGCTGCACGCCTAGAAGCCCATCTTAGCTCCGAGTTCCCGGGAAGACAGTCTAAACACCTGCACTCTCGTTTTCCTTCCTTCCTCATCGAAATCTCGACTTGCTCTCCCCTTCTCTCTCTCTCTCTCTCTCTCTCTCTCTCTCTCTTTCTTCCCACGTCTCCTCTTCACACTCTCTCGCTTTCCTATTGGCTCTTTCCTCGTCTCTCCTCTAACTACCGTTACCTCGCCAATCTCCTTCTTTGGTTGCTTCTAAAAACTCTCCAGTAGCGAGCGAGTGTAAGCGTTCATGATCAACGCGAGCACTGCATCTAAAAATGACAGCGCCTCTAAAAATTTCCCGATCTCATCGTCGTGTTGGGAACGCTCGAGATCAATGTGATCTTATTTCTAATGTGATCACGTTGCCTCGCTCACTTTCACTGCTTTCGCTTTCCAATAATGGCCGACAGTGAAAGTGTATCCCACCTCGAAGTCTGTTCCCAATGCGGTTTATAATTTTGTAATGAATCTGAAGGCACTGAACAGGTCATGATACACGGCAGCGGCGAAGGAGCTGAAGGTAAAAGCGAAGATTGTTTTATATATTTTAATTTTTAATTTTTCCCTTAGGTTTCGAATTTTCTTTAAAGTTTCGTTTTATCGTACGTGCACTCTCGTACGTAGATTTTTCAACACTCTCATATCTAGAGCTCAGAAGGATAAATGCATTGAAATCTAAGAAATCCCCATCAGATTATAATATTGGACAATAAATAATAAATAATTACTCTTAAAACAGAAAGTTTGAAAGCATAACGAGTTTCTGTGGCAGTTGCCTCTTATTTACCACAAGGGCTGTTATCTCGTTGCCCTTGGGGCTGTCAAAAACCTTCATAGAGTGGGCGCGATCAGGGGTAAACGATCACGTGATTGAAAATGAGCGCTCGAGAGTTTTTAGAAGCACCCTTTCTCTCTCTGAATCTTTTCTGCCTTTTATCTTTAGCATACGACGTTCTGTCTTTCGGCCCTTGTTTCTCTTTCGTCGTCTGCTTTCTTCCTCTCTCTTTTCTGTTTTTCTTCTCCTAATCGAACTGGGATTTGGTCGGTTTTCCTATTAACACCTCCCAAATTTTGTGACACCAGGTCATTATATGTTTCTTCAGCCGTAATGTTCCTTCAGACCTAAATTGAGAATATAGCCGTAATGTTGGTGGTAATTTGGCCTAGGCCGCCATACGACACACTCCTTCTTCTATATTTAAAGTTAGTTACAGGAAGATATATATCACACACCCCTCTCCGGTAGGGTAATTGTGCCACTCTTGATTTAGCAGCTTCATTTACTGTATCAAAATCTGAAGACACTGGGTCCAAAGGTCGAAAACAGTTTCTCTCTAAATTAATAAATATGTATTGTAAAGCGTTTATCTCTTTTCCGATTATGCTATTTTATTAATTCATATTACATCAGATTTGAATATTCACAGGAGTTGTAACACGTAAGAGGGAATACAAATTCTTGTACATAAATGAGCAACGCTATATGGTATAAATTTGATCTATTTTGAAGATGCCTAGTATAGAAAAATAATGAGAAACGGAAGAAACTTCAGTAGGATTCTGAGGAACTACTTCTGAAGCTTCCTAATTCTGGATAAGTTATAAGATGAAGTGGAACCCCAAAATAAGTTATGTTGGTAATCATCTTCTACAGAGTGTATACAATTCTTTGAAACGTGGTATACACTTTGAAACCTCAAATTGATGTATACACCAAATTGATGTATACACTCTTTGAAACGTTATAGCTCAGCAACGAAATGAGATAGAAATATAAGGTTAATTGTGTATGATCCAGACGGCACTGGAAAAGCATATCTACATGGTCATTGTTGTTCATTTGTTTATAAATAAACAAAATAGTGGTGAGACTTTCATTCTATGCACGTAAGTGGATAATGAATGAAACATGGGAACATTCCATCAATGATATCATTCCATTGGCTACAATCATCATACCATCGTTAATCCTATTTCTACCAATAACAATCTCTTAATTTGGTCGACTAATGATTATGTAACAATGTACGACGTTTCTGATATCAGGCCTTCTGTCAAGGATGTGTTTCACCAGGAAAGACCAAGAAACAATATAACCTTCATTGTACCCAACAAACGAAAAATTACTGATTGCTAAAATCCAAGAAGGAAACAGCGAAGGTTTACATTGTTGCTTTGACTAAGAAGATCAGGCAATTTTCAATGCCATGGCCTGTCTTTTTTGTTAACTACGGTGTTTGCCTTAATGATTCACGTTTTAAGAAAGATATTTATAGAAAATAATAAATAAATAAATAAATAAATAAATAAATAAATAAATAATAATCATTAATATTTATTTTAGTATTAAAATCTATGGAGAGATATAAGTAATTTTTATAAAACAAATAAGAAAATATACAACTTCTAGGGCGTGCAGCTGTTCAAACTTTGGCTGAAAAAGTGAAGGTACTTTCCCTAATGAGGTAATAACTAGAGAAAATTGCTTTTTTATATAGTTTTTGTAATGTAGTTACTTCCTTTAGAGAATTTATAGATAATGTTTATAGACCATATTAAAAAATTATAAAGATCTCAACTGATTGTGTGAGAGGGCAATATTTGTAAAAGATCCTGGGTAAGCTCAAAAGAACAATCATCGTCAATAATATAAAAAACTATTTCAAATTGTAGTACCAATATTATTATTCATGAAGCTAATACCGTAAAAGAAAATATTGAATTAAATTCGATTGAAGTTTTAAATTCAGATGAAGCAATTTTACAAATTGCTGATAGAAAACGGAGATTAATAAAATAAATATAACGTTGTTTAAAGAAAATTATTGTAATCTGTGACGTACCAGGTGTGCTGGTAGTCACGTGAGTCCGACGGAGGGGGGGGGTGTTATTTAGAAATCTTACCTGTGGATCGATTTGGGTAGAAAATAGTTTGGAGGTCGTAAATGGAGTGTTTTGAGGGATTGAAATGTTTGTAAAATGTAATTTTATTTTGCATATTTAGTCGTTGTTTATGTGTATCGGTATTGTTGTGGCTGATATTGTTGTTTTATTGTCAAGAGAAGGGTGATTGTTTAGGGTGTGTACATTATTGGCGGCTGTAAGCGTTGATATGTTTTCTGAGAAGACGAACGCAGCTTCCGATAAAGCATTGTTGTGAGAATTTCGGAGAATGAGAGCTTATGTGTGAATGTTGTTTTGTTGCGCGTGTGCATGTTTTTTTTTTTAGTACCTTTTTGTTTTTCATTATGATTATATTTATGATTATGATTCGATTTCCAACGCTGATTGCCGGACGAGATGGATAATCTGATGATAATTCGAACTAAATGACTGGGAATGTTCTGCAATTGACTGAAACTATACGATAAGTGATTGAACTATGATGTTTTCTCAGAATAGGAACATGATTTTGTTTAATTGATCTTTAAATGTTTTTTTTATGATACATGAGTTGTATAGGATCGCCGCGAGAATGACAGAAGCAAGTAGAATTTGAGTGAAATGGATCGACACCGATAACAGGGGCAAATGAACGGAACGTTGTTGACTTCGGCCGATGTGTGTTCTCGGAAGTATGTTAAGATGGCTTAGTGTATAATATCTGAGCAGCGGAACCTTACGGTGAGTGACACCATACCAAGTTGAGTAGCGGCAGATTTATTACGAGGGAAAAAAAACAGAATGTTGGATTGCGGCACCTCCCACCGCATCTCACGAGACTGGACAGTAAAACTATTACCCTGCGACGTTTCTGTTGTTATAGAAAAGTTGGAGAACTCTTAGGAAATTAATTAACTCACCATTAAGAGAATTCTGATCCCTGTTCTCCGTTGCTACAGTACGAAAAGCGAGTTAAAATGCAGAAAGCCTGTTGACTTAAGATTCCCTTACCGATAAACGATGTTAACGGATGTACTTCTGGTAATCTGAGGCGAACGCCGTTGCAGCATAAGTGAAGAAGCGGAGCGGTACCCTCGCGCCCAGTCGTCGCACCGTGGGTTTTTAAGCACGAGTAGCGACTCAAAACTGACGCGCGTTTGGTTGCTCCGTCCACCTAAGAAGGGTTTCCGTGCTCCTCCCTTAGTTGTCTAATAAAAGGGGCGCGCTGCGCTAAAAGAAGCGTAGTGTTCGTTTGTTTGAATACTTAATTCAGGGGACGTGAGCAAGCGGAATCAAGCGCGACGCCACTGTGTGGGAAATGAATCTGCCCCGCCCTTCCAATTAGCCTCTTTATGGCAGTAGGCAATCGACCTCAGATTTCCCATCGAGTCCTGAAGTGGGGACGAACCCCATTTATGGATTCAATAGTTTATGTAGATTAATGCATGGTATGGTAACATAAAACGTTTAAGGGGCCCCTAGTTTTGAAGGTTTTGACCTATAGATCTGGAAATATAAAGTGTCATATATGATAAAGGTGAAATTATGAATAAAGTATGTATTAGCATAAAACGCAAAACTTGTAGATTATTTACTGGCTCCGAACCCCTGATTATTTCACTCTCCGGTGTTGTTAATAATATATGCAGACTTGTGCATTACCTGGGGGGTGGGATCATCACAAATCGTTTCGAAATGATAGTTTTAGCATACGAGGACTTTGTGGAAATGACAAAACGAAATGTTCTAACAGAAAATAATACAGTTCTAAAGTCTCATCCTATTGATTTACAACGAAAGAAAAAAAATTATGACGTTTTAAGAGAAAATTTCTCAGTAGTGAAAACAGAAGGTGATGGATGGGTCATGTTTATTATCGTTATGTTTATTTGGGATACAAGAATTACATAAGTGCTTTAGAAGGTTATGTTGTTATAGGTTTAACAAAAATTGCTTATACTTTGAACGCCCTGACGGAATAACTTTTTTATTCGAATATGCAAGTGTAATAGAATTAATAAATACTGCAACGTTAAAACTTGGGGAAATGAAGCGCATACAAGAGCGATTGCACTTGCAGCTACAAGAGATATTTATGTTTATAAAGAAATAAAAGGTGACGACATGAGTAAAAGAAAGATTTTAAGGGAATTACAAGACAGATGTGATTCATGACTATTTTTTAAAAATCATTTCTTGTTTACAAAAAATACTTTGGACATTGGGTTATAAGGTAAAAAAAATAATAAAATTTTCTCCTGGTCCCCCTTTTAAGATATTTAACCTTGAAATCAGCAAAAATGAAAAATTTCCCAAATTTGAGCTCAGATAAAAGAGGAACGGTGCCAAATCCAAATATTTTTTCTGAATAGGTAATAACTACCCTAACCATAGGATTCACAAAAAAAAATATAACTTTTAATTCTATTTCCCTGTCATAGTAATATGTCGTCAAAAATGAAAATTTCGCTCGCGAATATTGCTGATTTCAAAGTCGATTAAATCGAAGTATCGAGAAAATTTTCAAACATCTCTATATTTTCTGAAAGCTTGTGATACTCTCTTTACGAAACTTGAAAGAGAAATTTTTATTCTATGCTGTAGTAAAATGGTAGCCGCTTTTCAAACAATGCGTCTAAAACCAAGATGGCTGAAGATCCAATAAAATAAAATAAAATAAAATAAAATAAAAATTGTTTTGTAACTTTCAGTGATAGGGATACCCACGGTGTAAAAATAAGAAAAATATCTAAAATGATCGAGCAACTCCATCTGGTCAGTTCTCGTGGAATGGCTACAATGACAATGAATTAATGTCTTTAAAGCATACATCCATTCTATATACTGATGGTGAAACAAACATTTCTGCAATTTTACGTAAATGTTTGAAAGTCATTCTTTTGAAACGAAAGTACAAACGAGATGCGAGACCTATTGGAAATTCACAAACTGTAGTGACAACTGTTATAAATTCAAGTGTATAAATATCTGACATTAATAAAAACTAATATTTTAATAATTGTGTAACTTTATTAAAGAATTGGAGGATCGTATCTCATTTTAAAATGAACTAAGTTTAAATGAAGTGGAGCAAAAATGTGTATATGTAATTTAATAAGCGTACAAGGAAGTCACATGGTGCCCACAACAGATTTTTTTATCCTTGCTTTACGACGAACGCAAGAAAATATAAAATACAACAGCGAAGCTCATCATTACGACGTGAAGTCTCGCAGTCCCTCTGGAAAGAGTTGAACAAGGAGCAATTGATTGGGCGAAATGAAAGCCCATAAAAAAGAAATACTTTTGCAATAGTTTTAGAGTTAATGAGGAGTGATGAAAATCGCAAGAAAAATGCGTCGAGAAATATTATTCGCTGAAGAGCCGTCAAAGAAGAACGACAAAAAGGACATGGAATGGAAAACGCATTTATCTGGTATTGAGAAATATAAATGGGCCATGTATACGATATAATGCTTCTGTTGAAGTCTTGTTTGTCTTATCGATTTTAGCTCCGATGGGTCGAGGACGACTTGTCAGAAATGATGAAATAATTTTCGTAAACCTCAAGGGCCAGAGAAAATTGTTCTCTCCATGGTTACGCCTTTGGCATGTTTCTCGCAGATTACTTGTCGTAAGTGTTTACTAACACTTCCAAAGATTGTGTCCAGTTCATGTTCACGATTTTGGGATTCCTTCCTTTCCCTTATTTATTCTTAGAGTAGTATTAGATTCCCTACTTTCCCAAACTTACTGGCATATATTTTGATTACTTTGAGCTGCTAGAAGGAAAGAATATCATAATTACCGAAAATTTGTGGTTTGGGTTACTTACCTAATTTCACTGAAGCCCGCCTATCATAGAATAACGAAAAATAATAAGTATTAAAGAAACTAATGAGTCTTACCTCATTCTCTGTGATAATAGAAGGAAGATATATGATAAACTATTGTTAAAAGAATTGGAAAGGTATGAATTATAATACAATAAAACGTTAAGTGTCGGAAATGATTTTTAGACAAAACCCCGAAAGAAGGAGTGAGGGACAATTATCTGAAGAAATCTATGAACCCTAAGTATTCCTTATAATAGAGTTGATAGTTTTGTTTGATATAACAAGAAAAGAGAAATTATTTATTTAACATTGAATTATTCTTTATAACGTGAAAAGTGTTATTGTTGAAATTTGAACGATTAATTGTTTGCAACATTTATAGCCTATATATTTTTTTTTAGTTTTCTGAACGCCCGTGCGCAAAAAAACTGATTAATGATCCATATATCAAAGATGTTTTATATCCATCAATTAATCTCCGGTTATGTCTCATGAAGAATATTCTTTTTTAGTAAAAAAAAAAAAAAAGAATAAAGCCACGGTTATTTGTCAGGATATTTGTAGTTGTGTCTAAATGTAATTCTACGGTTTACCTTTGACAGCTTTTGCTTAAGGAGAACGTTTGCGTGAACGAAGTGAGAAATCCTCGAAGAATGAAAGATGTGGCTCCCAACCGTTACAAAGGAGATAAGTTAGATGTTATCAATCATTATATCGTGGTTAGTGTTACCTTTTATTAACGTCGTAATTCTTTTGTGTCTTCTTCAGTCAATACTCTTCGAAGGAAACTACATCTGTTTCACGAAGATGCGGAAGTGTCCTAAAGTCATCTTGTCCTTGCCTCATCCGTTTATATGTAGTTGTTACAGAGGCAGTTTTGCTTTTTTTCTGACAAATTACCGGTTGACTTATTACCTTTTGAAACCATTTTATACATATAGAAATTCTTTCAATTAGTAGCGACGTTATTAAAGAATTCGGATATGGAAAAAAGTGATGCTCAGAATATTGGTAAAGCCCCAGCTCCTCCCAGCACTAGTGGTGCACAAGGACCCAATTTAAGGATAGCAAAAGAGGAACCTGATCCGACTAATTTGATGAATGCAGCCCTCTATCTCCAGAAGTGTCCTGAGGAGTTGCTTAATGAAGGAGCTGTACGAGAGATAGCAGGACGCTTACGGATCCCTTACCACGCGGGAGCAGACCTCAAACAAAATATTAAACATACGTTGAGAGACATCCGAAAAGGTACCCGTGCGTATCCAAAAATCCAAGAGTGGGACGAGATAGAAATAGAAGAATTTCTCGAGCGAGACAAAATGGAGTGGACCTAAAGCGCCTCCAGAGAAGATAAAAGGAGTTCTTTCAAATAGGCCACCATGAGGTCGAATGGTGGAAATATGAAAGTAAAGTTAATATCTCAACCTTTCGAGCTGGCGAAGATACCCGCGATTTCCTCGTGGACCTAGAAAAAGAAATATACATACGGGGAGGACACAAAGATATGCTCTGACAAATCTTACCACTTCATGTAAATCTAGAATTAAAAACCTGGACCTTAAAGCTCATACAAGGCAGCCGCAATTGGAAAGAAGTACGAGAACGTGTTATTCAGTGTTACGGAGTGCATAAATCCGAGAGCTATTACGAAAAGCGTTTATATCATAAGATACAAGAAAAAAAGGAAAGTTTCATGAAATACGTAAATACCATGACAAAGTGGAATCTCGCCTTGCAAAACCCATTAAATGATGTACGTTTATGGGAATTGATTTTAGAAAATCTGCATAAAAAATGGATACAAGTGTTTCCAATGATGCGATGCATGGAATAAAGACAAATATGGGCTATCGCTATGAAAAAGATGGACACGGAAAAGAACGATCTATCGGATACAGAAGTGCTCCAAGACAATATCCGCTGGTCGGATGTATTGGAAAATTTCGAAGAGAAAAACTTCGAGAGGACGTATTGAGCGATACCTTAATACGTCCCCCAGAACAAACTGAAGAAATCGAGAAGCCTTCCGAGATTCATTATGATGAAATAAATGAGTCGAGTGGAAAAACACAGCTAAATTTACATTTGACACCACGTGGATTTCGTTATGTCCCTCTGACTTTTCAAGGGACTCCAGCGCTTTTAATATTAGATACTGGGTCTAGCCTTACCATCACACGACAAGATCTTGCCAAGCGTTTGAAAGGATGGTCGCAAAGGAAATTCGGAAAACGTGTCATAAAGGTCGCAAATAACCAGGAACAAACATTAAATACCATTATCGAAATGTAGACTTATGGGTCTCAGAGCAATTAACATGTAAAGGTATTCTAGGATTAGATGTTCTTCGCAAACTATGCTTCCGTTTTCAATTCCAGATCACATCGCCCTACCAGCCAGTTAAACAAGAAGTACAACACCCAGCGACGTCCGTACGGCGATACAAAAATCAATCCTCGATACAAACACCATATCGGAAGCAGACCTAATCTCCATACCCCTAATCTCCAGCTAAATTATCTGCTTTAAGAAAGATAGTGCGAGAGATGGAAATCCAGGGGGTGATAAGAAGAGTTGAAAGTCCTTGGTCTCTTCCATGCTTCCTGGTGAAAAAGAAAGATTCATCTGACTATTGCTTTGTGATGGACGCAAGACAACTTAATGCCATAACGAAACCTATGGTATATTATCCTCTACCTATAGAACAAATTCTAAGAAAGTTATCCCACGCTCGTCTCTTCTCTGAACTAGAATTGAAGGCAGCTTATTGGCAGGTAGAACTAGACACTCCTTCAAGAGAGAAGACCACGTTTGTGGTTCCTGGGTTGGGATCATACGCCTTCAATGTTATTCCCTTCGGAATACGTAACGGCGCCCAAGTTTTTCAGTCTCTGATGGATCAGGTCTTAGACCTCGAAATTGAGCCCTGGAGTTTCAACTATATGGATGCCATTATAGTGGGAACTCCAGATCTAGAAACTTTTTCAACTAGTTTTTCACAAGTTTTCGAACGGTTAATAAAACACAATCTTAAAGTCAACTTCGTTAAATCACGATTCTTACAAAACGAAGTGGAGTTTTTAGGGTATAAAGTAAACGAAAACGGGCTCTATCCATCACGCTAAAACCTAGAACCCATGCTGCAGTATCCCCGTCCAAAAATCCCAAAGAGGTTCGCCGTTTTATCGGGATGATCAGTTTTATCGGAACTTCATCCCATCCTTCAGTGAACTGAATCACCCGCTCAGACTGCTGACTCACAAAGGACATCACTGGGAGTGGACGTCGGAATGTAAACAAGCTTTTACTTACTTACTTTTCAAACCCGCTTATCCGTTTGGGTCGCGGGGGCAGCAGCTCTAGGGAGGATCTCCAGCGATTGCGGTCTTCCGCCATTAGTTGCATGTCCTCCCTGGCAATACCCAAGCGACTCGAACCAGATTCTCCATGCAGTCTAGCCACCGGGTTCTAGGCCGACCCCTTGGTCTCTTACCCACCAGCTTGGAAAATAACAACTGCCTAGGAAGACCACCCATTCTAAGCCAGCCGGAATTCTCGCAATCTTTCCAAATACATTCTGATGCCAAAACGTTCGCCGCAGGGGTATGTTGGTATAAGAAATCGACGGCTTACGGAGGATCATTGGATACGGCAGTCGATCTCTCACCGACCTTGAAAGTCCTTACTCTGTTTCAGAGTGGGAGTGCCTATCTGTGTTATACGCAATCAAAACTTTCGCCGTACATCGAAGGTACAAGGTTTGAAGTGTATTGTGACGCTCAAGCATTAGTTTGGCTTAACAACTTCATAGATCAAAGCGGGCGGATAATCTGCTGGGCGCTCAAACTCCAAAATTACGATTTCGTCATCTGCCATAAACAAGGTAAACTCAACCACATTCCTGACGCTTTATCAAGGAGTTTATGGATAATGGATAAATACGACCCCTTTGACTGGCCACAAGAGCAAAAGAAAATTAAGAAATATCAAAATTTGTCTCTCCACGACGCCAACCATTGGGAAAAAAGGAACGGGATAGTCGAAAAGAAAACACGGAACAATTGGTGGGTTTACGTTCCCAAGGAGACTAGAGCAAAGTTACTTGATTACTGGCATTAATCTGGGCCATTAGTACATCCATTAATCTGAAAATTACTAGCGATACTCAACCAGCATTATTATTGGGATACTTTAGTAACAGACGTTAGAAAGTTTGTCGGGACTTGCTTCGTTTGTCAACGTTGTAAACCTCGTAACACCAACATGGTTTTCCAGTAGTGTTATGGTCCTTAGACGGTGTCGGACCGCTACCCACATCCACGCAGGAAAATCGATACCTGCTGGTCTTAATAGATGTATTCAGCGGTTGGGTAGATGCTAAAGCCACTCAATGACTAGTTGGACGGGACGTCATTAAACTGATTGAAGAGAACATCCTTAGACGAGCTTGGCAATCTCGGACTTCGTGTGGCCCGCGCGCAGGAGAGCAGCGATCTCTATTCGTTTCGTTTCCATCGCTTTTGTCGTGGACATTAGGATCACTCAGAGGTTAACACGTAATTTCCAATATTTGATCCTTTTGTGGAAATGGAATTATCCAAATCATGAGCAGTCCATTTTTTGGGGGATGTAAAGAGTGTAACAGAACTTTTGCAAAGCCCGGTACGTGAAAAACTTCGTATTTCTTTAATAGACCAACCCGTGGAGACTTGGGAACAATATCTTCCCCGAATCTTGTTCACCATATGTGCGACGATCAATGAGGAAACCGGTTTCACACCGTCAGAAGTAATGTCAGGCATCAAGGAGCTGAAAGACAACGAACATTACTATCCTATGTACCATGAGAACATAGTGAAAGAAGCCTACTGTCGGCGGTGGTCGAAACATCAGAAGAAACATGACATAAAGGACCAAAACGTATTCCAACTAAAGGATTGAGTATGGGTAAGGAGCGCCATATTCCCCGTCAGAAATGCCGGATATCAAAATTTGGAGCCATTGTATAAAGGATCTTTTGAGATAGAAGCAATATTAGATCAAAACACCTTTAGAGTAAGAGAGATCGGAAATATGACAAAAAGACAATCCATTATGGGCATTAAAAGGTATAGAGGAGACAACAAAGTCCCGTGAAGACACCACCGAGCGAGAGAAACCGAGTATCGTCAGGTTGGATGGCCGGAGGTTACCGTCTTCCTCCCCTGGTTTGGTATAAAAAGGGGAGACACCACGCTTTCCTAATGGCGTAATTGTAGACGGACGATAGTCGTTTCAATCTAACTTCCGATCGAGTTTGTTCCGAACTTGGGACCAAGCTTTTTGTTGAGTGGGGGAGGTCTGTAACGTTCCAAAACGTTAAACGATATGGATCGCTCCTCCTCAATCTCTTCCTCCGAATTCTTTATAAACAAATTTTCTGTAATAAGTCAAAGGATACATAAACTAGCTAAACTAGCTAAAGTCACTAGCTAAACGCCCCTTCATATAGTGTTAAAAGGCAGCAATTACAACTATGAGCGTACGTCAACAATAGCTCATATCAACAATGATTTTATATGGGTAATAAAAGCACGGCCTTCTAGAAACTACCAGGCCTGAACATGGAAAAGAAAAAACATTGTTACATCGAACTGGTGGTGCTATTACACAACACCACCTCTATTCAAAGCCTGAGCGCTAAAATTTCATACGTTACATCATCATAAAAAGTCATCTTTAATCGCATTTCTACCAATAATAAGCCCTAAATTATGTCTTCGTATCATGATATAACAATGTATGACGTGTCCGCGCTCAGGCTTTCTCTTTAGGTGGTGTTGTATTACAGAAGTTAGTTCAACGTCACAATCTTAGTGCTTCAACAATGCATTATTGACGTCATGTTCAGGCCTATAGCACCAATACCACCTCTATTCAGAGCCTGAGCGCGAAAATTTCATACATTCATAGAATAAAGAAAAATAATAAGTATTAAAGAAACTAATAAGACTTACCTGATTCTCTGTGATAATAGAATGAAGATATATGATATACTTTTGTTAATAGAATTGGAAAGGTATGATCTATAATACAATAAAACGTTAACTGTCGGAAATGATTTTTAGACAAAACCGCGAAAGAAGGAGTGAAGGACAATTACCAGAAGAAATCTATGAAAACTAATTATTCCTTATAATAGAGTTGACAGTTTTGTTTGATATAAGAACAAAAGAGAACTTATTTATTTAACATTGATTTATTCTTTGTAACGTGAAAATTGTTATTGTTGAAATATGAACGATTAATTGTTTGCAACATTTATATATTTTTTTTAGTTTTCTGAACGCCCGTGCGCAAAAAAACTGATTAATGATCCATATATCAAAAATGTTTGATATCTGTTAATTAACCTCCGGTTATGTCTCATGAAGAATATTCTTTTTAAGTAAAAAAAAAAAAAAAAGAATAAAGCCACGGTTATTTGTCAGAATATTTGTAGTTGTGTCTAAATGTAATTCTACTGTTTACGTTTGTCAGATTTTGGTTAAGCAGAACGAAGAGAGAAATCCTCGAAGAATGAAAGATGTGGTTCCCAACCGTTACAAAGGAGATAAGTTAAATGTTATCAAGCATTATATCGTGGTTAATGTTACCTTTTATTAACGTCGTAATTCTTTTGTTTCTTCCTCAGTCGATCCCCTTCGAAGGAAACTACTTCTGTTTCATGAAGATGCGGAAGTCCCCTAAAGTCATCTGGTCCTTGCCATATCCGTTTATATGTAGTTGTTACAATACGTACATACACACTGTAACGTGCCGTTTTTTTTTTTCTTATTTAGGTTTTAGTAGCCTTTTTATAAGAATTTTTTGGAGTCACTTCTACTACTAATTTCTGGATCTCTGCTTGTTGGGTTCCTTTTATCACGCAAGTAAAGTGTACCTTAAGCGCTCTCCTCCCGCGCTGTGTCTTTTTAGCTTTCCACTTTACCGATATTACTGATTTCCATCGCGAGTAGCTTTTCCCAAAACTGGGGTGCTCATCGGTTGTCTCGGACGTGAGCTTTGTTTATTAGATGCTTAATTAATTATTATTACGAAGGTTACAGTGTTCCCCCTCCTTTTTATATATTAAAGGGTACACTTGACGCGCTCTGTTCGCGTTGTTCTTGGGTTAATGATATCTCATTTGGGGAGTTATTTGTTCTATTCGATTTTTCGGTGGGATTTATTGAACGGGATCGCGATTCCTCGTGTATTAAGTTATTGATATCGCCATTTCGCGTCATCGGTTGTTTATTCCGTGATGAATATTTTTTTTGCGCTTGACGGACAAATGAATATTTGATTCCCCGTTGAGTCAATTATTTTAAGCATCTAGTTTTGGCTCGTTCTGCCTCGCGTCATTTTTTTGACTCGTCTTGTTCGTTATCCGATGATACTTTTTCCGTTATATATTAATAAACTTTAGATGCGTATTTCTCTTTGATTTTCCAGTCTGCAATTAGATTTTTTTTTTGCTTAACAATTTCCTTTAAGTTATAAGGAAATTTGGTTTTCGGGTTTTCCCCCTTTGACAAAGGATAGACGAAGATTTTCGCCTTTGGCTATAGTTATTAGATGTATAATTTATTGTTAAAAGAAGTATAATTATCCAATTCTTTTTAATTTGCTTTGTAAACTAAAAAATGATTTTTTTTTACTATTTTAAAATATTTTTTTTTACTACAATACTTTTACGTTGGTTTCTTACCAATGTTATTGTTAGTTACGCGTGCATGCCCTCTATTCACTTAGTTTTTCATTGTTCAAACGTTTCTTTGTATTCGACCGCTCGTTTTCTTAGAGCGACTAGCTGACTTCTTTTCCTTGAACTCGGATGTCGTGTCGCGTGCCCGCGATATTTAAATTTTCTTCTGATTTTTGTAATTTCTCGGTCTTGAAAAAAATATCAGTCAGAAATAGCAAACCAGCAAGAGAAGTAACATCAGCTCCTCAGCCTTCTCTTGAGACAGGAGATGGCTTTCCTTTGGAAAACAGACTTACTAACTTAGGACATCAACGACCTTTACTTTAACTCATGAACGGGTAGCTCGTGTTTGATTTCTACATTGGATCCCGCCCAGTCGCATCTCAGGACCATCACGTTCATCACAGCTTCCTTCCCGGTTCTTCCCTTTTGCGTAATTGAAATGGTTCATGCATTACGTCTTCGTGAGAGCGTCCACTAACTTATCGTCGAACGGTTCCAGTTGCGATCACGTCCTTTCAAGATAAGTTTTCGCCCCAGCGATCTTTGAATTTGTGCTCTTCTTCAGATGTTTCCAGAGTGGACCTTCTCTTGTTACGGATAATCCACTTATGTCCCGATTTATCGTCTTTTAAATCGACTTTGTGAAATGTCACGCAAATCTTTTTTATTGTAGCAATGTCACTTTTGTTTCGTTCGATATGATGGACTCTCTCAACAATCTCACCGAGTCATAGTTTCATTTTGTTTTTTTTTATCCTTTTCCTGATTTTATTATTATAATCTGTTCTTCCTGATTATTGGAAATGATAATTTTTGGTTTTAAACAATTTTCTTTATAATTATTTTTGTTTTCTTTTTCCAGGACCTTGTCCATGTTGTCGCCAATGTCTGTCCTTCTCCCGCCCTTCGTTATTCGTAAGAACCTGTTTGTCCGTCTTTGCCCTTCATTTTTCCGTTACCATCTGTTATTGTTTCTGTCGTCTCTATTCTAGTTTATATTTTGTATCTCGTTCTTAGGTTCCGTCCGGAGGAGGTCCCGGGTTTATTGTTTAAATTTTTTTTTCTCTAAGCTTTCTTGTATCCCTTTTTTATTTTTTGAGATTATTAATTTTTTTTCCCACTATTTCTAATTTTTCATGTTTTTTTAAAAAAAAGAAGAAGAAAATGATTTTTTTTTTATTTCCAGTTTGTATTTTCCTATGATGTTTTCTTTTGATGGTCTCGCTTGTTTACAGTGTGGGCGTTTCTTCATGACCTTTCCGGACTTCCACCACTCCTCAGGATTCTCCGAGCTTTGTGCGAATCGACTTCTTCCACTCGACTAGTCCGTTCTGCCCTCGTCTTTGATCGGTCTTTTGATTGTTTCGCCCTCGGTTGGCTCGTCGCTCCAGCACCTTTGACTATTGCGAGAGTTTGTTCACCCCGCTTCTCCTCTAAGACCATTTTCAGTTTTTCTTTATTCTATTTTTTCTATGTTCGTCTACTGTAATAAAGGAAAATATTTATTTGGAATTCGCTTTTTCTACTTTTTGATTTTCTTATTCTTAGTTTTGGGGTTGTTTTGAGTGGGGGTTACCCATTCAAGTATTTATTGGGGGTTATTTCGCAGTGTAGGTTTTTTCTCCTAGGTTTCTCTCAAACTCAACCTTACTTGTGGGAATTGGTAGTAACTTTGCAGTATAACATAGGGACGACAGAGATTCCAACTAGTTTCGCCTTTTATTCCCGGCTTTATCAAGGATAACACAACAAGAGGCTCGCAGGCCTTATATACAGAAACAAGGTACATAGTATGCAAAGTGATTGGAGAATGGAAAGAATGGAAATAAAAACGTGAACCAATAAAGAAAATACAGGAGAGCCAATAACAGAAATTACTATATGAAATCAAGAATAGGAAAATACTAAGAAACCAATAACAGAAATTACTATATGAAATCAAATAAAATGATAAAAGAGGAAAGCAAACAAATCGCGGACCGAAAAGAGAGCATATCTTTTGTCAGAAGACAAAAAGATTTACAAATGAGAATGAAAACAGAATTATATAAAACAAATTTGAAATTAAATAAATTAAATTATACAAGGTCGGAGACAGAGTTAAGTATGGCATAGACATCAAAATCCGTTTGGCAATTGAGGATGAGGCCAGGGGTAGATCTCTTGGCTTTAAATATCTCTATTGATTCAAGGATCGCAGTCTTGAACGGGTCGTTGCATTGGTGTAAGATGGACATCACTTCATCTTTGGCTTTCAAAGTATGTCCGGAATCGGTAAGATGGTTAGCATAGTGGGAATTACCATCTTGTTTCTCGTAGGAGTTGACGTGTTCCTTGAAACGTATATTGAAATTACGGGTCGATAAGCCTATGTAAAACTTATCGCAGAAGGCGCAGTTCAGGCGATATACCCCGGATCGGGCGTAATCGTCAGTTGCAGATAGGGTAGATGGGCGCAAGGTACGAAGAAAAGGGGTTGGGGAACGAAAAGAAACTTGGAGGCCAAGGGAAGAGAGGAAATTGGAGAGGCGGGAGAAATGGGGGCCGAGGTATAATAGTGAAACCCACTTCTTTCGTCGGCTTATATCAGGAGGAGGGGGACTCGGGTTATGGAAGGCACGTCTACGTCGTTGGAGGGTACGGGAGAAAGTAGAGGATGAGAAGCCGTTCATACGGGCGAGGGTGTGGATGATACGGAGTTCGGAGGAGCGGGAAGGGGGGCTGAGGGGTAACTTCAGGGCACGGTCAATGAAGAAACGTAGGGAAGCGTGTTTGTGGACGGGGGGTGTGAGGAAGAACAGTGGATTAGATTAGACGATGTGGTAGGCTTACGGAAGACAGAGAACGAGAAACGGTTAGTTTGGAGGTTGTTAGTAATGAGGATGTCAAGGTACGGGATGGAATTGTTAACTTCTGTTTCGTAGGTAAATTGGATATGGGGAGAGAAGGAATTGAAAGTGTCAGCGATGTCAGTGGGGGAGGAAGAACGGGAATCGTAAATAATAAGGATATCATCTACATATCGGAAATATGAAATGATAGTGGAGTTAGCAAGGAGGGGGGTGACAAAGGTTAGTTCGAGGTCTTGTAGGAAGACTTCAGATAAGAAGCTGCTAAGAGGAAAGCCCATACCCAAACCAGTAGGTTGAGAATAGAACGTGTTGTTAAAGGAAAAGTAGTTTTGTGAGGAAATGACAGACAGGATGGATAAAAGGTCGATAGCATCAGTTCTAGGAAGAGAGGAGTTACGTAGGAGGCGTTTGAGGATTTTAAGAGAGATGGAGACTGGGATATTAGGATATAGGTTAGTGATGTCAAGGGACATAAGGGACACGTGTTCGTTAGTAGGAAATGAGGAAAGGGAATCAGCAAGGATGAGGGAGTTCCGGACATTGTAGGTATTAGGAAGGAGTTTAAGGTTAAAGAGAAATGCGGAGAGGTTTTTGGCAACGAGATGGGCAGGGGACCTTACTTGTGGGACCTCTTTTGCTCCTTCAAGTAAGTGTCATTCATTTATCTCCGCGGTTACCCTGGGTATTGGTTACTGTTTTTCTTTTAGTCAAGGGGAGGGTTTTTTGGTCTTTTACGCTTTGTTTTTGAAGCGTTGGCTGTACGTGCGGGTAAACGCAATTCGCCTTTACTAGCACGTTACAACACGTACATTTGGAAAATTTTTTATTAACCATATCTTTACGAATCATGAGTTTTTAAGACTATTTCAGCAAAAAAAAAATTTGAATTTCTGAAACGAATACAAAGGCCTTCACCTTTAGAGAGTGGTAGGTCAACTAAAGATCTATATATATAAAAATCTGTTGTGGGCACCACGTGACTTCTTTGTATGCTTATTAAATTACATATACACATTTTTGCTCTACTTCATTTAAACTTAGTTCATTTGAAAATGAGATACGATCCTACAATTCTTTAATAAAGTTACACAATTATTAAAATATTAGTTTTTATTAATATTAGATATTTATACATTTGAATTTATTACACTTGTCACTACAGTTTGTGAATTTCCAATAGGTCTCGCATCTCGTTTGTACTTTCGTTTCAAAAGAATGACTTTCAGACATTTAGGTAAAATTGCAGAAATGTTTGTTTCACCATCAGTATATAGTATGGATGTATGTTTTAAAGACATTAATTCATTGTCATTGTAGTCATTCCACGAGAACTGGACCAGGTGGAGTTGCTCGACCATTTTAGACTTTTTTCTTATTTTTACACCGTGGGTAACCCTGTCACTGAAAGTTACAAAACAATTTTTATTTTATTTTATTTTATTTTATTGGATCTTCAGCCATCTTGGTTCTAGACGCATTTTTGAAAAGTGGCTACCATTTTGCTCCAGTATAGAATAAAAATTTCACTTTCAAGTTTCGTAAAGAGGGCATCACAAGCTTTCAGAAAATATAGAGATGTTTGAAAATTTTCTCGATACTTGATTTAATCGACTTTGAAATCAGCAATATTCGCGAGCATAATTTTCATTTTTGACGACATATTAGATGACTGGGAAATGGAATTAAAAGTCATAATTTTTTTTTGTGAATCCTATGGTAGGGTAGTTATTACCTATACAGGAAAAATATTTGAATTTGGCACCGTTCCTCTTTTATCTGAGCTCAAATTTGGGAAATTTTTCATTTTTGCTGATTTCAAGGTTAAATATCTGAAAAGGGGGGCAAGGAAAAAATTTTACTTTTTTTTTTTTTTACCTTATAACCCAATGTTGAATATATTTTTTGTAAATAAGAAATGATCTTTATTCAATAGTCATGATTCACATCTATCTTGTAATTTCCTTAAAGTTTTTCTTTTACTCATGTCGTCACCTTTTACTTCTTTATAAACATAAATATCTCTTGTAGCTGCAATTGCAATCGCTTTTGTATGCGCTTCATTTCCCCAAGTTTTAACAATGCAGTATTATTTATTAATTCTATTACACTTGCATATTCGAATAAAAAAGTTATTCCGTCATGGTGTTCAAAATCACTTATGTAATTCTTGTATCCCAAATAAACATAACGATAACGAACGGAATAGACATCACCTTCTGTTTTCACTACTGAGAAATTTTCTCTTAAAACATCATAAATTTTTTCTTTCGTTGTAAATCAATAGGATGAGACTTTAGAACTGTATTATTTTCTTTTAGAACATTTCGTTTTGTCATTTCCACAAAGTCCTCGTATGCTAAAAATATCATTTATAAAAGATTACAATAATTTTCTTTAGACAGCGTTATATTTATTTTATTAATCTCCGACAGTTTTCTATCAGCAATTTATAAAATTGCTTCATCTGAATTTAAAACTTCAATCGAATTTAATTCAATATTTTCTTTTACGGTTTTAGCTTCATGAATAATAATATTAGTACTACAATTTAAAATAGTTTTTTATATTATTACAGATGATTGTTCTTTTGAGCATACCCAGGATCATTGCTTTGTAAATTAATTTTTACAAATGTTGCCCTCTCACACAATCAGTTGAGATCTTTATAATTTTTTAACATGGTATATAAACATTACAAATACTATATGAAAAATGAATTTTCTCTAGTTATTAGCTCATTAGGGAAAGTACCTTCACTTCTTCAGCAAAAGTTTGAACAGTTGCACGCCCTAGAAATTGTATATTTTCTTATTTTTTTTATAAAAATTACTTACATCTCTCCATAGATTTTAATAATAAAAGAAATATTAATGATTTTTATTTATTTATTTATTACTTTTTGTAACTATCTTCCTTAAAACGTGAATCATTAAGGCAAACATCGTAGTTAACGAAAAAGACAGGCCTTGGCATTGAAAATTACCTGATCTTCTTAGTAAAAGCAACAATGTAAACCATCGCTGTTTCCTTCTTGGATTTTAGCAATCAGTAATTTTGCGTTTCTTGGGAACAATGAAGGTTAGCCTATATTGTTGCTTGGTGTTTCCTGGTGGAACACCTCCTTGACAGAAGGCCTGATAACAGAAACGTCGTACATTGTTACATAATCATTAGTCGACCAAATTAAGAGCTTGTTAATGGTAGAAATAAGATTAACAATGGTCGACTAATGATTATGCAACAGTGTATGACATTTCCGTTATCAGGCCTTCTGTCGAGGTGGTTTTGCCTGGTGCCATATCTCTTGAGCGTTTCGTTGGTTTACCGTTATATCTCCATCATAAATTGATTCGGAACACGGTCTATAGATATTCATGGTCATCGAGCTTCGGCCATTTTCCATTGTTTCGATAAAGCTAAGGAAAACAGATCGCGCCAGGTGCCGCAAAGATCGCACCATTCCGATCGCAACCAGCGATAGAGATTTTCATTGAAACTGAATACGAAATTAAAATTTCTATCTGCCAACAGGGTGGCGCTGCAGGCGTAATTGGACAGATTGTACATGCAGCGCCACTTTTCCCGCCCTATCGGGAGCTAGAAACTTTAGCTTCATTTTAACAATGGAGCTCGATGACCACGAATATCTATAGACCGTGGGAGAATTTGACCTGCCTAAAACCTTCCCTGGGTCAACCTGAATTGCCATGCAAAATTTCATCAAGATTGGTCTGGGCATTTTAGAATGCATACCGAACAGACAGACATACAGCGAATTTTTTAAACAGGCTGTCCCAAATTGATGCATACGCTATTTGAAACGCTATAACTCAGCACCGAAATGAGATAGAAATATAAGGTTTGTTGTATTTTATTCTTTAAACTTCCTTAAGCCCGTACAGTCGGGTGCAAAAATGTTTTTACCTGCTCCGTAGGAACTGAGCGTACCGGATGATGATCGGTTGCAAAACAGGTACTTTTACTGAGAGTCAAGGTAGATAGGACTGGATGTGTCCCTTCTGAATGAAAATAGGGTAAGAGGTATACGCTTGGAATGCGCTATTCACGTGCTGAACTATGACTTAAGTCTAAACCTTTATCCACTAGACTGTACTTGTTTAAAATGTCACCTTCTGCCGCAGTACACTACCAACACCGACGTCGAATAGAGCCACAAACACACTGGATTGTAGCTAATGGAATGATATCATTGATAGAATGTTCCCATGTTTCATTCAGTATCCACTTACGTTCATAGAATGAAAGTCTCACCGCCATTTTGGTTTATAAACAAATGAACAACAATGACCATGTAGCTATGCTTTTCCAGTGCTGTCTGGATCATACTCAATAAACAATGTATTTCTATCTTATTTCGTTGCTGAGCTATAACGTTTCAAAGAGTGTATACATCAATTTGGGGTTTCAAAGTGTATACCACGTTTCAAAGAATGGTATACGTAGAAGATGATTACCAACATAAGTTAGTCTGGGGTTCCACTTCATCTTATAACGTATCCAGAGTTAGGAAGCTTCAGAAGTAGTTCCTCAGAATCCTATTGAATGTCCCTAAAGGTTCTTCCGTTTCTCATTATTTTTCTATACTAGGCATCTTCAAAATAGATCAAATTTATACCATAGAGCGCTGCTTATTTATGTACAAGATTTTGTATTCCCTCATACTTGTTACAACTCCTGTGAATATTCAAATCTGATGTAATATGAATTAATAAAATAGCATAATCGGAAAATAGATAAACGCTTTACAATACATATTTATTAATTTAGAGAGAAACTGTTTTCGACATTTGGACCTGGTGTCTTCAGATTATCATACAGTAAATAAAGCTGCTAAATCAAGAGCGGCGTGTGCGATATATATCTTCTTGTAACTAAATTTAAATATAGAAGAAGGGATGTGTCGTTTGTCGGCCAGGCCAAATTACCACCAACATTATGTCTCTTGGGGCCATATTCTCAATTTAAGTCACGGCTGAAGAAACATATAATGACCTGAGGTCAAAAATTTGGGAGGTGTTAACAGGAAAACCGACCAAATCCCAGCACGATTAGGAGAAGGAAAACATAAGACAGAGGAAGAAAAGACAGAGGAAGATAGCAGACGACGGAAGAGAAACAAGAACCGAAAGATAGAGCGTCGTACGCTAAAGAAAAAAGGCAGAAAAGATTCAGAGAAAGAAAGGGTGCTTCTAAAAAGTCTCGAGCGCTCATTTTCAATCACGTGATCGTTTACCCCTGATCGCGCCCACTCTATGAAGGTTTTTGACAGCCCCAAGGGCAACGAGATAACAGCCCTTGTGGTAAATAAGAGGCAACTGCCACAGATACTCGTTATGCTTTCCAACTTTCTGTTTTAAGAGTAATTATTTATTATTTATTGCCTAATATTATATTCTGATGGAGGTTTATTAGATTTCAGTGCATTTAACATTATGAGCTCTAGATACGAGAGTGTTAAAAAATCTACGTAGGAAAGTGCACATACGATAAAACGAAACTTTAAAGAAAATTCGAAACCTAAGAGAAAAATTAAAAAATTAAAATATATAAAACAATCTTCGCTTTTATCTTCAGCTCCTTCGCCCCTGTATCTTGACCTGTTCAGTGCCTTCAGATTCATTACAAAACTATAAACCGCATTGGGAACAAACTGATACCATTGTTGATATCTATTGTTGTACAAACTTTGCCATGCATTTTTGGTCATGAGATATTTCTCATTAATATGCCTTGCCATAACCATGAATATCGATTTTTTATCAATAATTATTATTTTTTCGAAATCTGAGGTAGACAGTGACCTTCCTCATGCTTTGAAGGTCATGTATGCGAAATTTTATCAAGATCGGAATAAAACTGTAGATTTGTATAAAAAACGTACAGACCCACAAACATCCTTCTTTATATAGATAGAAGACTAGAAGAGGTACCCGGCGTTGCCCGGGATAATTACACTTGGATGTAAACAGAACAATCTCAAAAAATTAAATTAAATTTTGCAATATCTTAAAAATAAACACATGAAAATGCTTAAAATTAATACAGTGAAAATTCTTAATGAAAATTCGTAAAAAATCTTTTTAAAGGCTCACAATGGCTGGACCTCTCCAAGGATGCCACTGCTAGTCGAAATAATTTCTTACTCACGTAATCTTACCTCAGATGTATACTTAGTGTTGTTGCAATTTACACTCTTCTCTCGATGTGTTGAAGCAAAACTTGGCCATTCATCACTTTGTGAGTCTAGCAGTCGTCGATTCTTCTATTTACTTGCTTCCCATTTGCTCAATACATCACGGAGCTAAAGGATTGCTTCCTCTGACGTCTTTCCACTCTTTCTCACAAGTCTGCTAACTCTCCATTATCTCCAGTTACTGATCATTTTTAAAGATTTTCAAGAAATTGTTAAGTACTAAGAACTCTCTTTTCTAAGAAAAGCCTGAAAAACAGGAATTCTATGCATTGTTACAAATTCAAACTTATCCATATTACATCATTATTTTATGTTCATTGTTATAATTCTTGGAAAGATTGCTTTAACATTACATCATCATTCTGTGCTCATTGTTATTGGTGAATTGTGCGTTGATACCATTGTTGATGCGAACAAATGGGCCTAATGTTGCACAAACTTTGCCTTGCATTGTTGGTCATGAGATATATATTGTTGGTTCATGCAGTGTGTTTGTGAATTGCGTGCTGATACCATTGTTTATACCTATTTTTGTACAAACTTTGCCTTGCATTGTTGGTCATGAGATATTTCTCATTAATATGCCTTGCATAACCATGAATATCGATTTTTTATCGATATTTATTATTTTTCAGAAATCTGAGGTAGACAGTGACCTTCCTCATGCTTTGAAGGTCATGTATGCGAAATTTCATCAAGATCGGAATAAAACTGTAGATTTGTATAAAAAACGTACAGACCCACCCACCCACAAACATCCTTCTTTATATACATAGATAGAAGAAGAAGATTGTGTATACCATGCAATAAAATACGTTAAACTTATGCTATCTAATTCTGCCGATCTCTCATCATATTTTTGATTCATAGATTTAGTCTGTTGAATTTTCATTTAGAACTTCTTTCTCCATTACTGCAAGTTTCTTCTTAGTTTTGTGTCTGTTCTGGACAAAAGGTTGAAATGTTAGCAATTAATTTACAAATGTGGCTGATCAAAGGGTTGTGGTAGAAGAAACTACATCCCGCCTCCTCTTATGCACACATCTGCAGCGTGTCCATTAGTCTTAAATTTGTTGTACAGTGACTATACAGCAAGATGTCATTCACATTGGACTAATAAAACTGATGGAGCAAACAGATCACGCTACTGTTATGGGGGTGCTTCAAGTCTTTCTCAAATTAAAATCTATTAAATACATTATATGAATATCGAAATTTATTGTTTATGAATATAAAACGAAATATGAATTCAGTCTCCCAAATTTTCGCATATATGTTGCTCCGTATATAAATCATATGTGATGAAGATGCTGGTAATGTTGACGGTTTTGGCTCGTTATGGACTTCCATGGGTTAAATTCTATCACTCCATGTTGAATTCTATTACATCATGTTATTTGCGTCGAATTCTCAGTTATTGGCACTTACGTATCGAGCTATAGTTCACATTGGCGACGCGAAACCTTAACTTTGAGGCGCCCCTGCTGAGCCCATTGACACTCAGCATCGGACATCCGGGTCTTCATGGATTCCCCATCTCGCGATCTATTTTCCTGTGACAGTTTCTATATTTTTTCTCCTGTTTGTTAGGCATAAATTTAAAAATTCTATAATTTTTGCGACATTTTCTCATTTTGAAGGCCGATATCTTGAGCACTATTAAATATAGAGGTTTAATTTTTAGCCATTTTATTAGGCGCAGAAAGATAAAACAAATGACACTTCAAACGTCGTGGTAGCACAAAGAAAGCCGGAGCTAGACTAATTTAATATCCGCCATAGAGGAGATTTTCTGGCTCAAGTTTGCACTGCGATTGCGTCAGCCAGTAAGGCCAGCACGCAGTCATTGATGGTCTACAACATGCTATATTCTATACTTTATCGTATGCGATATCGTTCATTCTTCTATCATTAATAGTTTTCATGTTATTAAAGTTTTTGTGATCAACACTTTTCGTGACATTCAGGATTTAAGCGTGGCATCCTTGTCTCGAAACGTAAGACGTATTCTACGTTAAAAAAAAATAAAAAAAAATTGATCCAACCGTTTAGGAAAGGGAGGGGATAGTAAATAACTCTAAAACGGCTCACCACAGCCAAACAAGTCATTTAAAAAAATTTCGCCTTAATGAGAGGAGTACATACATTTCGAATGTATTGAGTTTGGTTCGCTCGTTTGAACGCTACAGCCATTTTTAAATTTTTTAGAAAATAATTAATATCTCGAAAAAGGCCTACCCAATTGACATAAAATATAAGCTAAGGCACAATTTAAGGAATCCTCTAGTATGTATAATTTTTATGTGCTTCGACTATTTGCCGTTTCAGAGGAGTTAACTGAAGGGAATTGGTCACATATGTGCATACATACGGAAACGTTCCAAAACATTTAACGATATGGATCTCTCCTCCTCAATCTCCTCTTCCAAATCCCTTATAAAAAATTTTTTTCCGTAATAAGTCAAAGGATACATAAAATGACGTCACTAGCTAAACACCGAGGCCAACGAGAGGTAGGCCAGGGCACTCAAAAGTCACATGATCATGGGGTCCGGGCAACAATCCATCCTTCACTGTTTGCAACAAACGAAAATTAACCGATTGTTAAAATCCAAGATGGAGACAATGAAGGATGAATTTTTGTCCGGACCCCGATGATCATGTTACTTTTGAGTGCTCTGGCCTAATTCTCGTTGGCCTCGCTAAACGCCCCTTCATATAGAATTAAGAGGCAGCAATAACAACTATGAGCGTACGTCAACAATAGCTCATATGAGCAATGGTTTTATATGGGTAATAAATGTCGGTTAAGAAGTTTTTTTACTTCTTTGTACTAAGGAAGTATTGTAATCGTGAAAAATTTCGGTTTTCAGATTTCAACGGAAATATACATTTTGACCATCCCTGAATCCATTTTAACTACTTTCGGCCAGATGTCTGTACGTACGTACGTATGTAACTCGCATAACTCAAAAACTATTGGCTGTGGAATGTTGAAATTTTGTAGTTAGGACTGTTGTACCATCTACTTGTGCACCTTCCCTTTTCATTGTAATCGACTGGGCCAAAAATGTGCATTTGTGGTCTCCACAATAGATTTTCTTACATGTCTATGGAGTTTTGTTTGTGGGGAGCAATTTGTGACGTCGGCGTTTGATTGTTGGACAGCGTATAGTCGTGACCTCTGAGAGAGAAGGTCTTCGCATTGAAACTTAATACATTGTCTCTGTGATTATTATGATTTTAATAGTTCTTTCTGTTATCATTACCGAAAGCATTGTAAAAGTGTTTGTAGACGTGGTGATGTAAACAAAGGCTTCGTTTCCCTTTGCGTATTGTTGCGCTGTGGTTAATTTAAACTTTGTTTCGACGATCGTTTTGTTGTGCTGAATGTTATTTATTTATTTATTTATTAAGATTATGATAAATAGATTAGATCAATGCCCGCGGGGACCAGTATGGACAAAGAACGACAATACATTATTAAATCAAATAAAATTACAATAAGTTAGAAGAAAACGATAATTAAAACTATACACTGTTCAATAAAAAACTACACGTGTCTAATTAAATTTCTGATTTCAATTGTTAGGCATTGTTGCTAAGTAAAATTAAACAATGTTTAACAATTGAAATTGGCAATTTAACTGGGCACGCCTAGGTTTTCTTTCATTGGACAGAGGATAGTTGTTACAGTGATTAAAATTATTCAAGATGGAATATCGACACAAAATAAAATTCGTATAATACAGTAGTACAAACTTAAGATTGCTAAACCATTAAAAGTTTATGTTAATGTTGATAACAACATCATAGGGTGCAAGGCCGTGAGCCGACAAGTTGGTCCAACGGGGCAACAAAGCGTGGACACAAGTGCGCACCGAAAACAAACTCCAAAAACAAAACATTAGGTATTGGCAAAATAACAAGAGGACAAACATAAATATGCTGTAATTAGTATAGGGTACAGAGGCCCAAAACTTACTAAAACATAGGCAAAACGAAACGATCTCTGAGCAATAAACCAAGCCCCAGAGCATCAGGCCTATTAAAACCCACATGCGAAAAAGATTAATACATCATTAGGGTAACTAAATCAGGTTTAACTTTAAAATTACTACAGATCCAATAGGACAAACAACAAAATTTACAATAAAGTTAACCTACAGGTAATACTAAAGTACAAAAGAAATAGCAAGAGATAGATCTGGTCGACTCAGTCCTAATTAATTTAATAATAGCTAGATAAAGAAGTCAGGTGTAACGTAACTGGACAGTGGGGTAATGTGGGGATTAAATGAGGTAGCAAAGCTGGTAATTGAAGAATTAAATTTATTAAGATATTCAAAAAATCAAAGAGGTTACAAATTAAAATTGTGCAACTAAACTTTAGATGCTCTTCCACGATGCTTAAAAGGAATGCTCATTATACAAAAGCGTGGCCTCGGCAACTGCCACGATCCATCACTAATCATCCAGAAATTAAATATCATTGTTAATTAATAAATGACGCTTCCACCTAATAATTTTTTTCCATATAAAATGTATCAAAATGTTTACGACTTCTTTTTCAAACAACAAGCCTTTATTATTCCAGTCTACTTCTGTGGTCGTCTATTGCCTTCCACTGCACAACGGTGAACCCGTCGTGTAACCCTATTGGCGGTAGGATTACTGGAACCCACATGGCGCAATTGTCGTCCCAGATGAGCGACGTGTGATGGGGTATTTATGTGAATTTAGATTAAGATTTTCGCAGCGCGCTACGCAATTTTCACCGGTGATTTGGGCGCATACCCTGCTACCTCTTTCCACCGGCAAATTTTCCTGTTCGGACACAGGAACAAAAGGCAGGTGGGCTCGGCTCGCCAATACCCCTCCTTCTCTCGCTACATCGTCTACATCGTGCGCCACCCCTTGGAAACTGCCTTCTTCGCCAGGAAAAGTTTTGCTGCTCGTTATTTGATGCCTTCTCGCTTTGTTCAAAAGACGCGTCGCAATACCACCAACGCTGCACAGGGAGTTTCGTAGACTTTTCTTTTATGTCCGGCTCCTCTGCGAATGAGAGCGTAGGAAGCTTCGTATTTAGGCCTAACGCCGTATTATAGCTCTCCAGCTCCTCCGGCTTCTTTCCCGAAACAATATTATTTTCAGGCTCCTTAGTAGCTGAGGACGTTGGCCATTTGGCACTCCAGCCTAACGACGTATCATCGCCCGCCGACGTCCAACTCCCTTGAACGGATTCTCGTTAATGTGTATTGACACCCTTTCCGTACGGCAAAACGCTATCGTGCAATTCCAGTCGTGTTATTGACTGCCCTTCCCCTTGTGGTCCTCGGGAGGTGAACGCTTCTCGGTTCCCGCAAAACACACGGCAGCGGGGCCAACCCACGGCTTTGAGCTCTCGGTAAGAAATAAATGGCCTTACCTGCTGTGCGCGTCCCCGCCTAGAAGCCCCTCTTAGCTCCGAGTTCCCGGGAAGACAGTGTAAACACCTGCACTCTCGTTTACCTACCTTCCTCATCGAAATCTCGACTTGCTCTCCCCTTCTCTCTCTCTCTTTCTTCCCACGTCTCCTCTTCACACTCTCTCGCTTTCCTATTGGCTCTTTCCTCGTCTATCCACTAACTACCGTTACCTCGCCAATCTCCTTCTTTGGCTGCTTCCAAAAACTCTCTCTAGTCGCGATCGAGCGTAAGCGTTCATTATCAACATGAGCACTGCATCTAAAAATGACAGAGCGCTCGTCACTGGCGCCTCTAAAAACTTCCCGATCTCATCGTCGTGTTGGGAACGCTCAAGATCAATCTGATCTTATTTCCAATGTAGTCACTTCGCGATGCCTCGCTCACTTTCACTACTTTCGCTTTCCAATAATGGCCGACAGTGAAAGCGTATCACACATTGCAAATAACATGAAAAGAGAACAAAATGAAAGAGAGGAGTATACGGTTCCTGTTCACGGTCCGCTGTAATGAAGGTGTACAAGAATGAACAGCAGGGACAGAAATCGCGACCCAATGCCATCGGGTCACGAGCGATCGACTAACGGGGTGAGCGGCGCCTACAACGGCTCGTAAAAGGTGACAGGAGAACCACAGTCCATCAACTGACCAGCAGATTCAACAGTGGTGCCAACAAATGTGTATCCGACTTTAGCGTTGAACGCACCCTCCTACGGATGGGCCTGAACAGTCGACGCATGGTTGCTGCGCCCATGTTGACCAGGGGTCATTGTCAACGGCGCCTAGACTTTGCAGGTGAGCACCGCCATTGGACCACAGACGAGTGGGGTAAGGTCGCCTTCTCAGACGAGTCAAGGTTTTTGCTCCATAAGATTTGACGGGCGATGGCGAGTGCGTCGTGAATGCCATAAAAAGAGAATGTAGGAAGCTATTATGGGCCGGAAACAGGCTGTTGGGGATTGTGTGCATGTGGGAGATCTTCTGTTGGGAGCAGTTAGGTCCACTGATTCGTCTACAGGGCAATTTGAAAGCCTGTGCCTGTCTGTCAACCAGTTGCACCCGTACATGCTCACGATGTTCCCCCAATGTGATCGTGTGTTCCAGCAGGACAATGCACCCTGCCATAAGGCGCGTATCCTTCTGGATTTGTATGAGGAATACTCTTCTGACTTTCGATTGCTCCTTTCGCCCGCTAATTCGCTGGACATCAATCCAATCGAACATCTGTGGATTGATCGCCATGTACGGCAGCGGGACCCTCCACCTATGACTCTCGAAGCTCTGTGGACAGCGCTTCAAGCGGAATGGGCTGTCATACCATCGGACACATACCGCGCACTTCTTGCATCTATGCCACGATACCTAGCAGCATTTATAGCGCTGAAGGGTGGCTACTCCCATTACTAAGTGGGTGGTCAAAATTCCGTGATATTACTGTAGAAATTAATCATGGAAACATTAAACTGATTCGGACATCGGCAGAATACACTTAATAATGCTATTTATAGCTTGTACGTCTACTGGTAAGGCTGCAGAAAACTTGAGCGGCAACACCTCGCACTCTTTAATTAGAATCACACCGCAGAGCAAAAGGGTCAGTGGATTGACTCCTAAGGTTTTACAACAATATCATCGCCAATTCCTTTTTGTGTAATGTGTAATAATTGATGAGATATGTATGGTCTGTTCAGACGAGTGATGTGCTTGAAGAATGAAATATTCTCAACTATCCTAACCAAGATCGGCAACGGTAAAAGATTGCTTTCTCAGGAGAAAGCAGTTGTTGAGAGAAGATTTAAAAGTAAACAATGGTGCATGGAAAATTTTCCCGATGTAGTGAAACTGTTTTATCGCAACAACAGCGTTGATGCTCACTAGAATGCTATCATTTGTAATAAGTTGTCATTGCCTGTAATAAAATTAACGGTTATGGCCGCAGAATTGAATTAATTCCAGCAAGAGTAAAACTACACATGATGGATATTGTCGAATTAGGAGGCTTGCGCGTATCCTACATGCTTAGCTATTGACTCACCGCACATGTTGACAGTGAACATTGATGTGCACGATGAATTTGTAAACGGTGCAATCGGCGTACACACAAAGGACCGTAAAAAACGGTAGACGACATTCGGCAAATACGAAGACGAGATACTGGGATAAGTGCGTCACAAATATCAGCGGCAGACATCAAGGAGTTTCCGAGTTATAGTAATTTATTGTTCCATTATAAGTCTATTGAGTAAATCCGAAAATATTCGAAATTATTTTTCTAGTGTAGTTTATTGACCCTGTGCTCGCTCCTGTACACCATGTGAAAGAGATTAGTGTAGTGGATTATGATTATGAGTTCGAAAAGAAAGAAACGAGAGAACAGCATCTTTATTATCGGCAAAAATAATGCATCCGTCACACTAAAGAGCATTTTGCTTTCAAAATCGGACAAAAATATTTTGAGTAATTTTCAAATTGGAAATAAATGAAAATGCATGGAAAAGCTTATTAAAAGTATATATTTTTTAGTACATATTTAAAAAAAATATACATTTATTCTTCTTCATCTTCATCCATTTGTGATGTTGTAAAAAAAATAGGATTTTTTTTTAGTCATCACATGTTTTTATCTGAGGAATATTTTAAACTTAGATTTTATAATAACTTTGATACCTAAGCTAAGTTTTAATGTATTTGAATCTTCTAACTGTATTTTTTTTGTAAAAAAATTATTTATATAATTTTGTATTTAATCAGCTTTGAAGATTTATATTTTAGTATCAACCGACAATGTCTTGTGAAACGTGATTGTTTAAGTTACTTCTGGTGTTGTTCCACAATTTGCATGGACATGCTTCAAGGGTGCATCGCCATTGTTTCTGTGTGCTAGCCATGAGCCAGTGGATTTTTGCTCCAAGAGCTTAAATTGGGCAACACTGGAAAAATTTTAGACTGCTCACCAAGCCATCGGCCAGGATGCCAGCATGATCCTGCTCCTGGCCTAAAAGTTTGTGCAGTGTGTTTGCCTCCCCCTGGTGTTTCCTGGGGGAGGTCCTTTTTCTCCCTCCAAAACCAAAACTTTTTCAATATCAACCATGGAACGCATGGTTGATATGATTGCCGATGGCCCCTTCGCCGTCGGCATGTTCATGAAGGAGTTATACTCCAAAACGAGTATACCTCCTGTCCTTCCGTCGGGTTTTCCCGCTGTTTCTGTCCTGCAGAGGCTTTCTCCGACAGAGTCGAAGATGCTCTGCAGGCAACAGAATGTTGCAGACCGAATTGTGGCTGCAGACTTCGTCAAGGTTGGGCAAACCACCGTCCACCTGAGTTACGCCGAACCCGGATATGTTCCAGTTCTTATCCGGGGCGCATCGCCACTGATGGCTGAGAAGTATCTACGTGACTATATGTCGGACTACGGGGTGGTGCGAAGAATCTCGTACCCCATGCACCCGGATTCTCCTCTTCAGATGACGGGCGACATCGCAGTGTACATGGAACTTCATAAAGACATTCCAGAGTTCGTTGTAATGCGCGCAGTTAAAGTCTTACAAGGGACAGAGGCAGTACTGCTGGTACTGCAAAAAGACTTTCCATGTTCGGAAAGACTGTCCTCTCCTTCGGAAATGTGATTTCTGCCACAAGACCGTGCACAAATTCCACCAGTGCCAGGAGAGGTCAGACGCTTTATCAGCAGCCCCAACGCCATCGCCTCGAGGAATGTCGTCCCAGCAACCAGCACAGATGACTTCACCGGCCAAGTCACCTGAGCCGAGCAGAGCAACAGCTCCTCGTCCTCCACCAAGGAAGTCGAAGGCGACCCCACCATCGTCGCCTCGTCCTCCACCGAGGAAGTCGAAGGCGACCCCACCATCGTCGCCTCCTCCTTCACCAAGGAATTCGAAGACGGCCCCACCATCGTCGCCTCTTCCTACGACTCCTGGGAAGGAGATGCCTCCTCGGCCTCGTGTGGTTAAAGAGACTGTTCCATCACGTCCACCTTCGCCTGATGTTTCCCCGATGGTGGAGGACTGCCACTCTGCAGAAGTCATCTTGGACGAATCGTTGTACTCCGAGTCGGTGCTTGATGTGGAGGAGTTTCCTGCTCTTCCTCCACCTGCTCCTTCATCGGCATCGCAGCCTCTTCGAATCGTCTGTGCGACTATGCCTGGTAAAATTTCTTCCTCTGCTAGGACTTCCAAGCCATCAGCGTCTGCTCAGCGGGATCTTCTTGCGACGCCTAAGAGCCCTCGCAAGAAAAAGGCCCGACGACATCGTAGCAAGAGGGACGGGATTCCTGTGTCCTCTTCATCTGAATGAGACAGATGCGTAGACCATCATTATCGCAGCCCCTCTTCCTCTTCGGGACGTGCTCGCTCCCCTAGACGGAAGACATCTGAGCCTCCTCCGTCATCTGTGAGGCTCAAGACTCCTTCAGATACAGGTCAGCCCCCGTCAGCCTAAATTCGCAGTGAAGGTCTTTTCCCTAAACGTTCGTTCCCTTGGTTCGTCTTTCAAGCAATCGGTTTTGTCATCATTCGTTGCCCTGTACAGGCCAGATATCCTACTCCTTCAAGAGGTTAAGCTTGCTGCTTCGCAACAGCTTGCTAACCTACCTGGCCTTTGCAGTCAATATCGATCTGCGCAGTTCTTCATCAACTCATCTTCGCCACATGGACAGGGGGTTGCTACCATCATCTTCAACCCCTCCATTGTGGTGTCGAACTGCGTCTTTGACTGTGAGTGCAGGGTAATTTCTTTGGACCTCCTGCTATCTGGTCTCAAATTCCGATTGCTTAATGTGTACGCCCCGTGTTCATCAGCAGAGAAACGGACATGAAGACCTAGACTTTTTCCTATGCTCGTCCTTGCCTGCAGTGGTTGCTGGGGACTTCAATTGCCATCCGGATGAGAACAACATCTTTTCATCTGGGTACGTCTACCAGTTGTGCCAGCGGAATGCACTATTCGATCTGTGGGCGTCTTCTTCCCATTCCAACCAATGGGGGTCCATCTTTCATCAAGGGCCCTTTGTATCCTCAAGGTTGGACCTTTTTTTAGTAGACGCCACTTTCGCTGGTGCCCCTGGTTCCACGGAGGTCATTCCTTGCTCTTTTTCAGACCACAGTTCCATCAAGTGGTCCTGGAACCCTCCATTCCCTGCCTCCTCTGCAGGAACTACTTTGGACAATTGGTTCCTGAACGTTTCTCTGCTTGACATCGATAAATACAAGGGAATGTTCGTTCGGTTTGTGAAAAGACACCTTCACAACCTGCCTCCGTCGTTAGCTTCGTGGCTTTCATTAAAATTAAAGATCCGTCGCTTCTTTAGAAAGATTGGGTGTGATGCGGCTAGACGCAATCGGCGCCATCTCCTCATGCTCCAAGAAATCCTGCGCCTCCTCCGCTGTTCCATCCCGAAGGGGGCTTATGCTGATGACATCCGC
The DNA here is from genome assembly GCA_023313115.1 of Rhysida immarginata. Classification (NCBI taxonomy): domain Eukaryota; kingdom Metazoa; phylum Arthropoda; class Chilopoda; order Scolopendromorpha; family Scolopendridae; genus Rhysida; species Rhysida immarginata. The sequence continues at coordinate 54,507 of JAHWFO010099862.1, forward strand.
CAGGTGAAGAGCGAGATCAATGCTCTAATGATCCGCAAGGCCGCCGGCGCAGCTCTCAGGACCAAACTGTCCTGGGCGTCTGACGTCCGTAATATGTCGTCAGCTGCGTTCGCTGAGGAGAGGCGTCGCGCCAACAAGAAGAGGTGCCATCGTTTGGTGGTGGAGAATGGGACAGTGGAAACCAACGCTGACATCTTGTCGGCTTTTCACTCCCATTTTTCATCATTTTTTGGCCACCCAGTCTTTCCATCCGACGCCACGACGAATTGGATCGAGGCACTTAGACCTTTCACTTAGCGGATGCTGACCTGTCAATTACCCGTCCCTTTTCCGAAGATGAAGTCAAGAAGTTTCTGTCGATGGATGGCCGTCATCAGTCCAGCCCTGGATTAGACGGCATCCCGTATTCGTTCTACAATGTGACTTGGAAACTTCTTGGGCCTTTCCTGGTGCAAGTTTTCAACTCCATTATTAAGGACCCTTCCTCCATCACGTCGGACTTTACCGCAGGGAGAATCATCTTACTCCCCAAGGTACCGAATCCTGAACTCGTCACCCAGTGGAGGCCTATTACTCTACTCAACACAGATTATAAGCTCTTCACTGGCGTGCTCCAGCAACGGCTTAAATGCTTCGCCGACGAGTTCTTCGATCCGGGACAATCCTGCTCCATTCCATCTGGCAGGATGTCCGACAACATCATCACCATCAAATGTGTTATGGAGGAAGCGTGTGTGCGTCGTCAGACTCTCGCCGTTCTTAGTCTTGACCAGGAAAAGGCCTTTGGCAAGGTGAATCACGTGTTTCTTTTCCGAGTGTATCACCATCTTCATCTTCGGAAATTTGCTACGATTATCTCAGCACTGTATGCTTCTGCCACGTCATGCGTGGCGATTAATGGCTCCAACTCGCCTTTCTTCGAACTGTCCAAAGGCGTTAGGCAGGGGTGTCTCATCTCTCCCCTCTTATATATTTTCTATTTGGAGCCATTATTACAATTTCTTAATCGCCACCCAGATGTCCGGGGGTACGATTTGCCAGCTGCTTCCATCAACATCTGTACACTGATGATGTAGTGTTATTTGCATCTGATGCGTATTCCCTGGGCATCTATAAAGAATCTTTCGATCACTTTAGCACTTCGACGGGAAGTTCCATCAATCTCGTCAAGTCTAAAGGCATCGCTATTGGGAAGTGGACAGTGGACTATCTTCAAACCTTCCCAATAATGTGGTGTGAGCAAATCACAGTGCTGGGATATGTCTTCTCCTTTCTACCCGACATGGACTCTCGTCACTGGCAGCAAGTTATTGACAAGTGTTTGTCTCGCCTTGGCAAGAACTTTCGTTATTCCACCTCGATGTTTGTCAAGGCGAGGTTCATCAAGTCACACATCTTGTCCCTATTGACATCGAAATGCCTATTCGCCTTGCCATCTCCTCAACTTTTGAAGAAGGTGCACGGTGCCATTGCAGACTGTATTTGGGGGTATGCAGCAGCCCGTCATCCCCTTCGCCGGGAACTGCTGTATATCCCCTTCGAGGGAGGAGGCCTGGGTCTGCCTAACATCCGGCACTACCTCATTGCGGCCAGAATGGCTGCCTTGATCCGGGTCTTCCTTCTTCCCCCTCCCATCTGGGCCAATTTTCTGTTCCTGCCCCTGCGTTTCTTCTTCAAGGTGAATGGGCTACCAGTTCCCACTTCGCTGCCAGTGACAATCAACCTACGATCTCCTGGGTTCTACAACCGAATCCAGGGAGACTTAGCGACCTTTATTTAAGATCTGCGTCAGGTAGACCCACAAGACTGGGGAAGCCTACGTCTATCTTGGTTCTTCCAGCAGACCGACCGGGGTGCGTCTTCTGACATTGTACGCTGGCACCCCGAATATCCATGGTCAGCCATCTTGAAGGCCATCAAGTCCTTCGCCTTCGAGAGGACTGTGTTTAATTTTCAATGGCGTCTGCTGCACCATGGATTCTTTACTCTCCAACGTCGACATCAGTGGGGAGTAGTTGGTTCTGCTGGTTGCCTGTTTTGTGGGTCTCCTGAATCCATCGACCATGTCTTTTTCGAGTGCCCGTTCGCACAGTCCATCTGGGATCGCCTTTCATCACATTTTAATCTGACTGCCTTCTCCATCCAGTCAGTGCGATTTCTGATGGACTACTCCTCCGGTGTTGCTTATAAGCTGGACCTGGCCACTTCCATCGCCTTCATAAATAGGGAGCTTTGGCTGGCTCATCAGCAACGACTTGCTGGTGTGCCTCCGCCAGCCTCAGCCATCTGGAGAAGAGGTGCCTCCCATCTTAGGTCTTTCCTCCAGCTTGAGTGGCCACGACTTGGCCCAGCTACGTTTCGGAGACGCTATTCGTCATCTCAGCGTCTCTGTAAGGTCATTGGAGGGGATACGAACAACATCTTGTATCTCTTCACCTTTCCCCTCAACATCGATGACCCAACGGTGAGCGAACGGGCCTCCTCTTGAGGCATTTACATAGGAGCAGCCCTTGAAGGCTGCCCGTACTCCTATCGCATGTGCGCCTGGGCACCCTGCCTGTTTTATGATCTAAGGGTTCCCCTCTGGAGCCATACCACCGGCTTCAGTTCCAACAGCGATCCTGCTCCATCCCTAGTGTGTAGTGTTGTGTGTTGGCCCCCCCTGGTGTCTCCTGGGGGAGGTCCTTCCCAAAAGAAAAACAAAAACTTTGTCTTTACCATCATCACCATGGAACGCATGGTGATGATGATCGCCGACGGTCCGTTTACCGCCGGCGCGTTCATGAAGGGGTTGTATGCCCGTACAAGCATACCCCCTGTTCCTCCGTCGGGTTTTCCTGCTGTTTTGGTCCTGCAAGAGCTTTCCCCCACTGAGTGGAGGATGCTTTGCAGGAACCGAAATATTGCTGAGTGGATAGTAGGATCTGACCACGTCAAAGTTGGCCAGACTACTATCCACTTGTTTCATGCTGACCCCGGTCATCTCACCATCCATGTCCGGGGTGCCTCGCCGCTGATGGCAGAATCATACCTGAAGGACTACATGTCCGACTACGGGGAGGTGCTACGAGTGTTCTACCCAGAGCACTCCGACTCTCCCCTGCAGAAAAATGGAGACATTTTGTTGGACATGCGCCTTCAGAAAGACATTCCTGACTCCCTTGTGTTGCACGGAGAACGTGTCTTCGTGTTCTACAAGGGCCAGAGGCAGTGCTGCTGGTACTGCAAGAAGTCCTCCCACGTCCGGAAGGACTGTCCTCTCCTGAAGAAGTGTGACTTCTGCAAGAAAATCGTGGGCAAATACCATCAGTACCCGGAGAGGACAGGTGCACCACCAGCAGCCCCAGCGCCATCGCCTCGAGGGATGTCGTCCCAGCAGCCAGCACTGATGACTTCACCGGCCAAGTCAACTTAGCCTAGCGGAGTGACTAGGCCTCGTCCTACACCGAGGGTATCGAAGGCGGCCTTGTCATCGTCGGCGCCTCCTTCACCGAGGAAATCGAAGAATGCCCCACCATCGTCGGCTTCTTCTTCACCGAGGAAATCGAAGTTGGCCCCACCATTGTCGCCTCTTCCTACGACTCCTGGGAAGGGGATGCCGACTCCCACTCCTCGGCCTCGTGTGGTTCGGGAGACTATTTCTCCTCGTCCACCTTCGCCTGATGTTTCCCCGATGTTGGAGGACGATTCGCTGTGTTCTGAGTCGGTGTTTGCTGCGGAGGAATTCCCATCTCTTGCTTTCATCGGCAGCGCAGCCTCTGCGAATCGCCTGTGCTCCTGTGTCTGTGAAGATTTCTTCATCTACTGGGACCTCCAAGCCATCAGCGCCAGCTCAGCGGGATCTTCTTGCGAAGCCTAAAAAGCCCTCGCAAGAAAAAGGCCCGATGCCATCGTAGCAAGAGGGATGGGATTCCTGTGTCCTCTTCATCTGAAAGAGACAGCTGCGTTGACCTGGTGTTCCGTACAAGCTGGACCTGGCCACTTCCATCGCCTTCTTGAACAATGAACTGTGGCTTGCCCGCATGGGTAGTTTTCGTGGCTCCCATTTGCCGGTCGCTGTGGTGTGGAGGAGGGGTGCCTTCCATCTCAGATCCTTCCTCCATCTTGAATGGCTACAGCTAGGCCCAGCTTTGTTTCAGAGACGATTTGGTTCATCCCAATGTCTCTGTAAGGTCATCAGGGGGGACCACGATTCGTCCTCGTTTTTGTTCACTTTTCCCCTTGCCATCGGATGACCTGCTGGTGGGCGAACGGGCCTCTCCTTGAGGCGTTTAATTAGTTGGCGCAGCCCTTACGGGATGCTCGTCTTACTAAGCACATGTGCGCCTGGGCGTCCCGCCTGATTTAAGTTTCATGATTCATGGGCGCTCTTCTGGGGCCATTCCACCAGGCTCCAGTTCCAACAGTGTGTGTTTTGCAACCTGAGTGCAAGCAGAGATGGATTCTGGAAATAGCTTCTCGTTTGTATATCAGGACATGTAAGGAGCCTTTACATTTTTTCACCTTCACCTTTCAATTCTGTTGAGATGGACATTTTTTTGAATAGACAGTGATTCTGGTTGTTCTGGTTTCCCAGGCAATCTCGTCTCCGGATATCATTCTCATCAAGTTTCAAATATGTAAATCTCCACACTGTGGTTGTGTGTCATGCTGACTGGGACTTAGTTAATTTGGGCTTAATATATTAACTTATGTCCTATTTTGTCTGCATCCTGTATGTAGTCGATTGCTGAGTAGTCCCATTTTGTTTGTTTTTTTTACCTTTATGTATTTTTTTTTTCATATCTTCTTGATATGAAATTAAGACTTTTAAGAGAGTGTTACTTCTCTTATGTTTGTTTTATGATTGAATCAATCCATGAGTCATTTAAAACTTATTGGTTATCCATATAGCAGTTCCTAAATAACTTGGTGTTATGACACTTTGCCATCTTAACATTAAATGTTTAAAGTTTAACTTTATTTTGTGCTGGCCACACAATCGGTTTTAAAACTATTTTCACTTATACACTGATTTAGTGTATACTATGCTTACTTTTATTTGAATTATGATGATAACTTGGCTTGATTCAAGCATGGGGATATATTTTCTATATAACTTGTAATACCATTATAATACTTAGTTTTGTTTTTTGGGAAAAACTAATTTATTGATACTTTAAAAGAAAATGAGGTAATCTTATAAACTTTCTTGTCTATTAAAAACTGAATATTTACTATTTTATTTTACCATATGTCTCTGTTTCTGTTCAAATTGTAGACACACTTATTTAGTCTTACTCAGCCAACTTTCAATTAACTTAAGATTCTGGTAAAAAAAAATATAAACACAACGCAATGTCTGATTAAAATGATGTTTGAATCATAAATCCACTATATGGCACTTTAGTAATTCAATTTTTTTGTGCTAGTAGAGCATCTTAAGTAATTTCACTTAATATGATTTTAAATAAATCTTTCTTTGATAGAATTTGAGATTTTTTTTGATTAAAGTAGATTCAGCGTTTAAAGTTAATATTTAGCGCATTTGGCACTGTGAATAAAATATCATTAACGTTTAATAATGTTACAATTGGTGCCGGTTTTGTTAGCATAAATCAGCAACACCCCCTTATGTTTGATATTTGGTGCTTTGAACAAGACAGTAACGTTTAAGCGATATAAATAATGTTATTCATTTTCACATTTGATGCACTGACGTAAGACGTATGGGACGTCACACATTAATGAATCATCGTTATTTGGTTCGGGCTTGAAAAGGTCTATTGTTTCTTTTAAAAACGGCTGGCTTTTGCTGGGTTTCCTTTTTCTCCCACAGCTGATCAATGAATCTGATGTGAGAAGAAGCCTATTTCAGACGTCTTCGTTACATCGTAACCGCGAAAACTTCCTTCAAAACCGCAAAAAATTCCTGTTTCTGATCAAAATTTTCCCGACCTTAAAGGGTTAAAGTTCTTTAATTCAAACTCGTGGAAAGATGTGGAAAATGTTTTTACTGTTATAGCAGGGTAATATCCTATAGAATACTATAAAAAATAAAATTTTACTCGATCTTCCTCGACACTATAACAAAAACACCTTTTAAATTCCGTGAGGTTTCCGTGAGGTCAATTCTCTTTTAAATTAAGTACATACCTTGTTCCAAAGGATCCATAACTCAAACTTGTCACTTTAACTCCAAAAAAATATACTTTAACTACAAAACAAAAATAGAGCGTATCGAGAATGTAGGCGTGCATACTGAACGATGCATCGCGATGTCTAGATTCCGACTACCTGTGCAGCGGGGGGGGGGGGGGGCGGAAAGGGTCTACTTCAAACCCTTTCCCGAATAGTACGTTAACTCAGGTACAAAATAACTATGGTCGTGGTGTCATTAGCTACATTTGGATTTTTTTATTTTTGTCCGATTTTGAAAGCAAAATGCTTGTTAGTGCGTCGTTTAGTATTACAGTTGCCAAATGAAGAAATGGGCACGAATCAAATGTAAGCCACCTTTGATTTCCAAGTTCAAAGACAACATAAATGATGGTTTGAAATAGACACCAATCACTAAACGTACAGCGAACATCAATTTAGGTGGCACGTGCACATATCACAACAATATAAACTGGTCAATGTTTGGATTGAGTAGAGTAACCATTATAGATAGATTATATTTAACTACTCCAAAAGACTGCTGTAATTGCTATCTCACTGCAGGTAGTCAGGCACCTTCGATGAAAGAGTTCAGAGACGACTACGACAGATTGGAATCCAACATGCTGCTAATACACACAAAAAGCGTAAAAAAATTCTTATTAAAAATACAAACAGCGATACTGTTAGCTACAACAATTATGATAGGTCCTTTGAACAACAGAATATTTTAAACGTTAGGTTATGGGTTTGGTTTGCATTAGATCCGATGGTGTAATAAGTTATAGGAGAGCAGGCAGTGTTGCGATCTTCAGGAATAATAACTCTTTAACCGAATGCGAACATATATTGACAGAATGGTTAAACTATAGACGACTGATTGACTCTGATATAGGTAATATTTGTATGGTTAACGTGAAGTGATATTTATACTAGGCAGTGTTTATATTCATCCTTATGTGTCTATATCTGATATGGCAATGTTTTTTTTCGGTGCGATGATGAAATATTCACCAACAACAAGACCAATCAAAGACAACTTGGAGGTGGATACTGATGTGCAAATGATGATCTTTGGAGACTTCAATGTAGATGCTATATTAAACTTACACGCTGTAAGCTTTGTGAAGAAACGTTTCAATTTAGATCACGTGCCCATCGAATCACCTACTACATTGGATGGCAGTACCATCGATTAGATATGACAGTACCATCTGTTGACATTTGTATCATACTTTTTTATCATAGAACCCTGAATTTTAAGTTGAGAATGACCTATAATTAAGGTTTGGTTAAATTATTATATTTTGATGAAAATTTTTTGATATATTGCAAGTATATTAGTTGTTTGGACATTTTATGTTAGAAATTAAAATGTTTAAATTGTGTTGTACAAAAGTATTTTTTTTTCACCATGTAGCCACGACTTAACTAGCGGCCGTGTTCCAACACAGCCCCGTACAGTTTTTTTTTATTTTTTTTTTGTTTTTTAGGCCTCTGTATCAGAATTGGCCATTGGATGCACACAGTTCGAAATTTAAAACTCAATAACGTTAAAACTTTTGACACTTTATCGCCAAATTTTTATACAGGGTGTAAATGGACGACGTTTCCAAAATTTAAGGATATGTAGAGGATGAAACTCTGAGCAAAAAAGTCTAGTCCCGTTTTTCGATCTGTAGCTCCATTAAAAAGTTATAGTGCTTTAAAGTTCTGTATCGGTAAGGAATATTGGTATCAGTATCGACAAGGGTGATTCTGAAAGGTCGTACCGAATGAAAAGGCAGGTAGAGGGTGAAATTCTGAGCAAAAAAGTCTAGTCGCGTTTTTCCATCTGAGGCTCCATTAAAAAGTTATAGCGCTTTAAAGTTTCATGGCGTTTAAAAAGTTATAGCTTCCGGAAATGTATCTTAGTACAGACGCTAAGCAATTTTTAACTTAGCGCTATAACTTTTTAATGGAGCCTCAGATCGAAAAACGCGAGTAGACTTTTTTGCTCAAAATTTCACCCTCTACCTGTCTTTTCATATTGGCACGACCTTTTAGAATCACCTTGGCCGATACTGATACCGATATTAGTTACCGATACTGAACTTAAAAGCGCTATAACTATTTAACGGAGCCACAGATCGAAAAACGCGACTAGACATTTTTGCTCAAAGTTTCATCCTCTACATATCCTTAAATTTGTGAAACTTCGTCCATTAACACCCTGTATATAATATAGAAACCTTTCTTTAAATTATCTGTTTAATATTAGGAACATGCAAACATTATAAGTTTAATAAAATAATATTTATAACATGCTGTTCTCATAATGAAGAGCGTTGCAACTCGACAAATTAGCGATGTATATCTGATTTTATAAGTAAATATCTTATGCAGCTACATATCTCAAACTGCTTGTACATTTCAACCCCTACATTTATTTTCTAGCAATAGGCAGAAATATTTATCAGAGCATTAGAGCATAAAAGGAGAAAATTTTCATATTTCGCGCGCACTGACACCTCCATTACACAATACTGCAGTCCAGAGCGGAAAAAAACAATTCAAAACATAGCAGAAAATACTCCTGCTTTCGATGTCTTAATTATTTTTAAATGGAATTAGGAAATATTATAGTATTTCAATAAGAAACCGAGCCCTTGCAATCGTCCTCCCTCCCGTTGCTATGTCACTTTTGGCTGTGCCATTGCATTACGTCACGAACCTCACTGGAGAGAACAAAGGAAAATTGAATGCGATAGCTGTTTCAAATGCTATCAAATGATGTGTTTACGTTAGCGAGTTCAGATTACAATTTGACAGAAATTCAAATGAAAATTCATGGAAAAATAACTTACAAACGTTTTTTAAAAATGTCTTCACCCTTCTGTCATGAATAAAACCAGCATAAATGTGACTATTTTCATTTTTCGTGAACTTTCATGTATAAATTCTGAAAAAATTTTGAAACCGCATATTTCTTTTCTGTGACATTATTTAATGATTTCTACTAATTTTTCAAAAAATTGAAATATATAAAATGAAAAATGAAATAAATGCTATAAACCAACAAACATCTCTGATTTATTACAAAAACTTTTGGTCCAAAAGGATCATTTATTAATTTACAAAAATAAGTTTCCCGAGTTATCACAGAAATCAATTTTGCCTTCAAAAATGGCGTCGCGTAAAACGGTTAAGCAATAAAGAGTGAAGAGCCCTTATTGATAATATTCCTGCTATGGTAAAAGAAAGGAAGGTTGCTCCGGATTTCAACTTGATTAATAAAGAATTGGTAAGTGCGTAATTATCCGCTTTGACCCAGGAGGTATGTAGCAGACTTCTGCTGAGTACTCAAAAGACAAATGAATTGAAAAAATATTCTCAGCAAGTCATGAAGGAATTTACCAGGCTAATTCTCTTAATACTATAAAAGGTTTTGAAATTCTAGGCAGTTATTCAAAGTGGTGTGGCCAAGAATGTGGATCACCTCTTTTTAGTGATGACACAACGTCAATAGCTCTAGCAAATTGTTCGCAATTGTGCCATTCTTCGGGAGGGGTATCAGGCTCGGATACTGTAATTAAAGGGGGGTATCGAGGATAATCGATCACCTACTAATAACCTAATGGTAATCAAATTAATAGCTTATCAGGGGTCTACTTTTAAGGATATCCAGACTGAGGTTGTCCAAGACAAGGAAGTACACTACATGATCAAAGGAGTTAGGACACCTGTTGCTCTACCGTAAAGCTGCAAAAAGCTTCAATCAGTAGTGTGTAGGACCACCCCGAGGTGCTATCACTGCCTCCACCCTACATGGCATACTGTCCACAAGTTTACGGTATGTGTCCACAGGTACTGTCCTCCATTCCTCGAGGAGTGTCGTGGTCAGTTCCTGGATAGATGTAGGGCGAACCATCCTGGATCTCATACGTCGTTCCAATTTGTCCCAAAGATGTTCGATGGGGTTGAGATCAGGAATCTGGGCGGGCCAATGCAGTTCTTCAACCCGCATCTCATCAAACCAGTCGGATATGGATCTTGCTTTGTGGCAAGGCGCATTGTCGTGATGGAAGAGGAACGACCCATCACCGAAGTGATCCCACAGTGCTGGAAGTTCCCCATTATCCAGAATGGTCCTGTAGCCATCAGCATTGAGGTTCTGTCCACCTTGATGATCAGGCCCAGTCCACTCCAGGAGAAACATCCCAGGTGTTCACTGGGATGTCTCAAATCCTTTGATCATGTAGTGTAGGTAAAGAGGAAATGATTTCTAAAACAAAAACGGGTCTTCCACAACAAGAAGTTTAAAAATTGAGGGAATCTTAAAACCAGGTCGAGCCTAATCTTTTTTGAAGAAATATAGAATCCTCAACTGTTATGAGAGAAATAACCAGAGAGTTTGTTTGTCAGATAGAGTTCGATAGCCAAGTTATGACTGAAGATTTAATGAAGGAATTATTGATGCAAATTGAAATATTAATACCCATTTTAGAAAGTTTGACTCATAAAGCGGCACTGTCTAAAGCTCATAAGGATAGTAAAGGAAGCTCAGACAGCTTTTGTAATTCGTGCTCAAAGTTTATTCAACAAAGAGTATGTCTCAGAATATATATAATCAAGTCAGTTTAAAGAGAGAGACCACATCCAAAAAAAAGGAACGCGAGTAAAATTTTAACTCCGAATCAACATAAACAAGTGGATTGGTGGAGTAAATATATTAATACTATGAGATGAATGAATTAAAAAAAATTACTGACTTAACAAAGAAATTATTATGGGATTATCTTGGTGTTAAACCGAATCCAATGAAAATAGAATACTTAACACTGATTTATAAATGACAGAAATATCGATGAACATACATAAAAAAATAAGTTCTGGTCGTTTTGGTGTTGTATTACCTCAGGAGAACTCCAAACAATGTGATACACAAGTTGAATGAATTTTGTAAAAAAAATTAAATCGACTTACAATGAAATTGATATGGGACCATCTTGGTGCTAAACCGAATCCAATGAAAAAAGAATTTTAAAATCGGTTTATAAATGAAGAAAATATCGATGAACATATACAAAAAATACATACAGACGAACATAGAACCTCCTTCTTTTTGAAGTCGGTAAAAAATTCACATCTCCCCGATATACTACTAAACAAGGGCAAAACTTTTACATCAGTGATAATAATAATAGAAATTTTGCTACTGATAAAGCTGCCACAACTACCTTTTCAGATTATGCCTTTACATAATAAAGGTTGGTTGGTTTATTAGAATTTATGGCGTCGACAACTAAGACCATTTTGTGCCTTTTACACATGTTATATCTGTATGCAGCCCAGAACAAACACAAACTCCATGCCCACGGCAGGATTCGAACCCACGACCAGGCGGACTCGAGAACTAGAAAGCCTATGCCCTAGCCCTCTCGGCCACCTGGCCAGCACATAATAAAGGGGCAAATTATAATATATTAGTATGCACATAAAGGAATAAATTATAAATCATTAACGGAAAATTTTCGCATTCTGCGTTAAAAAGGCAACATCATACAAATAGTTGGGCAAAGTATAAAAAAAAAATTAACGGCCATAGTACTTTTGTGGAAAATAGAAGTAAGATGATTAAGAATAAAACGAAGTCATCATAGTTACAAGCCAAACAAAGTAGGCCGATAATTCTGAGTAAATAAGGGCAATCTTTAAAGAGTGATTCAAATGAGTCCCAAACACTCCAACTAAAGTCCAAAAAACATAATAGGTGCAAAGACTCTAAAAAATTTACTTAGAAAGGTAAGAGTTTTTACGAGCGCAATATTCCTGGTGGTGTAAATAGTTCACCAAAGATCGTATATAGTGATCAATTTAGCTTTCCCCACTCAATTAGAGCTTATAAGGTAAGTAAAAGGAAAAATAATTTCAAGACATACATGGGCTCTAAATTACAAAAAGGGAAAGACCCCATAACTGTTTTGCCAGCAAATAAAAGAGAAAGTCTGGTCGATATTTACCTAAATAGTCAAACCGGTATTTTCAATTCAAAGGCTTTTATGATTAGTCGCCATCGAAATAGGCAACAAATCAATTATGCTAACGCTCAAAATATCTTAGCTAATGCGCAAGCGAGATGTTCCACTAAAGGCAACATGACAAAAGGTCAAGCGTTAGATAGGGTACCAGTGGGTAAATCACTGGCAAGGCAGCAAAGAAAGGGCAGAGGTCATAATAAAGATCCCAGTAATGGGAACAATTCCTTGGAAACAAGGAAGAATCAAAGGAACAATTCCTAAGCGCAGCAAACTTAAGGAATTAAAAAATTGCGCGTCGAAGGGGGGGGGGTGAGTATGTCACAGAATTTTGCGCTTTCAATTCTAATTCTGTGACAATAAAGATCTTCTCTGTTGTGAGCTCCGCCAGAGAGCCCACAAGCAAAGGAAGGAAGTGATAGTGCCATCTATTGGCAGTAAAAGTGACAATATTGAAGAGAAGAAAAATCGAGACGAGGGAAAGGAAATGCGCAGGCAAAGGAAACTGCGCAGAAAGTCAAAGAAAGATAAAGATGCGCAATGCGCGAAATTGAAAAAGGACAGAAAGGAGATTGGTAGCAAGCATGGAAGGAGTAATGAGAGAGAACGAGCTCTTGCAAGTGATTCCTCGAAACAGGAATGCTCATTAACTTATGCTACACTTTCTACAATGAGGAAAGCAGCAATTTTTGTGTGAGAAGAAGGTTCTTTTAACATGGCGACTGAGACTGGGCCTTCGAACTGTGCTAACTGAATAAATAAACTTATCCAGTTGACTTTTATAGATTCTTCATGTTCCGAAGATAAAGGCTTCAACGAGAATAATTCCAAGCTTGACGATTCATATCCAGACAAAAATGGCGTGTAACCTGAAGCCACGATGAATAGACAACGAATGCCTCACTTTTCAGGGTTTCACCATCCCCAGCCATCACAGTTCATTGTGTAATTCCTCGTCTACATTGGACCACTCAACAAGGCGTATGGACGAATCTATTCCAGCCAAATACACAGAGGGCAATTCGAGATTTACGAACGGACTTTAGTAATTGCACCGTGCACGTTAAGAAGCTTCTTTCAAGAAGGATTGGGCACTATACTTCCCTACTGAAGTGGGAGGTATCTAAACGCATGCAGCGTCACTGCTTTCCAGTTTGGTATTATGCGGTAAAATTTTTCAGAAACTAAAATTGTAATTTAAGAAAGCTTAAACGAATAGCATCGTCGTTAATTAATTTGCTAATTTACTCGTATCTTATTTTTTAAAACTAATGAGATAAAAAGGTTGCTTATGCCTTGTGTAATTATTAATGCTAAATGCAAAAAATTTAAAGGATGAACCATTTATTATGGGGATAACTAATGTTGCAGGCTTTAGTTTAATTTTAGTGTGTAGCTTAATTACATTTCAGCCTACATTTTGATTGTTATCATTCGAGTATTAGTATCGTGTAAGATACTGTGCTCTCTTTTTTGTTTATTAAGAAATATATTTTGTTAATAAAACCCCTCCTTGCATTTCTGTCTCCACATTCTAACCAGCAATTTCTACTGCGCATAATTCTATTAAATTATACACGACCGGGATTGGGAATTCTTGAATAGTTCTAGTTTTATCTAGTCCTGGTCTCAGTCCTTCATTGTCATTTGTAAGCCGAGAAACTCAACTTCTTCTTGAGCAAAATATCACTTACTTAGTTTTAAGTCATTCCTGCTTTCCTGAGCTCATCAAGTACTGTGCACATCCTTTGTATTAATTCGTCAAATGTCGATGCTCTAATCAGAATGTCATCCATGTATCTTCTGAGAATTTCCCTGGGTATGTGTCCTAACACCATCTCCATCACTCGATTAAAAACAAAAGGAACGTTCACAAGTCCGAATGGCATGCGCAGAAAATGCCATTTGTTTGTTACCATTGAAAATGCTGTCTTTTCTTTCAAATCCTCAGAAAGACGGATGTGAAAATAGCCACTTGCCATATCAAATACAGTAAAGAGCTTCTAGTCGTGCGCCCCTTCAATCAACTCTTCGGGGCATAGACACGGAAAATGTTCTACTCATACTCATTCCTCTTCAGTCTTTTTCTTTACGACAACCAAAGGACTATTGTAGGGGTTGCTTGATTTTTCAATCAGTCCACACGTTTCCAGTTCTTTAATCATAGCTTCCAATTTATCACGCTGGGCAGATGAAAACAAATAACGTCGTTGATTTATTGGAACATCGGAAACAACCTTTATCTGCATCTTAACATCAGGGATATATCCGATCTCGGACACTTCGACAGCGAAACTGTCTTGATAGGTTCTTATTAGCTGAAAATTTGTTTTCTTTCCTCTTCATTAACATTCTTCCATATTTTAATGTCTTCAGGATTAACTTTGTCTCATTATGTACTGATGTGGACATCAGTTGTTACAGGAAGGCATTGGAACTTAGATTCTGGTTCGATCATTCTGACCCGGCCCAACTTGCTCCCATTACGTAACTGCACCTCCACAGGGGTATCATTCGCAACGTTCATTTGGGATTTGGAATTCATCATTTCCCTCATCCCTTCCATAAAAACTGACTCCATCTTTGATCCTTGACATATCTCCACATAATAGTTTCCATTTGTTTTACTGTTCGTTTTTTACTCTGACAAGTTTGATAGAGTATGATGGAATCATTTGATTACCGTCTACTTTAGTTGTTGTTAGTATCTCTCTGGTATCTACATCAATATTTTCCGGATGGAAATCCCATTCATTTACATCTTCTAACTTTTCAAACATCAACTGGTATCCTTATTAAACCTACAAATTTCATATGTGTAATCTGGCTGTTCTGTTCCAAAAGAGTTTGCAAGGGTCTCTTTCAAAAGGCATACTTCAGTTTGTGTATCTATGCCGGCTGTATATTTTACTTCATTCAGCTTAATTACTAACAAGGGAACTACCTGGGCTCACTCAGAGCTTATTGTCTGAAATTTTTTTATAAATTCTTCCCAGTGCCAATAGTAAAACCCCAAGTGCTTTAGCTTGGCATTAATCAGGAAGTTCGATTTTTCGATAGTTGAAAATCGAACATTTTGCTATTGTTTTGGTAATTTGTGATTGTTATTTTGGTTTAAATGGTTAAACAACAACACAGTAAAGATGAGTAAATGTATTTTTAAATTAAAATAATGTATTTTATGTTATCTAAAGCGTCAAAGGAAAAGGGAAGCAAAAATGAACCCAGGAAAGTGCTTGAAATTTCTCGATAATTTAGTTGAAAAATCGAACTTCCCGATTAATGCCAAGCAAAAGCACTTGGGGTTTACTATTGGCACTGGTAAGAATTTATAAAAAAATTTTCAGACAAAAAGCTCTGAGTGAGCCCAGGTAGTTCCCTTGTAAGTAAAATGGTGGAGTCTCTTGTTGCCATTGACTCATCTTAGTGTTACTTCCTTTAATTCATTATCAACGCTCAATTGTTGCACTATCCGCAACGTCTTTTTATCGTCTTTCTTCGTAGCAGTCGTGTTTTGGGGACAGGATGTTGATATGTGGTTATTACCCGAAACCGCCGCATTTATAACACTTTTACACTTTCGGACAATTTGCTGATACATGGTTTGGTTTATCGCATTTTTAACACGTTTTTGCTTTCAGCGATGCGGCGTCTTTACATCTATTTTCTCATTTCTCATCAGTGTGGTTACATCCTTTCCTCTTTTGTCGGTGGAGATCGTAGCCATATTTACTAGAGCTTCTACATCTGAAGCCAAATCTCCTATATTGGCATGCTCCTTAAAGTCTTAAGTTTTAATCTATTTAGCAGGTATTCTTTGGCATCTTTCATCATTAACCTGAACTTCTGGCAATATCCCCATTTCCTATACTAATAATTTTCTGTGGATTCGGTGGAATCTTGTGGTTTCCACTGTTTTTCATAGTTCAGTGCTCTATCTGGGAAATCTTATTGGAATGCGTCCTTCCATCTGCAAAAGTATCGAAGCAAGGACCCAGTCTATTGCTGCCATATTTTTGCAAGTGCTTCTAAGGCTTGACTGATGTGCATCATAACTCTTGTGTCTGTCCAGTTATAATCATTTTACTGTTCGTTTAAATCTAACCACTCACTTGTATGCATGTTGGATCCTTCAATCCTGTAAACATCGGTAGCTGCGGAGTATGGCGTACCTCATCTACTTGGCTTGCTCCATCCATCCGGGATCGCTCGTGCTGCTTCCGTAGAACCTCAGTCATGGTCATGGAAAACTGTTGTATAACCGTCTGCATCATTTGTGCCACCGTCATCTCGTCTCGGTTCACCTTTGCCTCAGAAGCTGTTACCCTGTCATTAGCATGAGGTCATCCTCCTCATCTCCCGCTTCATCGGGATCATCTTCCATTGCTCTCCAGAGTTTGTAAGCAGCGTCTCGTTTTCAAGCGGAATTCCTCTATCTTTTTATAATGGCTTAATTCCTTCATTTTTAGCATTACAAGTTCATCAAGGCTTATAGGCTTTCTGTCCATCAACTTTCTCTGAATTACCATAATTTTCGGTAGTAACGCCTTGGCGGCTGATACGCCACAGCAGCAAAAATTTAGCATAAATGTAAAATCTCCAACAGTAACACCGAGGCAGCCGATATGCCGCCCCCCCCCCCCCCACCACCACACACACAATCGGTAATCTAAAAACAGTTTTCTGATATGCTCCAATAAAAGTAATACGCATTTGAGTGGGAAAAAGTTTTTAATTTCGTACATATAATACATTTCTGCATACATTTCCTCCAGCGGCGAATACATTTTTCGTTGAGTCCCAACTGCCTCGCTGCTGCATGACTGCTCTTAGGCCTTCTCAATTTTGGCTGGTAGTTTAAAAGCTTGCACGTTGCTTTGGCGAATTTGAAACATACTCTGCTCATGTTGAAGATATACCTCACCATGCCCTTGCTTATAATAATAATAATAGTAATAATAAATAATATATAAATAAAATACTGGTGTTTCTAAGACCTCTCAAGCGTTCTCGTGACAGTTTAGCCCTGCGCACGTGCTCGTGAATCTTTCTGATAGTCAGCTCCGAGCGTTAAAACGCAAAAATCTACGTACGAGAAAAACGAAACTTTAAAGAAAATTCGAAATCTAAGAGAAAAAAAATTTTAAAATAAAAAATATAAAACAATCTTCACTTTTATCTTCAGGTCCTTTGCCCCTACCATGTATCCAGCTATAAGAAATTTTAATTAAAAAACAGAAAAGAATTGCACCAACAAGAAACTTGTTCTTCTTAAAGACAAAATTCGTTTCCCGTTTTCAGCATACTCATGTGTGCGCGCCAATCATAACTCATGTGGCTGCGGGAGTTGGCCTTTTTGTAGTGGGAGCGAGGGAGTGCGCAACGTCGCTGTAACTTAAAAGGGAAGATTTTTCCTAAAAAAACGTGTATCTTGACGTGTTTTATGCCTTCAGATTCATTACAAAACTATAAACGCATTCGGAACAGACTTCGAGATGGGATACGCTTTCACTGTCAGCCATTATTGGGAAGCAAAAGTGGCAAAAGTGATCAGGCACACTTGAACGTGATTAGATTTCAAAGTTGATAATGTTGGTCGTGTAGTGAACAATGAGAATGATAAGGGCGGGAAGTTTTTAGATGCAGTGCTCACGTTGATCGATGAACATGGGCGACTGGCAGTCTAAATCGTACCAGACAGGTACTGGGAAAAATCGGCGAAAGCGGCCCTCAATCACGAGAAAGTAAAGGGTGGTTCAATTCGCCGCTGTCGATGAACGCTCACACTCGACAGTTATCGGAGTAAATTTTTAATTAAAAGGGTGTGAATTCATCGATAAATTCATCAATAAATATAAATCAAGATATATATTGTCACTACTCATTTTATATCGTTGAGAGAACGATATGAAGTAGGCCTAAAATCGTGGGTAGAATTTTTTTTTTTAATTTTTGTAAAAACTCCGAAAGTAGCGCCGCAGCGGCTGGTACGCCGAACACGCCAAAATTTTCACTTTTATTAACAGAAACGCCGCGACGCTACTGCCAAAAATTACGGTACTTCCATTTTAGCTCTTTTTTTTTAGTCACTTTTAAGTTCGTTAATAGTTCAACTGAATATTTTGTCTAATTAAAAAGTTTCGATTTTGTCACTTTACCTCGTTCGTTGTTTTCTGTTGGTCTCACGATCTCTGGGGCTTGATATTGTTTAGTAACCCACTTCTGAAATGTAGAAAGTCGTCCTTATAACTCAGGCAGGTGGTTTTAATAGCAAACAATTAATTTTATAAATAAGTATTACAAATAATAAAAAATTGTACAGGGCTGTGTTGGAACTCGGCCGCTAGTTAAATCGTAGAATACGTTTTGTGGCTACATGGTGAATAAGAAATACTTTTGTATAACACAATTTAAACATTTAATTTCTAACATAAAATGTCCAAACAACTAATATACTTGCAATATATCAAAAAATTTTCATCAAAATATAATAATTTAACCAAACCTTAACTATAAGTCATTCTAAACTTAAAATTCAGGGTTCTATGATAAAAAAGTATGATACAAATGTCAACAGACTAGAATAGTACTATCTAATCGATGGTACCGCCATCCAATGTAGTAGGTGATTCGATGGGTACGTGATCTAAATTGAAACGTTTCTTCACAAAGCTTAGAGCGTGTAAGTTTAATATAGCATCTACATTGAAGTCTCCAAAGATCATCATTGGCACATCAGTATCCACCTCCAAGTTGTCTTTGATTGGTCTTGTTGTTGGTGAATATTTCATCAGCGCACCGAAAAAAAACATTACCAAATCAGATATCGACACATAAGGATGAATATAAACACTGCCTAGTATAAATGTCACTTCACGTTAACCATACAAATATTACCTATATCAGAGTCAATCAGTCGTCTATAGTTTAACCAGTCTGTCAATATATGTTCGCATTCGGTTAAAGAGTTATTATTTCTGAAGATCGCAACACTGCCTGCTCTCCTATAACTTATTACACCATGTTTGGTTAGTGCATCGGATCTATTGCAAACCAAACCCATAACTTAACGCTTAAAATATTCTGTTGTTCAAAGGACCTATCATAATTGTTGTAGCTAACAGTATCGTTTTGTATTTTTAATATGAATTTTTGTACGCTTTTTGTGTGTATTATAATAATAATAATAATAATAATAATAATAATAATAATAATAATCTAAACAACCCGCGGGTTGCCCCCAACAGGCCGAAGCCCAACACGGGGTTTTCACATTATAATAAAGGACAATCACAAACATCCATGCCCCAAGCGGGATTCGAACCCGCGACTTGCTGGTTGCGAGAGCGATAAGACCTGCGCCTCAGCGCTCTCGGCCAACAAGCCGGCAATGTGCAATTCCAATCTGTCGTACTCGTCTCTGAACTCTTTCATCGAAGGTGCCTGACTACCTGCAGTGAGATAGAAATTACAGCTGTCTTTTGGAGTAGTTAAATATAATCCATCCATAATGGTTACTCTACTCAATCCAAACATTGACCAGTTTATATTGTTGTGATATGTGGAGTAGTTGTGATAGCTGTCTTTTGGAGTAGTTAAATATAGTCCATCTATAATGGTTACTCTACTCAATCCAAACATTGACCAGTTTATATTGTTGTGATATGTGCACGTGCCACCTAAATTGATGTTCGCTGTACGTTTAGTGATTGGTGTATATATCAAACCATCATTTATGTTGTCTTTGAACTTGGAAATCAAAGGTGGCTTACATTTGATTCGTGCCCATTTTTTCATTTGTCTAATTACAGTCAGTCAATAGCTAAGCATGTAGGATACGGCAAGCCTCCTAATTCGACAATATCCATCTTGTGTCGTTTTATTCTTGCTGGATGTAATTCATTTCTGCGGCCATAAGCGTTAATTTTATTACAGGCAATGACAATCTATTACAAATGGTAGCATTCTTGTGAGCATCAACGCTGTTGTTGCGATAAAACAGTTTCACTACATCGGGTAAATTTTTCATGCACCATTGTTTGCTTTTAAATCTTCTCTCAACAACTGCTTTCTCCTGAAGAAGCAATCTTTCGCCGTTGCCAATTTTGGTTAGGATAGTTGAGAATATTTCATTACTCTAGCACATCACTCGTCTGCACAGACCATACATATCTCATCAATTATTACACATTTCACAAAAAGGAATTGGCGATGATATTGTTGTAAATCCTTATGAGTCAATCCACTGACCCTTTTGCTCTGCGGTGTGATTCTAAATAAAGAGTGCGAGGTGTTGCCGCTCAAGTTTTCTGCAGCCTTACCAGTAGATGTAGAAGCTATTTATTAACGATGCGAAGTGTATTCAGCCGATGTCCAAATCGGTTTAATGTTTCCATGATTATTATCTACCATAAATACACTGTCACATTACGGAATTTTGACCACCCGCTTAGTAATGGGAGTAACCACCCTTTGCCGCTATAAATACTCCTAGGTGTCGTGGCATAGACGCAGGAGACGTGCGATATGTGTCCGATTGTATGACAGTCCATTCCGCTTGAAGCGCTTCGAGAGTCATAGGTGGAGGGTCCGGCTGCGCACATGGCGATCAATCCACAGATGTTCGATTGGATTGATGTTCGGCGAATTAGCGGGCCAAGGGAGCACTCGAAAGTCAGAAGAGTATTCCTCGAACCAATCCAGAAGGATACGCACCTTGTGGCAGGGTGCATTGTCCTGCTGGAACACACATCACATTGGGGGAACATCGTGAGCATGTACGGGTGCAACTGGTCTGCTACGATTGACAGATAGCCACAGGCTTTCAAGTTGCCTTCTAGACGAATCAGTGGACCTAACTACTCCCAACAGAAGATCCGCCACATGCACACAATTTCCCAACAGCCCGTTTCTGGCCCACAATAGCTTCTGCATTCTCTTTTTATGGCGTTCACGACGCACTCGCCATCGCCCATCAATCTTATGGAGCAAAAACCTTGACTCGCCTGAGAAGGCGACCTTAGCCCACTCGTCTGTGGTTCAATGGCGGTGCTCACGTGCAAAGTCCAGACGCCGTTGACGATGACCCGTGGTCAACATGGGTGCACCAACCATGCGTCGACTGTTCAGGCCCATCCGTAGGAGGGTGCGTTCAACGGTAATGTCGGATACACGTCTGTTGGTAAAACTTTTTAATCTGATCGTCAGTTGATGGACTGTGGTTCTCCTGTCACCTTTTACGAGTCGTTGTAGGCGCCGCTCACCCCGTTAGTCGATCGCTCGTGACCCGATGGCATTGGGACACGATTTCTGTCCCTGCTGTTCATTCTTGTACACCTTCACTACAGCGGACCGTGAACAGGAACCGTATACTCCTCTCTTTCATTTTGTTCTCTTTTCAAGTTGTTTGCAATGTCATCGTCTCTCTTGCACATTTTTCTAAGTTCTGCAATCAATGCATCTACACTATATCTGTTACTTTCCTTTTGGCTGAAATGATCACCTCGTTCGCATCGTACTGTTGGATGAATTTCTGTACATCTAAGACATCTACAACTTCATTGCAAAATGGAGAGAAGAATGTGACCATTTCAGGCTTGTACTTGATTCTTTCATCGATGCTGTAATGACTGTATGTAATCACTCTGTGCCCATGTTTCTGCGTCTAAATATATTGGCGTTTGAACTGAAAATGTCATGGGCTCCATCGTTTTCATTATCATTCTTTTGTTGTTCAGTGGCTTCATGGCCATCTGTGTCATTAACATCTCTGTTGATATGTGTTATATTCATTATCTTTGGATACCATGCAATAAAATCCGTTACACTTATGCTATCTAATTCTGCCGGTCTCTCATCATATTTTTGATTCATAGATTTAGTCTGTTGAATTTTCATTTAAAACTTCTTTCTCCATCACTGCAAGTCTCTTCTTAGCTTAGTGTCTGTTCTGGACAAAAGATTGAAATATTAGCAATTAATCTACAAATGTGGCTGATCAAAGGGTTGCGGTGGAAGATACTACATCCCACCTATTATGCACACATCTACAGCGTGTCTACTAGTTTTAAATTCTTTTTACAGTGACTACACAGCAAGATATCATTCACATTGGACTAATAAAACTGACGAAGCAACAGATCACCCTACTGTTACGTGGGTGCTTCAAGTCCTTCTCAAATTAAAATCTATTACAAACATTACATGAATATCGAAAATTATTGTTTATGAATATATCTTATCTTATCTTATGAATATAAAGCGAAACATGAATTCAGTCTCCCAAATTTTCGCTGCTGAAATATGTTGCTCCGTATATAAATCATATGTGATGAAGATGTTGGTAATGTTGACGGTTATGGCTCGTTATGGACTTCCATGGGTTGAATTCTATCACTCCATGTTGAATTCTATCACATCATGTTATTTGCGTCGAATTCTCAGTTATTGGCACTTACGTATCGAGCTATAGTTCACATTGGCGACGCGAAACCTTAACTTTGAGGCGCCCCTGCTGAGCCCATTGACACTCAGCATCGGACATCCGGGTCTTCATGGATTCCCCATCTCGCGATCTATTTTCCTGTGACAGTTTCTATATTTTTTCTCCTGTTTGTTAGGCATAAATTTGAAAATTCTATAATTTTTGCGAAATCTCCACATTTTGAAGGCCGATATCTTAGCACTATTAAATATAGAGGTTTAATTTATAAGCCATTTTATTAGGCGCAGAAAGATAAAACAAATGACACTTCAAACGTTGTGGTAGCACAAAGAAAGCCGGAGCTAGACTAATTTAATATCCGCCATAGAGGAGATTTTGTGACTCAAGTTTGCACTGCGATTGCGTCAGGCAATAAGGTCAGCACGCAGTCAGTGATGTTAAACAACATGCTTTGTTCTATACTCTATCGAATGCGATATCGTTCATCCTTCTATCATTAATAGTTTTCATGTTATTAAAGTTTTCGTGATCAATACTTTTCGTGAAATTCACGATTTAAGCGTGGCATCCTAGTCTCGAAACGTAAGACGTATTCTACGTCAATAAGGAGTAAATTATAACGTCTATTCAACTGGTCGCCATTACTCTTATCTCCTTTTTCCAGTGTTGTCACCTCTCGAGCGTTACTGGCTTCCTCTTATTTTCTTTTTTATATTTGGAACTATCACTACACATTAATATTTATTTTAGTCAGAATAGTACACTTGTACATAATTCTAAATAAATAATACTATTAATTTAATTTTGACAAGTCCATCTTTGAATTATTAATCGAAGTCAAACACACATTATTGTAGAATCCCAAGACGTTATGAATAACTTGCTTCACAATAAACACAACACTGCCTTGATGCAAGTTTGATGAGGATGGCTTGTGGCACAAATTATACAGGGTGATTCTAAAATGTCGTGCCAAAATGAAAATGAAGATAGAAGGTTAAGTTCTGAGCAAAAAAGTCTAGTCGCGTTTTTCGATCTGAGGCTCCGTTAAAAAGTTATAGCGCTTTAAAGTTTCGTGACGTCACTTCCGTTTCAGTCAAAAAATATTTTTTAACATACTTTAATTTTCAGTTTTAAATGACCTATAAATTAAAGCCATTTCAAAGTACATTTTATAGCATACAGGAAAAGATAGTTTGTTAAATTAGCAAATATTATGTAAATGAAACGTAATAATTTTCAAATTCATCCTTCAAATTCGAACGCAAACGTTTTGGAAATTAAAAGTTTTGGAACACTCCATAGTTTTGCTTCATCCATATATTTTTGTTTTATGGATAACTACTCTAGTGCCGAATTAGCAGACATGCACCTCGTTTATGGGCGTACTTTAGGGAATAGTAGAGCTGCTCAGCGTCTGTACCAAGATACAAAGTGGAAGTGACTTCACAAATCTTTAAAGCGCTATAACTTTTTAACGGAGCATCAGATCGAAAAACGCGACTAGACTTTTTTGTTTAGAATTTCACTCTCTACACGGCTTTTAATTTTGGCCTGACCTTTTAGATTCACCCTGTATAATAAATGTCAAATCCGGAATTGCCTAAGATTGAAATATCTTTAGGTATGGTTCGTCTTAGATGAACACCTAATATGGGCGAAACGGTTAGTTGTTAATTCGTAGCACAAAACCTGAGTCGGGAATTCTTATTTACTTTACATAGGAAAGTGTTAAAATGAAACGCACGGGTATTCATTACTTTGTTATTCTGACGCACTTAATTTTCTTTCACCATATTCACTGAACACCAGTTCAAACGGCCCAAGTCATTTTGCTGACGATTGGCCTGAAACCTAAATATTGAATCAAACTATAAGTTAGCGCTGTTGGGAAATTACACAAAATCCCATGTTGTGCTTTACAAATGCAGCTGCTCCCCAAGGCCATAAGCTCTTAATGTTGCTGCCTGCTGCTATATCTCCGTGATATATTTCCGTAAACATAAATGCACTCGCTTTGGAAATATTTTTATAAACTGATTTAAATAGTGCACGGGTTTCCATAATGTTAGCTGTTAAGTTCTAGATATGTTAACTGAGGGAAAAGGCAAGAATGAACAAAAACTCTTCCAAAAAAGCGTTGTTTCAGTTACTCAACGCATATATTATTATTAGAGCATTATCATACAAAAAATCTCGCTCAATGAAAACAAACATTGGGATTTGGTGCCACTCTTGGTCCAACATGAAAACTCGTCCTATATCGCGTAACGCAATTTCTTGCAAGAGGCGAGAGTTATGTGGTTATTGTCAGGAGACGGGGACATAGTTTCGTTCCGATCCTTGACAATGACAGGAGTTTCCCAAATATACACAAACTAGCCCAAGAGCACGTTGTGCTGGGAGAAACCATTATCACCAACTGGTGGAAGGGCTATGATGGTCTAAAAAATGCAGGCTGGAAGCATCAGACTGTCAACCATTCACAGAACTTCTTCAGTATTTCACAATATTTCACTGCTTTTAAAATCACCACAGATGCTAACTGTACTGCTCGCGTTTGAGGTACAGCAGAGCGTACATGTTCCCGTTTATGCCCAGGTCTGGCCATGATTGGGAGTGGACAAAGCAAAAGTGTGGCACACGTTTAAAGAGAGGACTAGCTAAGTTTAATTACCGCAAGAGAGTAGCAATACAAAATAACATAAAAGGATAACTGATAATTTGTTTAGTAAGGCATTACTGTTTAAGTGCATTGTGCTGGCCCAGTGTACTTTTGCATCTAAGGTCTTGCATCTCTTGTTGAGAGGGGAAGAGAGATGGAGAGCTGCTTCTTCTTCGAGCTCCAGACCCAAAACTGCCTTCTTAGCTTCAGCATGAACCCCATTGAAAACCAGAACAGGCAGACATATGGAAAAGGGCGTAGGAGTTATGGGCTTTTTCCACGCATTCTAGAGGACCCCTCCCCAGTGGACCAGATGGTCGCATCGGAAGTGAAAAAGCTGGGATCAATTCTCACCTCACTCATGGACTTCGTCCCTCATTTCGAAGATGCACCCGCTGAACACTCTCTAACAGGACGTTCCCTCCCTTCGCTTCCATGCCACTATCCCTGCTTCCCCTTTCAAACAGCAATTCACTTTTTTATGACATTTTCCCTTTTATTACTCATCCTCTCTATTCACCCTTGTCCCATCCCCCGTTTCTTTGTCGATTTTCTTCCCTCTCTCTCTCTCTCTCTTTCCTTTTTTTTCTTTTATTAATCTGTTCCTTTCTTCATTTATTTTTTTTTATCTTTAAACATTATTATAAATTTACTTAAACAGAGCGTTACATTCCTTCCCATCTTTAAGAAAGCTCTACCATGTGGAGCTTTCTCCACGTACCTTTTGGGGGGGGGGGGGGGTTGCCCAGATGTTTTCCTTCTTCCAAGCCTCAGAGCAAAAGGTCAACTTACCAGTATGATGCAAAAATAAATTCAAAATTTCAGCAAATGAACATTAAAACAATAAAATAAAAGCTAACATATAAATTTCTAAATACACAGGAATTGTCTAAGTGTTTATCTCACGTTCAGTCCAAATTTTTTTTATGTGAGAAAGGGTGAGGGTGAGTCACAATGTCTTTTAAAACATACAAATCAGTTAAAATCAGTTCAAAGTTCAAGTCCACGGGTTTCACAGTTTGAAAGAATTTTTTTTTCACATGAGTAAGAGGCACTCTAACACAAAACACTTATCTTAACACTCAATTGTCAATTGAGACGTACCTTGACACTCTATTCTTTCTTTTTTATTGCATTCAAAATCAAAGTCCATCAAAATATGTTCCTTATACTGTACATTATTATTACATGTATTTGTATATCAATTATAGTGTCAAATATTTTATTATTCTCCTATATATATATTCCAAATTCTTACACACTACCTCAGGGTAAGCTAGTTCTTCAAATAAAAATAATTTTATTATTTATACTTTATTAATTAAATACTTTATTAGATAATTTGTGATTAGATTGTTTATTTAAATCATAACTTGTAATATACTTTATTTAAAGTTCATTCACACTCAATTATTGTATATATGCATTACTGCCGAAGAAATTTCCGGATTTAACTAAAGTGTTCATCACCCAAAATTGTTCAGTCAGTGACAGCCTGTTGAATGTTATTGGATGGTGCCATGCTGGACTTGGATTTCAACTTCGCTGCTTAGATGCTCTGTTATGGGAAGCTCCGTTGTCTCAGGTGTTGTTAAGTTTTTCACGCAGTTATTTCATTTAAAGTCCTCCATTCGTTCACTGTGGGTGTCATCCGCGGTGTCATCTCCTTCAGTTGGATTCAGACGAGATTCTCGTAGCATTGAAGTTGCATTTTCAGGTGAATAAAGATTTCATCTGCTGATTATTGTTTACCCGTTTTGTCTGGACGGGAATTTCTTTCCAATCAAATCTTCATCCGCTTTTGTAGAGATAAGAGCAGAAGGTAACTAGGCCAGGTTATTACCATCGCGCAAACATATAAGCAGTGAATGCCATAAAGAACTGATCACCTATATATGAACAATCCCTGATCCGATGAGCACATGAACATATCATGACATTTTTTTTTAAAGAAGGACGCACCGGATCTAAGGAAGATCCCTTTGCTAAAACATCCAGCGATGTTTTTCCCTTTGTATTGAACTTCGAAACCGCTCCTTTAAATTTAGGAAGTGAGAAAGTATGAGTATTAAATGCGCTCTATACGATACAATCTCATAATTGCTTTCATATAATGCAGCTTGTGAAAAACAAGTATATTATGCTGCAAAAGAAAAAATTGCACAACATTTATTATCGACGAGAAGAATAAAATTTATTCTAGTTATGTGCATAGCCACGAACACTAATTTCTTCCTAGGCAAAAAAATTACGCCATCTACCTATAACCACTTTCAAATTCCTGAGTTGGAAACAAAACAGAAAAGGAAAATTGTTTACTTTTGCCCAAACAACCTTGAAATATTTTAGTTGGTGCGAACACCTATTTTTTAGGAGGCAATAAAATATAATTGCTTAGGGAAACTAAAATAAATAATTCCTATAGAAATATCATATACGAGGTCTGTTCAAAAAATACGTAGACTGACGTCATAAAATAAAATATACTTTATTCAGAAGTTACACATCTGGGTCCCCTTCAAAGTACTATCCTCCCCGACGCACACACTTATCCCAACGGTGTTTCCACTTTTGGAAACAGTCCTGGAACGCTTCTTTTGTGATGTCCTTCAGCGCCTTCGTCGCATTTGCCTTTATGTTGGGAATCGTCTCAAATATCTTTCCTTTCAAAGGTCTTTTGAGTTTGGGAAACAAGAAGAAGTCACAAGGAGCGAGGTCAGGTGAGTAAGGTGGGTGAGGAACAGTGATCGAGTGCTTGGCCAAAAACTCTCGAGTTCTGAGGGCTGAATGGGCTGGAGCGTTGTCGTGATAAAACAACCAGTCAACTCTCGTCCACATTTCTGGCCTTTTCCACTCGTCCAGTGGTAGTTTTTCCGAGTTTAACACAAAATTTCACAGCAACTCTTTGCTCGTTCAAGTCACTCATTCTAAAAATCCGCCAAACGAAAAAAAACACACTTCACAAAAAACCGCGTAGCTAATCAACTAATACCGATATTTGCAATCAAAAAACTGCCTTGTAATCAGCAGATCTGTCAGAAGATGGCGACACCAAGCAATTTTGATTGGGACCAATAGGGCCCACGCAGTTCAAACAGTCTACGTATTTTTTGAACAGACCTCGTATTAAAGCCACATCACAGATTAAAGGGCAATAATATCCCACTTCCTTAAAATTTTACAAACAGGCAAGCTCTTATGCTAGTCAAATTCAAACGTCTCAAACAATTGCATACTAACTACAACATCTCACACCAATGATTCCAATTTTTCTCTCACAAACAATCCGAACAAAGGATATGTATACTTGCAATTCCCCATAGCGTTCGCTTCAGCTTCTGCTAGAGACTGTACTGTTAATGTAATATTGGATTGTCCTCTGTCGGATTCAGACTCCCTAAAAGATGCGTGTGTCCTGGGTGAAATTCCCAGCGCACCTCTACTCCTAAGATTGTAATTATGTTGTGGCGCACGTGCGGAAGATCCCTCTTGTTCCATTGGTGCACGTGTCTACCCCTCTAGAAGGGAGAGTCTGCTCCTCTCTGGGCCTCATTGATGCTCTAGCACGTTATCTATGTTTGGCTGAGGCTGCAATGGGACCTCTTCTCGCATGGCTCTTGGGAAAAGAATTTCTTCCTCAACCCAACGAAGGGGTTGGGTTTCACCCTCGCTGACCTCCTTGCTGTGACAACTCTCTCTATTGCGATGTTCCTCCACATCCTCTTTCCTCAGATTTGCGGAACCCAGCATAGGTTTTAAGCGATTTGTATGTACTAATAGTTTCTTTCCAGTCTGCATATTTTTAATTATAAAATTTACAGTGGAGAGTTGAGTGATGATTTCATATGGTCCTTTGAAATTTGCATGCAACTTTTTAGACAGCCCTGGTTTTATTTGCGCAATAGCCAACCTTGAAATCATAGGGTTTGTGCCTTCTATCATGGAAGACCTTTCTTTTATTCCCTTGCTCTTCAGTTACTCTCAAAGCTATTTGATACGTATTCTGAAATCTTAGTTTCACCTCACTGCTAAAGTTCTGATCTGAGTCGTAGGAAATCTTTTGTGGTGCTGTTAGAATATCAAAAGGTATTGACGGTTCCCTACCAAAAAAGAGGTAAAAAAGGTGTCTCCCCTGTGGATTCGTGCTCAGTCATGTTATATGCGAAAATTGAAAATGATAAAAATGAATACCAATTTGTCTGATCAGTGTATACATAGTGTTTCAGGATGCTGATCAGTGATTTGTTAAAATGTTCCGTAATACCGTTTCCTGCAGGGTGGTAAGCGGTTGTAAATAGTTTCTTCACACCCAAAATCGAATACAATTCCCTCATTAGGGCAGAAGTGAAATTCGTACCCCTGTCCGTCAATATCTGCACAGGAATGCTACAGTGGTTAAAAATGGTATGAACCAATGCACTCGCTATTGTATTTGGCCTTTTGATCTCATAATGCAACGGGAAAAATTAGAAAAATGGTCCACTAACACAATGATGTACAGGTATTGGACATTGAAACTGAAACACCTGGTAGAAATCCAAAATCTTTATTTAATAAGGTGTTGCAGCCAGCACAGCAGTAACACGTCTTGGGAAGGATCGCTAGAGGTCCTGCACAGTTTGCACCCGAAACCATTACTGATCCACCCATTACTGATACACCCATTACTGATACACCCATTACTGATCCACCTCCGTGTTTGACTGTGGGTGCCAAGCAGTCTGGGTTGTAGGCATCAGAGGGGCTCCTCCAGACGAATACCCTCCCTGTTGTTTGGAAGACAGTGTAGCTGGACTCGTCCGAGAATATGACGCGTTTGAGGTCATCCAACGTCCAGGTTTTATGCGTCCGGCACCACTGAACCCGCTTGGAGGCATTTGTACTACTGATGAAAGGCTTCGGTATAGCAACCCTGCCATGGATGTTGGATTTATGCAGGTAACGACAGATTGTCTTCGTGCACACAGGTTCCTGGAGGTGTGTATTCATTTCTGCGGTGATTTCTGCTGCGGTGGTTTTCCGTTTTCGTGCAACAATCCTGGTCAATGTCCTGACGTCTCTTTCCGACAACTTCCATTTTCCCCTGCAGTTGCTCCTCCTGGACGTGGTTCGTCCTTCCTGTTCATATGCACACATCACCCTGGATACTGTAGCACGTGAGACATCACAAAGTGTGGCAGTTTTGGACACAGATGCACCTGCTAGACGCGCCCCAACAATCTGCCCTCTTTTGAAGTCGGATATATGTCTCCCATCATAGCGCTCTGCACAGACAATTTGAAGCTTACTATCGAACTTTTCTACTGGAGTGACTACCAAGACCTCTGACACTTGATTCATTGATATGCATACGATTAATTACCTAGCAGAAGGTTCTATTCAGCTCTGGGGATATCCAGTGCTATTTCTGAAGGTGTTTCAGTTTCAATGTCCAATACCTGTATTTATTGCGATTCATTGTCGCAGTCAGTGGCCCGAGGACATCCATGCTCACACATTGGAAAGGCCTCCCTGCCGTCGGAAATTTTAACAGAGGCAGCTCTTTACACTTTACGGGGAGGTGCCCTTCGCTGACAGCTGTCGCACTTGGAACAATATTTGCTAACATCTTTATGCATTGTCGCCCAGTTGAATTGTTTGCTTATCTCTTTCTTCATTTTTTTTTGCTTTCAAATGCCTGCTCGTCGGGACGTCATGAAAAATGCGTAATATATGCTCTATACATACAGTTGGCACAACCAATTGTTCTCATGATTCCCTTCCCGATTGCGCCTTCTTCACATTGTACAAAATGCCATTATTATCTGGGAAAAAATCTTCGATTTTCCCAGACACGGGGGTAAATATTTTATCTTCCTTACCCTGTTCTGTGTGCTCTATGATTGTTCTCCACTCATCTTCCTTCCTTTTGCTATATTGCTACATGCTCGCAAGAGACAATAGGAGAATAATCCGCGACATTATTAACTGCTATGTGGCTCAAAACATCAGCATTTGCATTTTGTCTCCGTTTTGTGAATTAGATCAAACTGATATTGTTGTAGGGCCAGCCCCCATCTTGCTCGCCTAAAGGATGAATCCTTCCTCTTGAACATTCAAATCAATGGCCGATGGTCGCTGTAAATGGTGAAATGCCCTGCATAAGGATAGACACGAAAATGTTTAACTGCCCAGACAATGGCTAAGACTTCGCGTTCAATTGTTGAATATTTGATCTCATTCTTTTTCAGCAGCCTGCTGGCAAAGGAAATTGGATGCTTCTTTCCCTCAAAGACCTGTGATAGCACTGCCCCTACTGCTGTGCCACTATCATCTGTAGAAAAGATAAATTCCCGTTCGAAATCAGGGCTCTATAATAAGGGTGCTGAAATAAGCTTAATTTTTAAAGCCTGGAACGCCCTCTCTGTGTCGTCAGTCTATTCAAATTTCGCGTCCTTACAAGTGAGATCTGACAGAGGCTTTGAAACCTTTCCAAATGATTCGATATGCTCTCTATAATAGCATGCAAGCTGTAGGAATGTCTGAACCTCCTTTACATTAGAGAGCTTGGGGAAATCCTTTAAAACCTTGATTTTTCTTGGATCGGATAAGATGCCATCCCTTGATACAATACGTCCTAAAAATTTAACTTGTTTTTTCAGAAACTGGCATTTTTGGGGTTTAAATTAACCTCCCTCAATCTGTTAAACAAAAATTTCAGATGATTCAAGTGTTCATCAAATGTCTTACTGAAGACAATATAGTGTTCCATATAGACAAGACAGAAGTCTCCTTTTACTCCCAGAATCACGAAATCCGCCACCCTTTGCCAAACCGAGGGAGAGTTTTTCAGATCCATAGGCAATCTTTTATAACAATAGTGCACATTAACGGTACTAAATGCAGTCTTTTCCTTATCCTTTATTTCTAGTTGGTAGAAACCCTTAGCCATATCAACTACAGTGAAATATTCCACACTCCCCATCTGAGCCAGGCTCTCTGATACTAAAGGAAGAGCCTATGGGTCAGTTTTTGTGATGCGATTTAGTTCCCTAAAAATCTATAACTGCCATCTTTCTTTTTCACCAGTAGAGCTGGTGCTGACCATGGCGACGTAGATGATTCAATTATGCTACTCGGTAACATATTATTTAATAATTCATCTATAATTCCTCGCTGTGCATGAGGCAGTCGATATGGCAGCTGAAAAATGGGGGGGGGTGATCTCCAGTATTTATCTCGTGCTGCACCAGAGTACAGCGACCCACATCCTACTCGTTTTTTTGCAAACATCTCGTTTTTATATAATATTTGACTCAGATGTTGTTTCTCTATTTCAGGTAGATGCGATAATTTGAATAATCTTAAGAATTCCTGCCTGTTTAATTCTTACGCTATGCCTTCATCTACAATGTTTATCCTTTCTCCCTGATCCCTTTCTATTCCAAAAATTCTTCCTGCAACTTTCCCTTTATTAATTTTCAATGGTTCTCCTGAAAAGTTTAATATCCTAATTGGTACAGCTTTCTTTTCAATATAGTCACCAATAAGTTGGCTACTATTAAACCGGGAGTTCTCAAATCTAAAGCTTCCACTGTACCTAGTTGTCCACTTTTACATTTTCCAGAAACTTTGCTTTCACATAACATTTCTGAGTAGGGAGGAACAGTGTGTGTCTTTGTTATACAAACAGGAACATCTTCCATGTATTCAACTACCGAAGATAACTGACGGAAAGCACCCCGTGAAGAATAGTTTCCTTTGAAAGGAATCCTATTTTTCCCATCATACATATGTTTACCTCGGAAGTCTATTATGAATCCATGTTGTCCTAGCATATCCCTTTCCTAAATGGCGTCATAGGTTAAACCTGGATGCTTATCCCATGCATAGCATTCTCTTTCATAATCGCGCTTCCAAAATTTAATTGCAGTTTAAATGTTCCTGATGTTGAGAAGGCATGGCCCGTAACACCCATTAAATTCAGATTTGCTTTATTAATCTCTGTAATCGAGAATTGCCTCTCCATTAATTTTTCTATCACCTGTTTCCCAATTAGACTTACACTTGAACCTCTGTCAACCAAGAAGTTAATTCCGATATCATTTGCATATCCTGTCACTAACAAATTCCTTCCACCTGTTAGATTCTAGTTAGAAAGAATTCCTTCATTATATTGTTGAAATTTATTGATCTCTTTAGTCCACCAACTAAATCCCCTTCTATGTAAACTCCGATTGTTATCTAACGCGTTTTTTTCAATGGGGAAACTGAAATGTTCTGAGGTAGACTCTGCCCCTCTCTGCCTAAGTTCGAGAAGGGCCGCTTGCCCCGTTTTTTTTGCTCTCTGTGTCTGGAAGCCTCCCTCTATCAGTTCCCTCTCTTCGCCATTACATTCGAGCTCTGTTATTGTTCCCAGAACCATAATTTCCACAGGTTTTGACGGTGTGACCAACCTGCCTACATCTAAAACACTCTCTTGTATCAACCCTTCCCATTCAACATTCCCTTCGGATATGCCTATACTTTCCGCAATTAAGGCATACTATTGCTCTCCGTGCTTCATATGCCTCTTCCCCTTTATCTGTTCCCATTACGTGTCCTCGCTTGTTCCTCTCATTTTCCCAACCTAGCTCAGGCATCCTCCTTTGCAATAACTTCGTCTCCTCATCAATATATTTTTTATCTAACATGCCATTCTCAGTTTCTCTTATTTCTAACCTCAGCAGTGCTTTTTGTTCCTTAACATTTGTATGGTTGATGCATTGACTCCGCTGTCTTTCCTTATGTCCACACTTTCCCCTGCAACCACGTTCACATCAAAATTCCTTTTACGAATTCGACCTTCATTTTGTTCCTCTTCTACAGCGAAAAGGAGGGCATCCTTTAGTGTAGCTGGGTTTCCAAGCAATACATATCTTTGAACAGGCATACTTCACCCTGATAGAAATTGTTCTTTCATTTTATCTTCCAAAAGTTGTTTAGCGAATCTACGTTTTTATTCAGCCTCTGCATCATTCCCTTGTATCACTATCGCAGTTTTCCTACCCAGACTCTGCAGAAGAGTAGCATATTGTTGTACCGATTCTCCCCTTTCTTGCTTACAGAGCTGAGATTCGCGTTCATTTTTCCCTTTTACCTCCTTCGAAAACTGTTCGTCAAATTTCTTTTTTTAACTCCTGATAATCTGTTACATTACAAACGCTTTCATCTTCTCTCATGAAAAAATGCACATTTCCCCTCATCCTAATCTTAGCTACGCCAAGTTTAAATCCATCGCTCCATTGCCTGCATTCCACTGCCTCTTCAAGAAGCCCAAAAAATTCAACGATATTTTCCAAGCCATCATAGTGAGGAATCTTAGTTGCTAATGAGACCATCTGTGCCATTCTTATTCTTTTATCCCTCTCACTGGTCTTTAAACTAATTCTCTAACCAACTGTGCCAATTTAGATTCGTTTAAAGTCTCCATGTGTCATTGCTTCTTTGGTAATATAATACTATTTACGTTCAACTCATATACTCTGTCAACTGCGCCCATTTGTACTGCTGGTGTTCGAGCTACAGCCGAGTGTACATGTTCCCGTTTATGCCCAGGTCCAGCCATGAGTGGGTGTGGACAAAGAAGAAGTGTGGCACACATTAAAAAAAAGGACTAGCCTCAGTTTAATTACCGCAAGACAGTAACAATACAAAATAACATAAAAAGATAACTGATAATGTGCATAGTGAGGCATTACTGTTTGAGTGCATCGCACTGGTCCAGTTTACCTTTGCATCTGAGGACTTGCATCTCTTGTTGGGAGGGGAAGAGAGATGGAGAGCTGCTTCTTCTTCGAGCTCCAGACCCAAGACTGCCTTCTCAGCTTCATCATGAAATCCATTGAAAACCGGAGCAGGCAGACATATGGAGGAGGGCGTGGGTTTTATGGACTTTGTCCCCGCATTCTAAAGGACCCCTCCTAAGTGGACGAGATGGTTGCATTGGAAGTGAACAAGCAGGGGTCAATTCTCACCTCACTCAAGGACTTCATCCCTCACTTCGAAGATGCACCCGTCGGACAATCTCTAATGGGATGCTCCCTCCCTTTGCTTCCATATCCACTATCCCTGCTTCCCCTTTCAAACAGCAATTCACTTTTTTATGATTTTCCCTTTTATTACTCATCCTCTCTATCCACCCTTGCCCCATTCCCCGTTTCTTTCTAGATGTTCTTCCATCTCTGTTTCTCTCTCTCCTTTTTTTTTCTTTTATTAATCTGTTCCATTCTTCATTTATTTTTTTTATCTTTAAACAATATTTCTTTCTTAAGCAGAGCGTTACACTAACTATCTATTTGCAATCCAACAAATTTATAAAAACCATCTTTTCTATTTCCCTCCCACCAAAAACCGGAATCTGGTGCTCACTGGAAGTATGGGTAATAGATCACTACCGTCTAAAAAAAACACGCAAGTTGTTTGTTTTGGTTTTTTTCTACTATTTGCGGGCAGTAAATCACTGTCAGTGCCAAATTACTCTCGGCAGAAAATCACTGTCGGTGGTAAATCACTATTTCCAAGGGCACTCAGCACCCCTACAGATTTGCATATCCCCTCATGGTTACATGCACAACTCAAACTGAACTGTGGCAAGACTAATTAGTTTTACCATTATCTGTGGACAGTAAATCTCTTTTTCTGAGTGCGCTCACATGCCCTAGACACATACTTACCCCCTTGTTGCTTGTAGGGGGGTGCACAACAGTACTCGGACTGAACGGTGGCAAGACTAATTTGTTTTTCTATAATCTGTGGGTGGTAAATTACTCTCGGCAGTAAATCTCTGTTTCCTAGAGCGCTCACGTGCCCTTGAGAAATACATACCTCGTGGTTGTTGTTTGCAGGGTGGTACAAACAGTACTCGGATTGAACTGTGGCAAAACTAATTCGTTTTTCTATTATCTGTGGGTGGTAAATTACTGTGGGTGGTAAATCTCTATTTCTGAAAGCACTCACATGCCATAAAGACATACTTACCCCCTGGTTGTTGCATGCAGGGGGGTGCCAACAGTACTCGAACTAAACTGTGGCAAAACTAATTCTTTTTTCGATTATCTGTGTGTGGTAAATTACTGTAAGCGGTAAATCTGTTTCCGAGAGTGCTCATGCGCCAAAGAGACATACATACCCCCTGGTTGTTGCATCCAGGGGTGTGCCAACAGTTTTCAGATTGAACTGTAGCAAGATTAATTCTTTTTTCTATTATCTGTGAGCAGTATATTACTGTGGGTGGTAAATCTCTGCTACCGAGAGTGCTCATGCACCCTAGAGACATACATATCCCCTGGTTGTTGCTTGTAGGGGGGGTGCCAACAGTACTCGGACTGCACTGTGGCAAGAATAATTAGTTTTTCTATTATCTGTGGGCAGTAAATTACTGTGGGCAGTAAATCTGTTTTCAAAAGGGCTCACGCATCATAGCATCCTAGAGAAATACATATCCTCTGGTTTTTGCGTCCATGGGTGTGCCAACAGTTTTCAGACTGAACTCTGGCAAGACTAACTCGTTTTTCTATTATCTGTGGGCTGTAAATATCTGTTTCCCCTTGGTTTTTGCATGCAAGCAGGTGCCAAAAGGCCTCGGACTAAACTTTTGCAAGACTAATTCGTTTTTCTATTATCTGTGGGTGGTAAATTACTGTGGAGGTTGCCGAATATATAATACCCCAACCTGTTTAGTCACAGGGGGCAGAAAAAATCCCCAGCTAATCACTGGTGGCTAAGAGTTCGGGTTTTTATTTTAAATCATTGGTGGTAACCATACAGAGTCATTCAATAATTAGGTCACATTGCTGAGGGGTTTGTCATTCTCTGATGATTTGTGACGAGGTGGATGGGGATCAAATACTGTGTCATGGTCACTTCAGAGGCATTCCATGTTCTAGGAATGGGGATTCCATATGATTTTGTTTATGCCAAGTCCCAATAAAAGCCTCTGAAGGGGGCATTTTTTTCTGTACTTGATTAGCAACAAGTAATTCTTGACCTTTCTTGATAGATCAGCTATATTTTTTACCGTTTCAAAGTTCACTGAGAATAATGCCAAATCACTTTCTACTTCTTCCATCACCCATTTTCCAGACTGGTACAGGACTCAACATAGCAAAAGATAATGGAAACTATCCATCCGTTTTTATAAAGTATCATTTTGCAATATACTTTGTTAAAAGATAATTAATTATTTGTTGTATTTAATAAAATGTCATACGACATAGAATTTCCATCAATGAAAAATCAAAAAGAAAAAGAATTTTTAATAAGTATGGCACCTACCTTGCCTCACTGACTTATTTGAGGTGTCATCAAAATGGCTGTGACATATTTCCTGTTATGGCAGAAACACAGCTATCTTCTACAGTTAAAAAAATGATATGAAGTTTTAGCCATAATGGACATCAATGAGTAGCAAAATGAAATGGAATGGGTCAAAGATCAGTTCGTTGATAAGAAAAAATTAATAATCCCAATTGTTAAAAATAGTGAAATTGTAAATTTAATATCAATAGATTCCCATTTAGAGTGTCCAATAAAAGGTTTTGGCAAAGTTGACCCATCCAAGCTGCGAGCGCACCAGTGAAGCATCCCTCGAAGACACGATGTTCAAATGCATGAACAATCCATTCACAGCCACTGTTTCGTATGAGGTTGTCTGAAAAAGTTTTACGTGAAAATTAGGAAACTGTTACTACTTTTTTTAAAGGCACCTTTTTCACTTCACCTCCCCCAAAACGACCCCAAGTAGCCCAACCCTAAAGGACTGCCTGCACCCACTCGCAACAAAACTCGCAATTTCAATGCTGTAACACATCATTAATCACATCACCTTCGAACAACCCAATAGCTCAGTTGGTAAAGACACTGATCTCTGAAACAAGATGCCCAACCATCCCAGGATCGATTCTCAGTGTCACAGAAATACAC
This sequence comes from Rhysida immarginata, assembly GCA_023313115.1. NCBI lineage: Eukaryota > Metazoa > Arthropoda > Chilopoda > Scolopendromorpha > Scolopendridae > Rhysida > Rhysida immarginata. The sequence continues at coordinate 92,713 of JAHWFO010099862.1, forward strand.
TTAGAAAACAAGTTGAATGAATTTTAAAAAAAAATTAAACCGACTTAACAATGGAATTAATATGGGACCATCTTGGTGCTAATGAAATACAATGAAAAAAAAATTTTAAATCGGTATATAAATGACAGAAATATCGATGATCATACAAAATAAAATATGTTCTGATCGTTATAGTGTGCAAACAATGTGACATACAAGTTGAATGAATAAAAAAAATTAAATCGACTTAACAATGAAATCAATACGAGACTATCTTGGTGCTAAACTGAATCCAATGAAAAAGGAATTTTTAAAATCGGTTTATAAATGACGGAAATATCGATGAACATACATAAAACTAGAACTTTTTAACAAAAATGAACCGACTTCTTGTATCAAAAACCTTCCCAGAAAAATATTCAGTCGAATAGTGAAAACCCCATCCAAATCGGATCAGTAGTTTTTGAGAAAATCGCGAACATACATACATTTGGATATACATACGGGTCAAACAGAGAACCTCCTTCTTTTTGAAGTCGGTTAAAAAAATACAATATTGGTAAGTACCTGTTAAGAGTCTCAGACAGAGGGCATAAATCGGAGAGGTGCCGGGGAAGAGGGAGAGCGAGAGGAAAGAGAGACACAAGGCCAACAGGAAAAAAAAACACAATCAAAAAAATACATTTTTTCACGCAATCCACGACATTTGCCCCTTTTCAGACCCACCCACACACTCCCCCACCGGCCCACACAACAGACCCGCCCACACTTTTAGAATGAACCCCCCCAAAAAAACCAAGCCCCTGTTTTTTCTCAATCCCCTTCAAATCAAGTCCCCACATTTAAAATCTTCTTTACAGTAGGAGTCACTCTACATCATACAAGCTCAGACGGTAAAGGGAAGACCATAAAATGGTGAACGGAAAACCATAAAATCATGCCGTCCACTTTATGCCGCCCTCATGGCCCCCCCCCTGTCACCCCCCACCGACCTTTAACGCTCGAACTCACTTCAATTCTCTTTCCACGTAACTTTACTTTTCTCCTTTTACTGTTATCTGATCCTCTTTCTCGCTTCCAGATTAGCCCAATACCAAACCCTTTCCAGGACGCGTCACCTTTTCGTCATGCACTTTCGTCGAATGACGTAAAACGGATGACATCCACCAAGTTTTTGGCATAATTTCTCCAGAAACAACAAATTTTCAACTTATTATTTTTTCAAGGCTTGAAATTCCTTTGAAATGTTTGTTAGTTAATGTTGAGGCTCAAAATAATTAAGAAATATATTTTTTTGTTATAATATGCTGTTATAATAAAAAAAAATATTTTTAACAAGTAAGAGCAATAAGGAAAACATTTTCAACTAATTATGATAATAATATCTGTTATAAAAGTGTAAATAATTCATAAATATATATCGATTTTAAAGAAAAAACAAATTTTTTTAATGTTTAACTTTTCATTTCTTATGTTCAGGTTTTGATGTCTTTGCTTCAGGCGCTATAATAAAATAACACAAAATAATCGTTATAACAAATGATTTCGAAGTTGTAGAATATTTACAGTTAGACTTGTCGAATACAACGTGCTGGATGGTATTCTTCAAAAAAACATTTGAAACACAAATGTGTGCGATACAAAGAACATTGGATGAATGCAGGACTAATCTAGTTTTTCTTTTTCATGCATTCCGGAAAAGAAATTTGATTTACATTCAAAAAATTTTCTTTTGTAGGCTTCTGTTTGACAGCATACCAGGCATATCTGATATAAATACAATCAAATGTTACATATATTGCAATGTTATATCTCTACACTATAATTGCCGTAACATATTCAAATATATTGGAGCCTGTAATTGATCGTGAATGAGTGCGTGAATTTTTATGACATCTGCCCTCGATGTACAAAAGATATGAACAATTCTGCATACGACGTATTAAATTTTTAATTTGACGATAAAAATAAACGTCACATAGTTGGCACAATGGTGTACATTTCAGCGGTATGATCGATAACGTACTCGTACAAAGACCCGTTAGTAAACTTCATCTGATGCATGGTTACAGATGTCTGGCCACTCCAAGAGTCCACGATGTACAAAAATGGATTTATTGTAACATAAGGTTGTATTATGTTGTCAAGAAACTTGTTCAGAGGGGGAAGCAATAAATAGAACAGAATTTAAGAGGTGATACTTAAAAGAACCCCAAACATAAGAATAGACGTGGCTAGTTTAAAAAACTTTTATTTCTTGGTTTAAGAATGAGACATTTATTTATGAAATACAAAAATTCTGTACAAAAGAATATTCTATACAATATAATTCAATTGATGAATTGGCATTGTAATCTCCATTGCAAAAGAAAATATGTCTCAAAATAAATAAAAAAAAAAATTTAAATGTACGTTAATACAGCAAAGATACTGTAATGAGAAATATCAATCGCTACATTGTGCGAATCGAGTTTAAATATCAAAATATTCATCGAGACAGATAATTCCCTATAAGGAATAAGAAAGAAATTTCAACTTTCATTTATGTCTAAAAGAAGACTATGCAGTAATAGTTAATTATTAATAAGAAACTGAAATGTGCAGCATGGGTTTCCTTATACGCGTTATTGTTGAAATAGTATTAAAAGAAATTTCATTATTACCTTACAAGTAAACCCGCAAAAAGTGCTGCTCGATAGAGAATCATGGATGCCACAGAAAGTGAGAATTTCACCTATTTGAATCAATAGTAACGATCTAAACATCAAGCAGCAAGGGTAGGAGCAGTTTACAAAGCATTGGAATCTTTCACCACTTATCGACTGGACCAAAATAAACATGGTCGGTTCCCATGTTTAAAGAAACAACTAAAGGCCTATGGAATGAAATGAAAAGTTGAACTCCTTGGCTTTGCTGGTAAAGACGTGGAGGACCAAGAGGGAGAAGGACTGGTCAAGTCCGAAGATGGAAGTGGTCTGTCTGAATGAAAAAACAAACAAACAGTAATTACGAAAAGAACAATAACAACAGTGCAACACAACATCGTCGTGGCCAGGAAAATTATTCGCGAGGGACAATTACAACAGATAGCGTTATTCCATGGATATTGTTATTAACCCCGTGTTGGGCTTCGGCCTGTTGGGGGCAACCCGCGGGTTGTTTAGATTATTATTATTATTAAAAACATTTATTTAAACAATACAAACTCAACAATCACGGTCTGCAAACAAAAATAAACTTAAATAAAAAAATAAAAAAATCATTTACAAACAAATATCATTATATCTATTTTACAGCAAAAATCTGAGTTTTCCCGAACAAAGCCCCCTGTAATTTTCTTCAATATGAAAAAAAAAATGAAGGATACTGATGTTCCCTATGCTAGTTGGGATAAAAATAATTATCTAAGCTACAATAAACAAAAAAACATTTATGCCTTTTATTATTTTTTTTCATTTTTTGAGTGCGCACACAGTATGTTTTGCATTTTAGCATAAAGAAAAAAAAAGATAAGCATAAGAGCAATATTTGCATTTTGGTATACCAAATCTTTCTTCTATCTATATATATAAAGAAGGATGTTTGTCTGTGGGTGGGTCTGTGGGTCTGTGGGTGGGTCTGTGTGTACGTTTTTTATACAAATCTACAGTTTTATTCCGATCTTGATGAAATTTCGCATACATGACCTTCAAAGCATGAGGAAGGTCACTGTCTACTTCAGATTTCGAAAAAATAATAATTATTGATAAAAAATCGATATTCATGGTTATGGCAGGGCATATTAATGAGAAATATCGCATGACCAACAATGCAAGACAAAGTTTTTGCAACAATGGTATCAACACGCAATTCACAAACACTCTGCACGGACCAACAATATATATCTCATGACCAACAATGCAAATAAAAGTTTGTGCAACAATAGGTATCAACAATGGTTTCAACACGCAATTCACCAATAACAATGAGCTCAAAATGATGATGCAATGATAAAGCAATCCTTTCCAAGAATTATAACAATGAACATAAAATGATGATGCAATATGGATAAGTTTCAATTTGTAACAATGCATAGAATTCCTGTTATTCAGGTTTTTCTTAGAAAAGAGAGTTCTTAGTACTTAACAATTTCTTGAAAATCTTTAAAAATGATCAGTAGCTGGAGATAATGAAGAGTTAGCAGACTATTGAGAAAGAGTGGAAAGACGACAGAGAAAGCAAACCTTTAGCTCCGTGCTGTATTGAGCAAACGGGAAGCAAGTAAATAGAAGAATTGGCGACCGCTAGACTACCCAAAGTGATGAAAGGCCAAATTTTGCTTCAACACAGCGAGAGAAGAGTGGAAATTGCAACAACATCAAGTGTAGATCTGAAGTAAGATTATCTGATTAAGAAATTATTGGAGCAGTCCATCCATTTTGAGCCTTTAAAAAGATTTTTTTCGAATTTTCATTAAGAATTTTTACTGTATTAATTCTAAGATTACCTGTATTAATTTTCATGTGTTTATTTTTTAAGATATTGCAAAATTTATTTTAATTTTTGAGATTGTTCTGTTTACATCCCAAGTGTAATAATCCCGGGCAACGCCGGGTACCTCTTCTAGTCTTCTATATATATATAAAGAAGGATGTTTGTTTGTTTGTTTGTGGGTTTGTGGATTTGTTTGTTTGTTTTTTATAAAAATCTAGAGTTTTATTCCGATCTTGATAAAATTTCGCATACATGACCTTCAAAGCATGCGGAAGGTCACTGTCTATCTCAGATTTCGAAAAAATAAAAATTATTGATAAAAAATCGATATTCATGGTTATGGCAGGGCATATTAATGAGAAATATCTCATGAACAACAATGCAAGACAAAGTTTGTACAATAATAGGTATCAACAAAGGTATCAACACGCAATTCACAAACACTCTGCACGGACCAACAATATATATCTCATGACCAACAATGCAAATGAAGGTTTGCGCAAAAATAGGTATCAACAATGGTGTCAACACGCAATGCACCAACACTATGCAAGGATCAACAATATATGTCTCATAACGAACAATGCAAGGCAAAGTTCGAGCATAGTATTCAATGCATAGAATTCCTGTTATTCAGGCTTTTCTTAGAAAAAAGAATTCTTAGTACTTAACAATTTCTTGAAAATCTTTAAAAATGATCAGTTAGCAGACAATTGAGATAGAGGGAATAAAGATAGAGGAAGCACTCCTTCAGCTCCGTGCTGTATTGAGCAAATGGTAAGCAAGTAAACAGAAGAATCGGCGACCAATAGATACACAAAGTGATGAATGGAAAATTTTTGCTTCATGACATCGGAAGAAGAAAGGAAATTGCAACAACATCAAGTGTACTTCTAAAGTATGACTACGTGAATAAAAAATTATTTAGGCTAGAAGGCATTCTTGGCAAGGTCTATCCATTGTGAACGTTTAAAAATTTTTTTTTGGTAAATCAAGTCCCGTTATATAGCCTTGAATAGATTTTTTCAGTGAAGAGGTAAAAAGTCTTTCGGATTTTTCTTAGAATGGATAGTCCCTTCGCTCTATATTGTAGTGATTGAGTTATTATTTAACCAATTTGAAGGTTTAATTTAGCTTTTTTAGGGTCTTCTGTTTACATACAAGCATAATTATCCCGGGCAACGACGGGTCCTCTGCTAGTTCTAAATATATATACTAGCAGAGGTACCCAGCGTTGCCTGGGATAAATACACTTTTAGGTAAAGAGAACTATCTCAAAAAATAAAATTATAACTCTCAATCGGTTAAAAAAACTCAATCAATACGATACAGAGCAAAGGGATTATCCATTCTACAAAAATACCAGGAAATCTAGGTGATATACCGGGAATTTATCGAAACTCTTCTTGACTTGCCGCACCACTGCGGAGCATCACCAGATATTTTGGACTCAAGTTTTTCTTGCCCTTGACGTAGAAGCTCTTATACCCTCTTGCTCTTTTCGAAACTCCCGTTGCTCAGATGTTTCAAACGCCCATAGAGCTTTTTCTGTTTTAATTGCTGAGTTTCTCCGACCAATACTCGTTCTTTCTATTTCCTTTCCGGACAGATAATTTTTTGCCAATCGTCTGGACGTTTGATAGGGAGGTCAAGGGAGACACGCCTTACTCCTGTGCCTAATCAATAGACGCTGCCTTAATAATGTTCTGTCACTGCATCTTCACTTTATGCTCATTA
>JAHWFO010099865.1:0-13240 GCA_023313115.1 Rhysida immarginata
CTTGCATGATAACAATCAACATCATACAAAGTATCTTTCGGTTAATAAATGTTTTCCACACATACAACATGGAATAGACTCACCAATATGTCATCTCATGGCTTGCAGTCTTCACAGGTGTGCTAACTTGATGGCCGACCGACTGTAACAAATTCTCCATATATCTCTCATGATGGGCGGCAACAGCAAAACTTATTTTTTTTTTAGCAAATTAGAATTGCAATACGTTTTCGCTCCGTTATGTCCACATCGTCAATCAAACTATAATGATGCTGTGGCAGAGAAGAATCCAGCATATTACTTTTCTCGAACTTTACGGCGTTCTCACTATAACAGCAATTTTTCTCCGACTGTTTTCGGCGATCACTCATCATCAACAACAAATAAAATATTCAGAATTCAAAAAGCGCGTAACAACGCAACAATACCCCTATAATAACCGCTAAAGAAATAAAAGTTAATTTATAACAATGGCGAACACTGTTGCTCGTCCTCCGACATTAACAGTGATCGTCAACAATTAGTTATAATGAACAACAACACTTTATAATGACAGCATTTTAACAAAATGTAATAATCTCTGAAAATATAATAAACATAAATTTCACTACTATATTTATTTAGAACTTAGGACAAAATTTATTAACCCCCAGCTTACAAAATAAAGAGAGCTACTTCACACCCACGAAAAAATAATTAAAATCACAATAATAATAAACTCCTATATTTATATTAAATAAATTATAGTTTGAACCCTGTTCTCGTCGGACCCATGTGACAAACACTGATATGCAATGTCACATTTGCCCGACGAAAACTCATGAACATGCCCTCTCACATGTTCAAGTCTCAACTAATTACCGATATTGGCTCACGCCCCCTACCGCATGTTCCCGCACCTTAACACATACTGGAATTGTCAACCTGTGGCCTTCTCCTTAAATTATAACCATGTTCCCACACCTTATTCATATTTTCAGTGTTCTGCTGTTTCATTGGCACATTTTCTGGTTCTACTGCTATCTCCAGGCCTGCTGCCCTAACTGGTGGGTTATCTGCCATTGGCCTACATCTTACTATGCATTCATCTTCTTTTTCAGACTCACTATCCCAACCCACACTCTGCCTGGGCTGTTTCTCCTAACTACTGGCTTGCTGCATTTGCATGTATCATCTTCTGCTTCCCATAATTTGAGCCTATCTATATGCACAGTCATTCTATCATGGCTTCTTATCCCCGCTATGTGATAATTCACTGCAGGCACCTTTTCGAAGACCCTAAACGGTCCCATATAGCGAAATGAAAACTTTCGTTTTTGCCCCCCTTTTCGAAGCAACCACACTTTATCTCCAATCAATATCTGCCTCGCTGTTCTCTCCTTATTTAGACGAGTAATCCTTGCCTTCCGGTTACTCCAATCAAACTGCTCTACTCTCTGTCTCGCCTATATCAATATTTTCACCAGCTGCAACCGGTATAAAAATACTTGGTCATCATTCTCAGTATCCTCGTCTTCCTTTTTATGTCTGATATGTGGGACTACCGGGTCGAAGCCAAATAGCAAAAAGGACGGACTTTCCTACAGAGCTTCGTGACGGCATGTCCTCAGGGACATCAGGGCAAATCCACTGGTCAGGGTGATCAGCGCACAACGTCACAATAGTCTCGCAGAGCATTTTATTGTTCTGCTCTGCAATACCATTCTACATACACCGTGGTATGCTGTTGTGAAATGGTGAGATTTATTAAGATATTTTCATACCTCGCTGAAGATCTCCGCAGTAAAGTTTGGCCCTCTGTCACTCACTACCCATTGAGGGGTACTGTACCTGCAGACAATATTCTTGATAACAGATCTAGCAATCGTTTCCGCCAGTCTGTTTTGCTAATGCTTCTGCCTCGGTATATCTAGTAAACACATCTGTCATTACCAAAATAAATTTATTCTCGTGACATGAACGTTCCACCGGCCCCACCACATCAATAGCCACTACCTCAAATGGTACCTTGGCAACAATTCCGTCTTGCCACGGTGCTCGAGTCACATTTCTTTTTACATGTTGGCAAATTGTGCATTGAAGTACTTTCTTTTCAATATCCTTTTTCATTTTGGCACAAAAACACCATCTGCTTAGTCTATGAATTGTAGTATTAACTCCCCAATGTCCGCCCATCGGCCCATCGTGTGCCCAACTTACTAACTCCTGACGCAGCTCTGTGGGGATCAACACCCGACTCTGTGGTTCTAGATTTTTTGCATTTTGCCAGTAAATTAAGTCATTTTGCTTAATCAACCAGCCACCTACCAAACCCGTCCGTATGTCTGCACTCTTCGCCTGTGCCTGCCTGATCCTCCCTTCCCAACCTTGCTCTGTCAAATCTACTTCTATGGCACTGCACTGACGAGAGAGAAGGTCAGGGACATTATCTTTTCCTGAAGTGTATGCATATTCTAAACCAAATTCCTCAAGTTCCCAGTGCAATGCTCCGAATGAAAGATAAAGGCTTATGATCAGTCAGCACTGTTGTGGGGTACCCCAGGATAATATGGCGGAATTGACCAGTCGCACGCACAATTGCCAAAGCTTCCTTTTCTACTATGGAATAATTGATTTGTGCCATTTGCAGCTTCATGCTGAAGTAAGCAACTGGTCATAATTCCCCATTCTAATGCTGCTAGCGTACCCCCCCAATGGCATATGCTGAAGCATCCGTAAATAGTATGTACAGTTTTGTGTACTCAGGTTCCACTAATACTGGCTAGTTACTGAGAATCCTCTTCACATATGTGAATGCCCTTTCATAAGCCTCATCCCACACAAATCGTACTCCCTTTTTTGTTAAACTCGTGATGGGCAATAATACTGACGACAGGTCAGCTATGAATGGCCTGTAATAATTAATTGAGCCAATTACACTCCGAGCTTCCTTAGCATTAGTAGGAGCCTTGAGCAGACAATTTGCCTCAACATTGTCCGGGTCGGGAGCTGCCCCTTCCGCCAAAATTATGTGCCCTAAATATCGCACTTTAGGCGTGCAAAACCAGCACTTGGTGGGTCTTACGATTAGACAATGTGCCTGGAATCTCCCCAGTACCCTACGCAAAAGTTCCATGTGTTCCCCAAATGTTTCTGATGAGATGAGGATATCATCGAGAACGCATGCACATTCATCCCCATCCTGTCCCGCAACACTGATACTACATAATTTTGGAATATGTGCAAGGAGTTCTTACCCCCCTGGGAAAGTCGTGTAAGCTGAAACTTACCCCAAAGGGACTGAATGGCATAACACTCCCTCAGTGCTTTTACTAACGGGATTGGAAAGTACCCTTTATTCAAATCAAGCACTGAGAAAAAGTTATGCCTTTTCAGTTCCGATAAAAAATATCCCTTACAACGGGTGCAGGAAAGTCGACAGAACTCATGCATGCATTCACTTTCGCAAACTGAGAGTGACCTCACCTCACCACTTTTCTTGGGTATCACTTGTACTGGGGAGTTACATAGACTAATACTGGGTTCAATAAATACCCGCTTCCCTTAGCTCTTCCAACGTTGCTCGGAACGCATCTTTGGTCTTTCGTTGTTTCGTTATTCATGGTTTTTGAGCATGTTCAGTTTCATCAGTTTTACTGCATTCTTTGAGTGTTTTTGGCAGTTGTGAACATGCCCAACAGACAAATGCGCAGAGGGGCACCAGTCTAGTGATTGTCCCAAGATTAAAGGACAATACCCCCCAAAGTGCTTCAGATGTGGTCGACAGCACACTTCAAGCTACACAAAATGTCCAAAATACCCCCCAATTCATAGGATATCTAGTTACAAAGTGACAGCAGACAAATACTATGCTGCCGCTGTGTCTAAGCCGGAAGATAAAGAATTCAACATCAACGACCTACCAGGTATGTATAAGCAATTAGGATGTATCTTTCATCTGTTTTCTAATCTAGACAAAAGTTACCCACAGTTGAATGGGCTTCTTGCAACCAACAAATATATATTTAGTATGGCTGCACAACGTTATACTGTAATCAATAAAGGATCGGCCTCGGTGGCTCAGCGGTTGAGTGATCGCCTCTGATGCCCGATTACGTGGGTTCGATCCCGGCCGAGGACGACGAGGATTTTTCAGGGGGAAATCCTGAGATCACGCACTTCCTTCAGAAGCGAAGTAAACCCGTTTGTCCCATGTAGTCGTTTGCCGGCTGCACGTTAAAGAACCCTTGCGAGGCAAAATTAGCGACCCCTATAACGCCGTCCTGAAATAACCATAGCAGTTGAAAAGGACGTTAATACCAAACAAAACCAAACCAAACTAATCAACAAAGGTGAACTTCGGTGCATGATATGGAACGCTATGGGGATTCCCCATAAACGTATCGAGTTTCACAATTTTCAGATAAAGCAAGAAATCGACGTTCCTTTCCTTTGTGAAACGCACCTCAAACCAAGCCAAGACTTCAAGCTACCTGGCTATTGTGCGTACCATCAGGATAGAATGGCTTCAAATGCTGTAAGATGTGCTTCTGGGGGCGCTGCGATCATCATTAAGAAGGGAATTCCGTGGTGCTCTACAATCTACCTAAACATTGTCTTGACCTTAGCGAGCTTGATGAACTTTTCAGTGGTGACAATTCAGTCGTCCTGTCTGGTGACCTAAATGCCAAAAACCCAAGCCTGAACTCTAGAACGCAGAACTAAAATGGCATGATTTTCTATAGGTACATACAAAGAATAGTTAATAAATACAACTGAAAAATTAAATAATAATTAACAAATAACAAAATAATAAATATATAAGTATAATCAAAATAAAACTAAAAAATCAAATAAAGAGCTGACGTTTCGGATAGAGCCTATCCTTTATCAAAGCAAAAAAGGATAATTCTCTAAAAGCAAATAGAATATTAGAGAATTATCCTGAAGTAATGAAATTAGTACTAACGGACGGGTTTATATATAGTTTGCATGGGGAATAGTAAGGCGTTATTGGCTGACAAACAAGAGAACAAATGAGATTAATTAGACGAACTGTTGGGATAGGACAAGACGGAGGACAAATAGGAAATAATAAGGGGGCCGCGAGAAAAATGTAATAGGATGAAACATATGAAAGTGAAATTTTAAAAACGTTTAGGAATGATAGGGTGCCTAGCAAAAAGATTACGTAAAATTATTCCTGATTATTAGTAGACAAAAAAGGGGGGCTGTCATGAAAGAATATTATTGACATTGTTCAAAAGTATCGATTTTATGATTCCCTGACTGTACTCGGTTTAAAAAATAAAAATTCCCTGACCATTCCCGGTCGCTAGTCACCCTGTAAAAAAGTCCCACATGTAAGAGCAACGGATCAAAAGTAAAAAAATATGAAAGGACATTGAAGAACATTGAAAAGAATAAATAAAAGATAAGAAAGAAGAAAAAAAGAAGAAAAGGCCCCATAGGGCTTGCGACAAATTAAGGAATAGCTGAAGTTGGAAGGGGACATGGGAAAGGTAATGAGGGAATGGTGCCTTTGCTAAGGTTAATGCCATTAGGGGTGAGGGAATTAAATTTCCAAATAAGAAAAGACTCGAATTGCTTTCTCTCTTATTTGCTATGGAAGTTACTACGAAGAATATAAATGCTGATGGCCTGTAAAGAGTGACCAGGGGAATTAAAGTGTTTAGCGACAGGGGTGTCAGCATTGCTAAGAATATCAAACTTATGCCCGGCAAGAGAAAAACTTATACATAAAAAGAAAAAATGACACCTACTACTGCGACCACTCCCCTACTAGTGACGTTTTGGACATCTCGCTCTTGAACGGTTTCTTCAAACAATACAATATCTTCACAATTGATGACCTTTCTTTTGAACATAAGCCTGTGGCATTGAACTTTGACAATGTTGGCATAAATTTCCGAGAGGAACTCAAACATCATCAAGACTGGAAGCTCTACAAAGATATTCTTAAGGACTATGGCTGCCATCCAGACGTTGCATACTGTACAGAGAATATCGATCAACGTGTTGAAGATATCACCAGATGTATTAACAGTGCCATACAAAGCTAGTAACTATCCATCAGAGAATAAACCTCCTCATCGAATCCAACTCACTCCTTGAATTCAACGCGGAATTGTTGAAAGAAACAGGACCTGTAGACTATGGCAACGCTATCGTGAACCTTGGCTCAAAACCAAGTACAAGAGGCTAGTGCAAAGAGTCAAAGAGGAAATAAAAGGGCTTCGGGACGCTTGCGGCTCGCGACAATTCCGTTAGGAGTATTGACAGAGCTATACAGAAGAAGAAGAATGATACTCTTCCTCCAATCCGTACCGTACAAGTTGACTATGTGCAAACTGATCAGGACAAGGCCCAAGTCATTGCAGATTCATTAGAAATACAATTTGTAACTCCTATCAAACACAATTCCGAATGCCAAATCATATCTCAGCGTGTGGAAGATGGTCTTGTCAACTTTGATGAAATCCCACAGCATTTAACGAAAAACATCATCGAGACTGGAGAGATCGCTACCATCATAAGTAAACTGAAAAAGAAGACTCCACGAAGAGACAAGATGAGCAATAACGCCCTTATGAATCTCCCAAAGACCTTTATTGACTTTCTCACCAATATCATTAGCAACTGCTGGAAATTTTTCTTACTTCCCTGCAATCTACTGTTTTGAGTATCCCCAAGCAGGGACTAAATCCAGCAATTCTTTCTAGCTACCCCCAATGTCTAAAGTTTTGGAGAAAACGATCCTCGTCAGATTCCAAGAACACTGTCACGCCAATGATCTACTTCTGAATGATCAGTTTGGCTTTCATGCCACCCACTTTTGTCAGATGCAGATATGGAGGCTCGTAAAAGACCTGAGCACCCGCTTGAAACTTTCCAGGTACTACGGAGTGGTTTTCCTCGATGTCAGTAAAGCTTTTGAACAAGTGTGGCATGAGGGCCTTGTCTCTAAGATGATTAGAGACGGGTCTCCTTCCGATTTGATTTTGATGGTGAAATCCTTTCTTTCCGATAGATCCTACCAAGCTAAAGTTGGTGAAAATCTATCCACGCCCCATGTTGTAAAGGCCGGTTTTCCCTCAAGGTTCTGTCCTCGGGCCTCAGCTATTTAATTATATTGTGCATGAATTCCGGAACCACAAAAATTGTAATCTATTTTTCTATGCTGACGATACTGCCATTATGACATGGTCACACAAGCCAGCTCACATTATCACTCGTCTGCAGCACGCCTTGAAGATGTTCGAAGACTTGTTTAACTGCTGGAGGCTGAACCTTAATGTCGGAAAGTGCAAGGCTATGTACTTCAACAAAAAGTTTAAGCGTCCCCCAGATTCTCTTGTTCTATTTAATAAGAAACTGGACTGGGTAGAAAACTACAAATATCTTGGTGTTATCATCGAATCAAGACTCTCGTGGAATCGTCATGTGACCTACGCTCTGAACAAAGCGAAAGTCTCATAGCTCTCCTGGGTCGCAACAGCACCCTCAGCATCGACAACAAGCTACTTCTTTACATGTCGATTATTCGGACCATACTCCTGTATTGCATGCCTGCGTGGGTGGCTATCTGTAAAAGCAGATGGATCGAGCTACAGTCATTCCAGAATGTTACCCTGAGGGTCATTGCCCAGCTGGACAAAAAGACTGAAAAACCAATCCATCCACTCAGATCTATATATGGTCCACATCGGGATGTTTATACTGGACCTCATTTTGATTATGGTAAATATCAATTCCGTACAAGCTGTGATTGTTATAACACCATCTTCATAACAACATATATGTCGATCCGCTCCAGAGTCTAATATCAATTTTTTCGGTGACTTTCCTATATAATGTGCTTCAGGACGCTTACCATCCTTATTTTTTTGTCTGTTATTCATGCTCCGCATTTTCTCTGATTCTTGTTTAACCAATGGAGACTTTGCCCCGTTAGTAGATTCGGATTTCGCATTCTTTTTCTTTACTTTCTTCATATCATCGGGAGATGGGTACTGGAAGCATTTGTGTCCTTTGTCTCCACACTTGTAGTAACTAATGTTCATATTTTTCAATCCAGCAGCAGTTTTCCTGGCGAACGTCGACAAGGTCGTTGGCTGTGCATCTTTGGCCCGATTGAGTAACTGGTCTTGATCTGGTAACATTTGGCATAACACATCCATCGAAATGTTTTTCGTGGTTCTACTCAGCATTTTGATCGATGCGTATTTGTCAGGTAACCCTTCTATTATGTTTTTCCTCAGCCTTTCATCGTCGATTGGAAAATTTGCCGCTGCTCCTCCTACTACCAGCAGCCTCGCTCGATCTAAATATTTATCAATGGATACTTCATCTTCCAAGGGAAACGACCCAGCTCTCTTAAGACTGTATTGTCGTCCTTTTCATTAAGACTCTCATGACGCTTCTTCAATTCATTCCATATTTCATAAGGATTCAACATACCAGAATTTAGCACTATCAGATGGTCTGGAAGAGCCCTATTAATTATTCGTCGCGTCTTGGCCCATTCACATTTTACTCGCTGTTTTTCTAGCTCATTTTCTGGAAGTGAAATATTCTTATCAATGTGATTATGTAGTGATTCGGCCTCCAGTTCATCTCTGATCTTCATGGACCTCGCCATATAATTTGAATCTTTTAGTTTCTCTATGGTCGATATACTTGCTGACACCATTGTAGGTTTGAACCACGCTCTGCTACCAATTTGTTTGGGAATTACGATTTAATTACGGAATTATAGTAACTACAAGAAGATACATGAAGGACGAGAACTTGCGTACTTAATAACAAAGTCATAACGGTCACTGTATATATTTGTCGAATGTTCATTCACAACACATTGACAAGATGGTGACTTGAATTCCATTATCATCTGGACAATCGACAATCGAACAGCGCAGGGAAGAAAAACAAAACGAGTGGTCCGGAAGCTATGCTATACAGGGTCGAGTCCAATTACAATGACCACCCCCTACGTTATTCTTCGGTGTTGCCCACCCGAGAAACTATGTCACGTCTTGGAAATTGGTTAGGTGACTATATAAGGTAGGTTTCCACTGTGTTAAAAACATATCACGCATTGCTGCAATGGGTAGGAAACGTGATTTATCAGATCTGGAAAAGGGGATGATAATCGGCTTTCGGGCCAAGGGTGGCAGTATTTCAGAAACCGCGCAGTTTATGAACTGTTCTCGTGCTGCTGTAGTTAAGTGTACCATGACTGGGAAAATGGGACCGTTCAGAATAAACGATATGGAAACTGTGGAGCACGTCATACCATTAATGAGACAGGGGAACCTCTGCTGCGAAGGTGTGTGAAGGCCAACCGAAGAGCTACAGTAGACCAATTTACTGCCCCAAACCAATGAGGGCGCTACCAGATATGTCTCTAAAAACACAGTACAGAGGACCGTGCTACCAACAGTTCCAAGTACTACCCAGGCCCCCTTATTCCCTAGACCTCAACCCAATAGAGAATTTTTGGGTTCACCTCGATCGTCAAGTGCATGTTATGGAACAACCACGGCGTACCCTTCAGCAGCAATCGGATGCTTTACAGTCTGCTTGACAACAGTTACCAGAATCTTATTAACTCTGTCTCACACTGTTTAGCTGCTGTCTATGCTGTCTCACACTGTTTAGCTGCTGTCTATGCTGTCTCACACTGTTTACTAGAATCTTATTAATCCTGATATTAGCAGGTGGTCATAATAATATGACTCGACTCCGTATGATAGACTTAAAAGCACTGCTGATGTACAGCACCTCAACATAATAAAATGTTTATCATTATGCAATCACGGGCATAGCTCAAGAGTAAGAAGATTTAAAATGCTTATTAATGCAATCGCAGCAAAAGCCGGCCTGACCACCAAATTATTAATCACATTTTTGAATCAAAAAGTTTTGTACTATACCGGAAAACGATTTAACGATGATATCCATTCGTTTTATGCTCTTTATAGCCTGAATAAGTTTTCTTTTTGTAGCATTAAACCCATGCTTATCTCTCCAGTGTAATAGTAGGTGATAAGATGTCTCTTTCAGGTCTTTGCAGTTCTTGTTGAATTCAATTGCATCGATTTGAGCTTCACTAATGCCTAATGATCGTCCTAACTTCTTCCATTCATTGGGTCCTAGTTGCATAGCCACTTCTTCTATGATAGCATCGTTTAAATATCCTACAAAAAATAAAATACAATATACCATTATTTTTCTTTATGACATCTTGAAAGCTTTAACATGAAGGCACAATAAGAAATCTTTCAAGAATAAATAAGATCTTCAGTGAGGGTTTTATAAAATCAGAAAATCTTCATGGCCGCAGTGGCGAAGTTGGTTGGCGGTCTTAGCCAAAGGTTCCTGGTTCGAATCCAGGCTGCGGAATTTTCTTTCCTATTTTTCATCAATTAATTTGAACAGCACAGGTTGGCGTACAATAAAACCCTCACTGAAGATCTTCTTATTTATTCTTTAATGAACTTACGGCTTAGGAAAGATAGTCCCGGCCTGCGAACTAGGTAACTGCTCCAACCATAACTGTTATGGTCTTGTAAATAACGGTTAGCTTTCATGGCCGCAGTGGCGCAATTGGTTGGCACATTGGCAGTCTTAGCCGAAGGTTCCTAGTTCGAATCCAGACTGCGGAATTTTCTTTCCTATTTTTAATCATTAAGAAATCTTTCTTCTGTTATTTATTTATTTCTTGCACATGTAAAGACATGCTAGTTGTATGAAGTAGGTGACAATTTAATGTTTAAGTTTAGAAGAGCAATCTCATCACTGCAGCATACTTCTGAATTTTTAATTCCTGTCATGTTGCAGCCTCCCCGACGCTCCACTCTCAGAAATTTAGGTTATAGATTCTATCACGCAAATATATTAGTTGGAAAATTTATTTCTTTTTGTCTTTTAGAGGACAAATAAAATCGAAAACTCATTAGCGGCGTGTGAGATTGCACGCCTATAGTTGTGTGAATGTTCTTGATTTTTGTTTTATTTGTTGTGAATTTATATAAGCTATACATGTATATCGTAATTTAAATAGTCACACTATTTAAAGAATTAGCCGCATTATAATAGTGTTTAAGATGAAAAAACGTCTTACCAAAGACTTACGTTTCAGCTTGAATCGTGTGCTAGTGATAATAATCCTCACAGGAAGTCGGTTCCAAATAGAAGAAAACATGCCACCTATATCTACCCAAACTAAAACTATCTGATCCTGTGCTTGTATCATTTGCAAAAAAATCCTTCAATACAAATAGTTAATGACCGCTAATAATTGAGTAATAAATAAAGGAACACTTTTCAACCACAGTGAATAAACAAAGAAAACTACAATTTGGTTATGCGCATTTTGAAAGCACTGCCTTCATCTTCAACAGGAATCTGTGACTCCGAGAATCCACTCGAATGGAAGTGACCTAAAGTCAAACGACAAGGAGGCAGTATTTATAGTGAAAAATAACAAGGATTGTTGAAATTGAAATATCGGCAATATTATATCGATTGTACTTCGATGGTAAATGGTTGGCCAGTCAGTCATTAGACGAGAAAACTAATGCAGGATCAGGGTTGCCAGGTCCAAGCACTATTCGGTCGCCCAATTGGGGAACTTTAGTAGCCCAAAATCGCCCAATGCATGAAAATAGCCATTTTCCCCTGACTTTCCCTGACCCTGTTTCATTTCCCTGACTTTCCAGAATGTGGGAATTCCGCAAATCTACATTAAGTCTATGATGTAAGCTTCCAACTATTACTGAGCATTATGAAAATACAAATAAACCAAACAATAAATTACAAATATTTTTAGTTCCTCTAACATAGATGGTGAAATCACCTTTGTCAATAAACGGGAGCAATTAGTTCGATGCAAGTTGAAGTCGGATGTCAGATCACATGGAAAAGACGATTTAATTATTTCTCCCAGATGATCTACTGTTTGCATTGCTGAGTGACAGGCAACATGCACTGCAGCAATACATTCAGCTTTTTTACTTGAAATGGATTTCACAGTTATTCCTAAGAATAGATTAACAAAATGATCAGAGTAAGAACAGATAAAACTAAAAGATGTTACAAATATACGCATTATAAAATTAAATAAAAAATAATTACGTGCTAGCTTGTGAAGTAGTGCTTGTCGATGGACTACTGATACTGCTGCACCTTGTTTATCAGCTTATACTCAATTGCGAATAAAGCACCAATGGGAGGCCAGCGCCAAATTTCGAAAACTGATTGGCTACTGTATCCAGTAAAAGAACAATGATATGGCCTAATCACGCCCCTGGTCTTCCATCGGTCTTCTCGTCTCGTCCTCGTTTTAATAATTGTCTAAAACAAGTTTTTTTTGTTATTTGACAATAATTTCGCCCAAAAATCGTCACAAAATTCGCAGAAAACAAATCGCCCAAAAATCGCAAATTTGAAATTTTAGTAGCCCAATTTAGTCGCAATCGCAAATTTGAAATTTTAGTCGCAATTTGAACAAAAAAGTAGCCCAATTTGCGATAAATCGCCCAACCTGGCAACCCTGTGCAGGATTCCCACATTATGGAAAGTCAGGGATTGTCAGGGAAATTCAGGAAAGTAGGTCTATTTTCATGCATTTGTCAGGGAAATGAGACTTTTCCTGGGAAAAGTCAGGGAAATAAATTTTACTGGAGACATTATGTTATTTATCAAATAACCGTTTAACCCTATTGACAATCGACAATCGAACAGCGCAGTGAAAAAACAAAACGAGTGGTCCAGAAGCAATGCTTTCACTACCATACTTGTCCAAGTAGTATCCAAGGGAAGTACGCTGAATTAGGAAATAAGCCAGATGAACCTTGTTAAGTCATCCAGAGGATAAAGAGGAGTCCTTTCCTATTAGGACAGTGAAGCAGATTGTTGATTGACGAGGGACACGGAGGAGCTAGGAGATCCAGTAGTCTGGAAAAATAGCCTTTTGGATGTCTTCGAAGTTGACGTCCAGGAGATGACAAGGCCTGCGATGCCTGAGTAAACTTCGAAAGTGAGCGGGTGATCCAGAATATCTGCAACCAGAGGATTAGGGTGGTCCTTGATCTTCGGAAGAAGCTTCTTTAACGACTCCTGTACGTAGTTTCCAATAGAAGGTATATCAATATCTTCAGCAATGGAAGTATTTGTTGCAACTCTCCTGTCTTGCATGATAACAATCAACATCATACAAAGTATCTTTCGGTTAATA
>JAHWFO010099870.1:0-35632 GCA_023313115.1 Rhysida immarginata
AAACAAAACACCAAACGAACTCAAAACACACACTGACACCAGTCACAATATCATATAATTGTTGTTATGCAGTTTTATATTCAGCTTATTATCATTGTATTAACAAACTGCTTGTAGCTAGCATATATAGGGTGACATCTCGGTTTTGCGGGACTGTCCCATTTTTCTTATTGGGGTTAATTAATTACATGTAATTCAATTAAAAATTATCGATAACATCGATATTTGACCAAGTCTCCCGGTTTGATTTTTCCAAAATTTGGTCCAAAATTTGGTATATATAGTTTTGCGTTTGATAATAGCATAACTAATGTATAGACAAATAAAGTAGTTCTCTGAGTATACAAATGTCTAGTTACTAGTAATTCACCCTCGCTACCCTCTGCGTACAATTCTGGATAAAGAAATCACAGTATTCCATGAAAATATCACTAGAATTAGATATCACATCTATTGTTTATCAATTGCAGATGCAAATAAAATACATATATCAGGAGCCTTTATATGCTCTTATGTTTTTATGAAACGAAATTTTATATACAAACTATTATCGATAAACGATATAGAAACAAGCACTAGTACGAAGTGCTTGGTCAATTAATCAACGATCGCTAGAAAACATCACGGAAAAAGCGGATACTCTCTTTCCTGTGCATTCTGATTGGTTAAAAGAGTTCTAATCGTTAACGCTTGCGTCGGTTTCCTCGATTGACTGTGAAACAGTGAAAATCACACGTAAAATAACAATAACAGGTTCGAGAGTAGCGTTTGTGAAAATCACTGGTAACGGTTTCGAATGTTCGAGAGTATCAGTGATTACCTGTGAAATATCACCTTAAATGAAAAAGTCACAGGTAGTGAAATAACGCTCATGACTAGTGGCTAGCCGTGCCTGATGTTGCTTAACTTCACAGAAGTTGTTACAGGAAAGCCCACCAGGCCACAGCCTCCCCCGACTAGAATTGCCACCTCTCCGGTGTTGGGCTGGAGACTTCCGTTTCTGTCTTATTTCTCTGAACTCCAGTGTTAAACATCCAATCTCTGGTACCGCAGCCGTTACTGCGGGACTCGCAAGTCACTTTGAAGGTTTTGATTTCAGTTTCAACCCAAGATCCTTGGCCCTCCTTGCACCATGGATAAAGGGGGTCAATTTCTAGCTATTTAAGAAAGAACGCCAGCCTGTATAAAAGATATTATGCTTTTGATGATAATCCATTTGCACAATTTATAATGTTTAGTTTAAACAAAAAATTAAATTACAATGAAATTGTTAATTTCTCTGAAAAATTATTAATTAGATTAGATGAAGATATTTTGATTGACATAGGTGGCAACCCTATTCCGGGATTGAAACTCTTTGAAGGTGCAAATTACGGACTTCGAATTTTCCTTTGCGTATTGGTTGTTATTGTTTAATTTTGGTACTTGTAAGTGCAGTTTTGTAATTTTTTTTTGCTCTGTCTTTCTCCGCTATGAGTTCTTCATGAGCAGAGCTGCGGGCACAATTAGTCAAGAATGAATACACTGTTACTTTGTGTTTGTTTTAAGTAGTGCTGACATGAGCTCGCGCACGCGACGATCGCTTTGTCATGGCATGATTGCTCAAGTGCTCATAATCTATATTATTAAGTAGCTAAAGAATGGAGTTACTTATTGGTTTTACAATATTAAGTTATTAGAATAACGTCCATTTACAATACTTAATTTTTATTGTCTAGAGTTAACTTTCGTCCTTTCAGACATCTTCAGTAGTTGTATAATAACTGAAATCTTTGGATTTTTAAACATCTAATAATGGTTTAAAAGGACAGATAAAAAAGTACAGAATAAGAGGTCTGATACTTGCCTTACTCTACTCGAATATCAGTACTTTTAGACAGCAGCAGCAGCAGTGCCCATTTATTTAGAGGGAAATGAAAAGTGACTCGTAAGCAGACTCTGCTTAGCGAAATACACATTTATCCAGGGCAGAGCCGATATAAGTCCGGATTAGAGGAGTTTTACTGTACAAAATTATAATTCGTCAGTTTAAAATGCGTTAAAAATCATTTATCTACCATCATCATCTTCTGGCCTTACGACTTTTTAGCTGCAAACATAACCATAAGGTGATTCCTTGTTTCTAGACCTTATTTTTATCTATACATTGTAGGGGGAGGGGAGCCCTATGCACAACCCTATTTCTGGGGAATGATGATGATCTTAACAACTGCTGTTAAGATGGTCACAGCAACCGGACCGACGGCTTTACATGACCTCTGAAACACGGGGGGGGGGGGGATGGGAATTCCCAGGTTGTCACCCAATCTGTGACTAGCCGCGCCCAAAGTTGCTTAACTCCACCAGTGCTAGGGAGCTCGATAAAATGCTAAATTGATAACATTGGGGTCTGCCATCTCTCATTCTTATTCAATAGATATTTATAATTATTCTCTGCACTTATTATATGTTCCCGGTGTGGCTTCTGCTATGTGTTGCAGAAATATTTCAAAATAGTGTCCGAAAACATTAAAAAGTCGTCAGTTATTTTAAAATAGTCACTTTTGGGTATTTTTTAAGGAAAAAAATCCCCATAGTCGTCCTAGGTCAAAAATAGTCGCAAATAGTCGCTGATGGCAACCCTGCATGCAGGACATCTTCTAGTTCTAATAGGGCTTCTTTGTTCAGAATACTGGGGGAAAAGGCTAACTACTAGGTAAGCACAAAAGTTCTTGCCGTTTTTAGTCCCGGAAAAAAAAATGATGTACACAAAAAGTAGTGTATCGCTAGTCCCAAAAGTAATCCCCATTGGCATCTAACACCTGCCAATGTGTTTCCAGTTGATCAATCCCCTGGCTGTAAAACTTGCCAGTCTTGGACTCAAAGAAGTCCGTGAGTGCCTTTCGCAGGTCTGTATCATTGGTGTAGGATTTTCCACGAAGATGGTTGTCCAGAGAATGGAAAAGGTGATAATCCGTTGGAGCAAGATCTGGTGAGTAAGGTGGATGACAAAAATTTCCCAGCCAAGCCGCTCTATGGTTTCTTTGGCCACATGCACCACATGTGGCCAGGCATTTTCATGAAGGAAGAGTACCCTTTTGCAATTCACCAATGCTGGCTCTTTCTGCTGCAATGCCTGTTGCACACGTTCCAACTGCTGCGAGTATACGTCCCCAGTGATGGTTTGGCCAGCTGATAGCAGCTCGTAGTGAATCATTTGGCAACTAGCCCACCAGACACACTAGACTACGGGGTTCATCAGAAATGGCAAATTCTCCCGACCTGAATTTCTGCAATCAATGCCTTGCAGTGCATTAATTCACAGCATCATCCGCAAACGCACGACACATTCGGCGACTTGATGCTGCTGCTGACAAGCCCACCTTGAAGCCATAGAGCAAACAACACCTAACCAGCTCCTTCGATACCTCCATTTGTCTTCACTTCTGCACGAGATGTGATTGATGTGAATGCCGAAGAGCCCTGTATGTATACAGGTTAACCTTCCTGCCCCCCCCCCCGATAGATTTTGCATATATTCTATCACTTCTTTTTATGGCAACATAAAAACGGCAAGAACTTTTGTGGTTACCTAGTATATCAAATGATATTCCCCTGATTAATTTGACAGTTTTTAGGCCATTATACAATTCAATGCTATTTTTACTGCTAAAACCACTTCCTGGCAGATTTAATTTAACTAGATATTTATCTAAACCAGTGGTTCCCAAACTTTTTAAGCCGGGGCCCCCCTGATGCTCCAGAAAATTTTATACGGCCCCTTATTAAAGACAACACATCGGAAAACTCAACTATGGTTGGCTGCCGCGACCCCCACTTTGGCAATCACTGATCTAAACTATATCTGCCTAATAAAATCTTCTATCGCCGACCACATACTGATGGCATGACGTTTAAAGCTATTGTTTACATATGCTCAAGGAAGAAGAACATTGTTGTCTGTCGTGTCATTGTTGCAGTTAAAAAAGACATACTGAAAATGTGTTATGTTTATAAAATGTCTAATTGTAAATGTAAAAATTAATTAAATTAATGAAGTTAACTAAAATAGCTCCATATTATTTCGCTGAACAACACATACTAAGATAGAGACAAGATTACGCATGCGATAATTTCTAAATCATTCATTCTTTTTTCAGTTTACCATTGTCCACAGTTTCTGGCTTTTCAAGTGTATTTAAGGGTTTTTTTTAAAAACCTCTATTTTTCCTCATGTTCATTTTCTAAATACTACGTTCGGGAAAATTAATTTTTCGATTAAAAAAATTGGAAAGGTTAAAAAGTGCAGAAAAAGGGATAAAAATAAATGAACTCAGAGCTTTTACTACTTTCATATATCATCAAAGGGGAATTAATTTCTTGTCATTGTCTTAGTTTCTTTAATTTGCGATTTAATTTGCTTTTCTCTTACAGTTTCCATAACCTTATACCATATCCACATTTTATAATTTCACTTTTCTTTCCGTTATTTTTCTTTATTATTAATTTTGTAATGTTAGGATTGTTTCTGCTTTCTATCATAATGTTTAAATATCTATAATTTTACTATGGATATTTAATAAATTTAAATAAATAATATTTAAAAATAGATTAATATTTCATAGTATGATTATTTATTATTGCCTTAATAGTTAATATTTATTGCGTTCATTTTGTGGAATATTGTTCATGAAAAGCAGGGATTAAATAATGGTTCTGGAAAACAATAAAAATGTAATAAAATACATGGATTAATTTAGTTTCTGCCATTATAAATTATAATTTTTATCAATTTTTATAGTGTTCAACATGTTATTAAGCAAACAGATTTGCTTCATTTTCTATTTTAATATTTTACTGTTACACGAATGTAATCAAGCTGCAAAACGTAAGGCAGAAAATAATTTCTACTTTTTATTTTTAGATAATTCATTACTTTTAAGAGGGTTCTTGATATTTGCTTATATTTTTTGAAAATATTGCAATTAAAATAGTTAAAAAGAGTACGATTTCTTCATATTAACTTTTAAAGAAAATAATTATAAACAGAAAATCCCATCTTCCTAATTTCCACCCCCCCCTCCACAGATTCGGCCAAGAATAACATAGAAATTGTAATATTTTAGACTTAATGAATTAGAATATGGAAATTAGATCTGATAATCGACAAACTGAAATTACCAATGTTCTAGCGAAATGTAAATTAACCTTCTAATTTCAATTATAAGTGCAAAAACCTAACTAATACAAATATATTTTAAATATATGAAATTATTTTAAGATTATGCCACTAAATAAAAGGATAGATTTCGGCTACCTGCTCTCTGCTTCGCTTTGCAATGCTCTGCTCTGCGATTGCCTTGGATTGTCTCGGGCGTGGTCTCTGGGGTGTTCTCCGCTGCTTTTGGCAATGATGAATCTGGAAAATCACGATAATTTGTGATTTTGAAAACTATAATTAATAGGTAGATGTGTCAATTGGTAGAGCAGGTTCTCCACTAGAATTAATTTGACTATCATAAAGTTTCTTAAGCTTACTGTCTAATATTGCAACAAAAAATAGCTTGTATTACGAGGGTTATTCGTAAAGTAAGATCCGTTTTGCAATAAAAACAAAACTACTATATATATTTTCAAATTTTTTTCTTTACCAGATTGTATGTACTTTTAACTATTTTTCCACATAGTTTCCAAGTTTATTTAAGCACTTGTCAAAGTGCTCAATGTACTTCCGCATGATCACTTCATAGAAGCTGCCGCCGGTGCAGAAAATTACGCAGTTTTCACTTGTTCATCGTCGATGAAATGAAGGCTGTCGATGATATCCTTTAGTTCCTGGAACAAGTGGTAGCCACTGGACGCGAGGTCCGGACTGTAAAGCAGGTGGTCAAGTTGTTCCCTACTAATTAGATCTTATGTTTGGAAACAACTTGTCCTTCCGCCTCAAGCCTGTGAAGTTGGTGTTAACCGAAACGCGCTAGCGTAATAAATACTCTACCATATTGCTCATTCAAGAAACTGTTTATTTTCTATTATTGACCTTATCAGCAATATTGAACAGCGTGGATGTCATGAACCTTATTCAAATATACAGGGTGTTTATAAAATGAGGGATAATAAGTACCTAGCATGATTCTTCACATAAAAATAAATAAAAAGTTCCTCATGCAAAATGTCGAAACCCATTTTTTAAGGGTCTGAACACCACACGATATTTGGGTACATCAAACTTCGCGTGGTGTTTAGACCCTTAAAAATTGGGTTTTCGACCTTTTGCATGAGAAACTTTTTATTTACTTTGATGTGAAGAATACTTATTATCCCTCATTTTATGAACACCCTGTATATAGTAGTTTTGTTTTTATTCCAAAACGGACCTTATTTTACGAATAATCCTCGTATTCGTAAGATAACAATAACAATTTGTTCATAAGCTGTTTTTTTTACAATAAGCTTATTAGATAATAAGCTTACGAAACTTTATACGCCTCTTTCTCAAATATTTGTAAAAGCTGATTACAGGGTTCTTGCACTGAACCACAGAATTATTTATATATATAAGGGTGTATGAATGAAAACCAAAATTATTTATAAGAAGAATATTATTATATAAAAGAAGGAGTGGTTTGTAATAATTTAATTAAATAAGTAAATTTCTTTTTTTAATGTAATAAATGAGATAAATAAAAGAAATTAAAAATAAATTGTAATTGCGGAATGGTAGATTCGCACAGGCGTACCATCGGGTCATGAAACGGATTCACAAAAAAAATTAGTTTAAGAAGCCCTGTAAATACGAAATAATTTAGGCTAAAAAAAACTTATGTTGGTGGGAGGGGTTGAAGGGAGAGGATTTTTAATAACTCCAAAACTGCTCATCAGAGTCAAACAAGTCATTACAAGAAAAATTCGCCTTAATGAGAGGAGTCCGTAAATGTCGAGTTTATTGAGTTTGGTTTGCTGGTTTGATCGCTACAACCATATTTTAAGTTTTAGAAAAAAATTATTATCTCTAAAATGGCTTACCCAATTGACATAAAAATACGGCAAGGCACAATTCAAGGTACTCTCTAAGTACGTATAATTTTTATCCGGTTCTGGTACAAGGAAGAAAGGAAACCACTGATCCACATAAGATGTTTATTCTGACATGTGCCGAGCATTTTATTTCTCTCAGTTCAGACCGCACATACAGATAGCCATTGCAGCTTCTGCGTTTATATTAGTTCATCTTGTAAAGAAAAAGAAGAAAAAAATCTATGAATACAGATTGCAACATGGGAACAAATTATTTGATGAAATGTGTTTTGATGATGAAGAAAAAACATTTTACATGGACGTCTGAGACTGAATTTGAAACACTCTACTCTCTTGTAAATGCCAAAATACTTAAGAATGACACAAATTTTATTACTCTCAGTTAATTTCCTGGCTTATACTTCGCCAGGTGTCTTCCCTTAACTCTCTATTTGTATATTCTACCATTGTGAATACCAAAATTATTAAAAGAACCATATAATTCGATGAGCTTTAAAATCTTCTCTTTCTCCATAGCGCGAACGAGCGAGGCAAGATAGAACCGTCTTGAGTGCGCGAGGCATTCGTTCTGAGGCACCTTTGAGCATCGACAAAAACCGACTCGGGATGGCTCGGGCGAGGCGCGTCCTGACCAGCCGAGCATTTCCCTCACACGTCTGCCTCGCGAGGCTGCTCGCTCAGTCAGTACCTGGCTAATAAATTCCACATGAAATACACTGAAATAGCAAGAAGCCTGACTAACCCAAAGAGGTCTTCCACATTATGAAAAAACAAAATAATAAGATTGACGATTGTCAGAATAGTGGGAGAGGGGGGGGGGGTGATATTACATTTTCCAGTAATCCGGGAAGGAAACGTTGCCAATGTCTTCGAAGTTGACATCAAGACTATGCCTCGGTTTTTTATACTTTGTATGCCATTTCATTTCCATCCGGTTTTTCAGTATTCCAGCCACCAGGTCATTGTCATGGCTCTTCATCCAATATAAGTCATGTTCAGATCCGAGTGGTTGCAATGATTTTTTACGGTCTTTCTTCCAAGCTGCGCAATGGTCCTCAGGGTAACATTCTGGAACGACTGGAGTTCACTTCGTCTGCTTCTACATACAGTCGCTCACACAGGCACGCCATAGAGGAGGATGCTCCGAATCACTGTCTTGGACAGTAGTAATATATTGTCGATGCTGAGGGCGCTGTTTCTACCCAGGAGAGCTATAAGACTGTACTTAGCCCTCTTTACTTTGTTCAGAGCAAAAGTTACGTGACGATTCCAGGAGAATCTTGAGTCGATGATAACGCCAAGATACTTGTAGTTGTCAACCCATTCGAGTTTCTTATTGAATAGAACCAGGGAATCTGGGAGACACTTAAGTTTTTTGTTGAAGTACACGGCTTTGCATTTTCCGACGTTAAGATTCAGTTTCCAGCAATTGAACCAGTCCTCGAACTTCTTCTGCAGCCGAGTGATAACGTGAGATGGCTGGTGCACCCATGCCATGATGGCAGTACATGTATCATCAGCATAGAAATATAAATTACACTTCTCGGATTTGGAAAATCGGCCACAAAATAATTAAAGAGAACGGGCCCGAGGACAGAACCCTGTAGGACACCAGGCTTTACCTTGTGGGGCGTGCAGAAGTTTTGCTTGATAGAACTTGTCGCTGAGAAAGGATCTCACCATCATAATCAAATCTAAAGGGAATCCTCTCTAATCATCTTGTAGATTAGCCCCTCGTGCCACACCTGATTGAAAGCTTTGCTGACATTAAGAAAAAACCACGCCACAGTACCTGGATAGGTTTAGTGGGGTGCTCAGATCTTCAATGAGCCTCCATATCTGCATCTGATGCGAGTGGGCGGCTTGAAAGCCAAACTGTTCTTCCCGCATTAAACCATTGGTGAGACAGTAATTTTTGAACCTGGTGACGATCGTTTACTCCAAGACCTTTAACATCGACATGAAGTACATTGAGTTACATCGTCATTATTTATAGTACAGAGTGATTTTATATTACAAATTACAAAAGAGCCAATTAAAAAAATTTCTTACGTAAATTAACAAGAGTAACATTAAATAAACAACCTAGATAGAAAGATTATAGTTCATCATGGGGCGTCATTGGTCCGGTTGGATTAATTCTTCTATTGTTCAATTTTGGTAGGTGTAAAAGTTTCCCGATGTCTTTCAGTTGGCTCATGTCCACCGGGCCTGCGTCGCTGTTCAACAGTCGCTGTGTACGATATCAAACTTTGCCGTTTCGGAGAAGTTAGCAGGACAAAATTGGTCACATACGTACATCGGATTTTTTTTCCAAAACTTGAGTTTTTAAGCCTATTTCAGAAAAAATAAATGAATTTGAAGAATTTGGTGACTTTTATTTTTAATTTATTTTATTTATTTAATTTATTACATAAAAAAGTGGGTTGACATCCAAGAAGAAGCAAGAGTGTGTAAAGAAGAGCTGATATCTTCTGAGATTTTTTGGGGCAGCTTGAGGCTTTTGAACATATACATGCATAATGATAAGAAACGACAGAGTGCACAAGAAATTTAGAATTTCGATGAAAAGCGTTAGAGAATAGAACAATTTAGGATAACTTGAAACTGTCCTCAAATGTTCATCTTGGAATGTTTGCTGCATTCCAATTCTAAAAAGCAATTTAACAAATTTACAACTGCTGCATCACAGGTAAAGCTTCGTCTTGGAATGTTTGCAAGATTTTATTGTTTATAAATTTTGATGTTGTAAGCTAGCTTTATATGATTTTTTTACGTTGGTGTTACATTCAAAAAATTTTATTTGGTTGTTGAAGAGTCATAAATGAAATGTTTAAACATTTCGCTTATTGGATTAGTTATTTTTGGTGATTTTTTCTTTTTGAAAATATTTGTAAATATTCTATTGATGCGTGCTTTAGGAAATGTATCATTTTGTAAAGTTAATCATTTTTTTGCTAATACTTTAGATAAGAATTCAGGTAGAGATAGAAATTTTACTGTATGTCTGAAGTTAGAGCATCAACTCTTCAACATCTTTCAACGACATCTTCGTGAAGTACAACTTTTGCAATCTCAACTGAAACATGACATCGTTATACCTCCATACTGTGAAGCTATCAAATTTCCTCAGTTTATGCCATCAGGTCATATCAGTTTAATCTTGCATTTAATTATTTTACATCCTAGTGGTCAAATTTATTTTCATGGAGCTCAAAATACGTTCTATCTGTATATTTTTATTAGGTGGAAAATACCATAAGAGGGGAAGTCAGTAAGTAAGTTACAAATGGCGATTTAAAAAATACTAATTGGATAGAATTCTGAAAGACAGCTAGATTTGCACGTTATTATCTTCTTATTGCCAACATAATTCCTGATGATGTTGACGCATTTGTCATATCGACCTTAGAAAGCTGGGCCTTGCTGCCTGAGCCTGTTTAGCACTTCATTTTCAACCTCCTCGTCATTTGCTTTTTCCGAGCAAAAAACCATCTTGGGAGCTCTAGCATTGTGCAAATGACGAACGAGGATGAAAGTGAAGTGCAAAACTGGTCTTTGCCTCCTGACCCGATTTCACAGCGGACAAGAGATGTGAAAGCCGCTATGAAAATAAGCAAATGACGAAGGAGTTGAAAATGAAGTGCAAAGCTGGCTCACACAGCAAAGCCCAGCTTTCTAACGTCGGGAATTATGTTGGAGAAATCAGAATGTGGGATTCCGGGACTACCAGACCCATCCCCTCTCTTTTAATAAGCAGTTAATTATTGTTGTCAATTTAAATTAAGAACTTTTGCAACTATTTTTAAATAGTTGTCACTTGTTGTTGACTTGGAAGAAAGTTTTAATTTATCTAAGAGAGATATTTTTCAGATTATCATTAAGTTAATTATTTTGTTGCTGAAAGGAACTTAGGAGTTATGAAGAATCTACCTTTTAATGAACACTTGTACGCGCATCCAATACAATTAGTTATTATTAGGAATCTTTTAACTTTTACAAGTAATTATAAAATTATGCTTAACGAATTAAATCTATTAATGTTTTATGGAAGTTAATGTTAGAGCTGTTAATGTTTAGCACCTTCTTAAACATTTTAACCAGTTAATAAAAACTTCAATCGTTTTCTAAAAAAAAGATATTAGAAGTTTATGAAATCGAAAGTATAATTCTACACCCAGCTTAGTCAGCATTGGGAAAGAGTCAGTTTCACCGATGAAATCATTTGTTTTGCCAAGAGCTGGATTGCAAGGACCACACAGGCTTATAGTCTCTAGACACAACTTTCTCCCACACATAATTGCAAGTCCATGAATCATTTTAGCATCCCCTGATTCAAGAGTGATCGATAGGTGGAGTTTTTCTCTAAATTAACCAATTTGTTATAGAATTCCTTAGAATCATCTCATTTTTCATTCTTGTCGGAAAAGACTGTCGAGTTAGGGAGTCGAGACCAAGCCGTCAAGAAGTACAGATATCCTCAGGAGGAGAGAGCCTGCTTCCAGAGAAACAGAGGTGCAGATGCTGACCGACGCAGACATCTGTAGATGCGGAGAAATACCGTCATTTAAATTACAGTCGCATCAAGAAATATTAACAGTTAAGAATAATAATCTTATAATATAACTAGTGAATGGCTGTCACTTTATTATATTAGTTACAGTTATGAGATAAAGAATATTGTTATTATTGACTATTTTTGATGAGGAAATAGTTAAACGCGGAGTCCTCATCGGAGACCAGCCCACTACCCCACATCAATGAACGTTAGACGATCCGGAGACGATTAAAGGAGCTACAACGAAGCTCGGGTAACAAAACACTCATTCATTCACTCATTCTCTCTCTGAGCCATCGTTTTGGTTGATTATAATCTCAGAGTGATTAACTGAATTTTGATTTAGAGTAGAAAACTATTTTCTATGTTTAAAATATTTGTCATTGCATTATTTTTGAAGTTTCCATATTTGCTAGTTCTGTTGATAATAAATTAAATTACGAGGACGTATTGAAAAGTAATGCCTCCATGGCTGTAATTTTTTATTTGTTAACCGATTTTCAAAATTCTTTTTGTATCTGATACTCAGATTTGTCCTCTATGCAATGCACTATTCACTTTTCGACATAGTCCCCATCCCTTTCCACGCATTGCGCCAACGCGTGACTAGTTGGATGAATCCGTCAGAGAGGAATTCCGGAATTGAACGGCAGCGTTTACCTCGCCGTCAGAACCAACTCGTGTCCCTTAAGGAGCTCTTTCTTCTTTGGGAAGCGGTGAAAGTGGTAAGGTTCAAAGTCTTTCATTTTTGAACGGTAGGCGCTGCAACGCCTCTTGCGTGTGGCGACCCGTGTGCGGGCGGACGTTATCGAACTCCAGAAGAGGGTCCAAAGCTGCCATTCAATCCTGGTGTCGACAACAACTCCGGAATTCCTCTCCGACGGGTTCACCCAACTAGTCATGCGTTGGCGCAATGCGTGAAAAGGGATGGGGACTATGTCGAAAAGTGAATAGTGCATTGCATAGAGGACAAATCTAAGTATCAGATACAAAAAGAATTTTGAAAATCGGTTAACAAATAAAAAAATCACAGCCATGGAGACATTACTTTTCAATACGCCCTCGTAGTTATTGTTCATTCCCGTTTGTGAGATCAATCTTCTTATTCTAACCCGTATCATCAAGCCGACTCCGTGCGGAGAGCCCCATTAGCGCGACACTAATGGAAGGTGGATCTTTTGGGTCTCGCAGAAGTGTATCGTATCCCTGTCCGAATTTCTATCTTTTGTGAGGCCGGGGACTCCACAAGAAGATAACGTGCAAATCCAGCTGTGCTTCAGATTCCTATCCCATTTAGTATTTTTTAAATCACCATTTGTAATTTACTTACTGACTTCTCTTCATATCATCATTTTAAATTTCATTTTAATAGTTTACTCCATAATCAAAATTCTATAAAATTTGAAATCCCAACAATAATAATTAAAAATAAAAAATAATAAATTATAAAAATTGAAAAACTCCCTACCCCATCATTTCTTATTTGTAATTAAATCAAAATGATGTAAATAAGAATATTTTTCGGGTGGTTTAGTTGCATTACGGGATGGGGTAGGGAGTTTTTTCAATTTTTATTATATATTATCTTTTATTTTTAATTATTATTGTTGGGATTTCAAATTTTATAGAATTTGATTATGGAGTAAACTATTAAAATGAAATTAATTTTCTCCCAACATTTATTGTAAATAAATTATGCATCATTTTATATTATTCTGCTTTCCATCTTCAACTAAAGTATCACCAAGAGTATATGCTACATGGAGAATATGGATACGAGTCTTTTGGGTATTACGTTTAAGGACATGCGCCTGGCCTCACCTATCAGAATACAATTACCGTATTTTTGCGTCAATATCTCGCGTGATATACAGTTTTTTACATCCCGAAGAGGGGATTTAAATAGGTGCGGGTTTTATTTATTTATTTTTTTTTACACTGACAGCGGATTCTGAACTTTCCCGACTGCTCTAGCCACCATGACAGAATATAATAAGCAAACTTGGCACCAGAGGGAATGCTATTTTCAATCAAAGAGTTGCCCATCAGTGTTGCCAGATTTTGAAAACAGAAAGTGCTACAGTGCCATTAAATTATGCTACTTTATACTACAGACCCATCTCAATTATGCTACGCTTTATGCTACAAATAAGCCTGTCAGAAATTACAAACTGCCAAACACAAAAGAAATAAACCACTACTTATAATTTAAACCTTTTATTAATAACAATAAAGTTTCAAATATTTGCATTCATACATTCAAAAGTTTCATTTTCAGTAATATTTTGATACATATCGTTATTAAAACGTGATAACATTTCAGTTGATGGTGTAAATGATGTGCATGAATTTAACCCTTGCTTAACTGTAATAAGGCGTGCCATGGCTTCTGCGGAAAGTCTATTGCGTTTTTTATTTTTTATCAATGTCACAGATGAAAATATCCTTTCACGAACTGCATTTGATACTGGAATGGAATGCAGCGTACTTGTTATTTTTGTCAACTGAGGATAGACTAAACTATCATTGGAATTTTTAATTTCCGAAATGCAACCCCCACACGGTCCCCGTGCATTTAACAATGCCACCATGCAACAACAATTTAAGCATATTAAATAATCACTCAAAAAAATTAAATAAATAATCACATGGTGGCATGATCTTACATTAATTTATGATGGGTAATCGTCCGTCGAGTGAAGCCGTCGTGCAGTACAGCAGCAAGCTACTAGCAGCAGTGGGTCCCGACCAGTGTGACCGTTCCTAGCATAATTATGCTGTTTTAGCATAAAATAAGGCCTTCAGCATAAAGTCTAGCATAATGAAATTTTTGGCATATTTCTAGTATAATTTATAAAATTGATGTATAAGCAGAAACAAAGTTTGTTTTGTACGAATAAAAATAAGTTTCTTTCGTATATTGACAGTTTCGTTCAAGTTCTTCACTCAAACCTCCTCTTCAAACAACAACACAACACGTTTTTTTTTTTAAAAAACTTTCAATTTTAAAATTGAAACTTTCAATTTTTAAACACAATTTTCGAGCTCAGCTTTCTACGGATTAAGGTAGGATTATGTTTTTCAACAATGATTTGAGGTTGCAACCGATTATGTGGAGTTGGATTCTGATTAATCTAGTATGCAGCCTATGTATTGTTAAGCAGAGTTCTATGATTGTTCTATGTATTCTTTAACGTTCTATGTTGTTCAAATTTTTTTAAAAAATCTTTAAAATTTAAGTGTTCAAATCTTTAAAAAATTTTACGAAACGCTTGAAGTACTTCGCTTATGAGTATGCATATTGAACTATTTCAGCACCTGTTCTTAATTTTTTAGATGTAATTACTCGTGTTTACGGTTGTACTTTCTTTCTATACCATTTGGAAGTTTAGTTGAGACAAATTAAAACTTTTTTTTTAAATCTCCTGTAGATGACTCTCAAAATTGAAATGAAATGTGTGTTTTTCTGTTCTTTTCAAAAATAAGATGGCATAATTCTGTAACAATTTTCCATTAAAACCGCATAATCTAGCACAATTGAAGTCAAAAGAGTTTAGCATAATCTGGCATAATTTCTTTCAAAATCTGGCACACCGAGTTTTCTGAAAACGGTCACACTAGTCCCGACTGAATTCCATGCGACAATCAACAGTGAAGTGTACATTTGTTCAGGTGGGACGTAAGCAGTGCTTAAACGATTCTCACCCTTCCGGAATAAATTCCACATGAAATACACTGAAATAGACAAGAAGCCTGACTAACCCTAAGAGGTCTTCCACTAACCTGTCACTGTAGAGATTCCATTTAATTTTGTTGTGGCGAAAGAGTTTTTTATTTCTTTTATTTACTATAATCCACAGACTTATTTTTTCCTTTACTATAATCACAGATATACTAGCATTGATCATCTAAATTACTATATTTTCCAAATATGTAACATAATTCTAAATCTCTCTCCATTTATAATGAGAAATTTTTTTTTGGAACTTGTAAAAATTTATTGCACGCATAGCTCTTGTAACAGGAAGTTTAAAACCGAAAGTTTAAAACAGGACGGACGTTGAGGGAAGTGATATGAGAATTAAAAGGAAATGATTAAAACGCAAATAAATTTATTATCACATTTGTCTTTACTATTTAATGCTTCTTAATACTTGCTACTTTATTGATTTCTGCATTCCATTCTTTGATAAGTGTATTAAACTTTTATTCTTCTTAAATTTATATATATCATTTGAACTTTCATTACCTGATTGGAGTTAGAACGATTAGGTGTGGAAGCTATAGAGAAATTTCAAACACCTGTTGTAGAACAGAGTACGATATTCATAAAGTTTTTTAAAGAAAGAGATGAGAAATTAGATAATATTATTCTAGTTATTGAAAATTTAAATAGAGAAAACAGAATGATAGAATATACTAAACAAGATGTTTCATTAGCTGAGAAAGCTGTTGAAGCTAGTATTTCAACAACTCCGAAGAGAAGTCCTAAGAAGAAAAAAATGATTATAACAGGAGATCTTAACAAAGATTTGGATAAAGATGATATGTATGAGCATTCTTATACAGAGCGAATCAACACAACTTCAGCTGTATAAAAAAGCTATAGAAGCATGTACTGCTTATCAAGTTGGATCTTCAATATTCATGAATCCGGATGAAATGGTTGAAAAATTAGTTATTAATAGCATCGAGAAAAGCTCGTAATGATTCTTCAAAAATTTCTAATGACAATAGATCTTGTAGATAAGTTATTGGAATTAAAATGTATTACTGAAAGAGATCATAAACTTATTTTTAAATTTTTTTTGTATATTGGTATTATTTCTATAGATTTAATCAATATTAGAAAGTTACTTTAAAAAGTGCTTGTCTATGATCTTCTTGGCATAATAGTTCTTCAAAAATTAATAATAACAAATTTAAATATTTCGATGGTAAAAAATGAGAAACTTTAACATTTCTCGAAGGAAATTATGATCACACTGAATTTAATCATAACCTCATGGAACATTGTAAAGTTTTTCAGTTAGCTGAATGTCCTATTATTTTTGAACATTTGTTGTAGCTTGTCTACATGTTACCTGCCATCCACAAGAGTACAAAAACCAACTGCTGAAATTTCAACTTCACTCTTTACTGCGGAAATCTCATAAACTCGTTATCCGAACCATGTTTATATGAACTTTTGTTTTTATCTCGCTGTGGGGAAATATCACCTGAAGTTTGTGACGGGGGTTAGATGCACTCTGTATATAAAGAATTTACTGAATATAAAGATGAAAATATTTCAAACACTGAGAATAATTACAACAAATACTAATAAACATTATATTTATTTATGTTAAATGTGTGGAAACATACCCTAAGCATTGTGAAATCCTGCCCCGGCTACGGGGAAAGTTTACCCTGGTGTGGTTACCACAAAAATATAGAGAAAGGAAACAGTGGTGTAAATCACTGAAATGTGCGCAGTTCCTTTGGCGTGCACACGTTTTGCCACATTTCGCTGTTTTCCACCCAAATTTAAAACTTTCTCATCGCGATGACCAAACATATAATGCTGTTGTTACTGCCCACGTCTTCATTAAGATTTCCTTCATAGTAATATCAATTATGTTTAATAATGAGACGCGTTTCGATCTTAGATCATCTTCAGTCTGAATACAGAGGCACTTTGCTGGCTTTTGAATTTGAAAATAATATAAATTTAAGAAAAGTTAAAGGCACCATTCTCTATCTTAAAGATTAACTAATGAATGGATATGAAAATTGAGTGAAATAGATTTATTACTAAAATTACAAAAATAATAATAAAAAACGTCTGTAAACTTGCCCCAGTCTCCCTTACTCACATATGATGATTATGACAGTGCAAGCGATTCTGAATACATTTTAACTACTTTTAATAATGTCTGGGGTTTTTTTACCCATTATTGTTTTCATTTTTTTAAGGTGTGTCAGAAATGTTGAGGGATTTTAGGTGCGCCAGAAATGTTAAGGAATTTATGAGATGCTTGAATTTTGTCAGAATTCTGATTATTTTTGAGATTTTTTTATGTTTTTGAGGTGGGTGTGATTCAGCTAATAGGTCGTTTATTTGTTAATCGAGACCAACGAGATAACAAGGCCTGGAAACGAAAAAGTCACCTGACCAACTGGGTGCTAACAACCACAGATATAGAGGAATAGATCGGCAATGCACATACCTTCCTCAAAGGCACTAGTGAAGCCGCTGCCGCCATCTTACCGTACTGCACGTGTAAGCAGCAAGTACTCGATTCATATGCTTTTTCTTAGAATATTTAATGTTATAAAGTTAATTAAGTAAGTTAGAATAAAATACAAGGTACAATGGTGAATACGTGTGTGGTGTTTGGTTGTAATTTTTCGTATTCTGTAGTGACCTAGGATGGCGGCGGAGCGTAAGCGAGGCTTCAACGAATTCAATGGCATTGCCGATCTATTGCTCTATATCTGTGCTAGCAACAATCCAACCTTCATTGTCTCCATCTTGGATGTTAACAATCAGTGTTTTTCCTTTTGTTGGAAACAATGAAGGTTGGATTGTTGCTCATTCAGTTGATCAGGTGACATTTTCGCTTCCAGGCCTTGTTATCTCGTTAGCTTCGTTTGTTAATTGCTTTATCCGGCAATTTTCGTAATTGTTAATTGCTTTTCTTTGTTTGCTAGAGTTTTATCTAAGTTTTTTTCTTGCGAAAAGAATCCCACTTTGGGGAAGCGTGTTTTTGTTGTTAAGAGTAGTTTTTTATTTTTAAAAGGAATTCGAAAAATCTCTCTTGGTGGGGAGACATCATGAAAAATATTGGGGTACATCAAGTTATGCCCCTACGCCCTCCGTCTTTAGAGCGTTTTCTCTTGCTATCAAAGTAATGCCATATATTGAGACATTGTAAAAGTTGCGGAATAGTTATCACCTTGTAGGTTCTTATTGTTGGAGCAACAACCCTATGTGAGTATATGCTATTGGAGCAGCCATGGCTTTTGGAGTTGTTGGTGCAACTGACTTATATTTTGAGTATATGCCGTTGAAGCAGCTATAGCCATTTTGGTAGTTCTTGGAGCAACTGACCTGTATCGTAGACTTTTTTGTTGTTGGCGACGTGTGGTTATTAGTTGTATTGCTAGTGCAACTGATTGCCAGTCGCATCTTATTTGCTGTTGCAATTTGGCAAGTGATTTATTACGAACTGGGTAAAGACAGCATCTTGGATTTCAATGTGCGATTCCAGGCACGTGTATATAATTATTATCGAATAAAAAGCTTGGTTAGGATCTGCTGGAAGAGTGTCTAATGAGAAACACCCCGTTCATCGTTTTCGTTTCGTTGGCTTCACTGCCGAGCTTCCCGCATTTCTTATGGCAATCAGAGAATCTAAAGTGACATAGTTAACCAAATAACTTTATACGTCTTTTGGGTGCTTGATGAATAAAAACATATTATTTCATTATTAACCTTTCAAATAAAGAACATACGAGTAAAATTCTTTACCTTCTCGTTGTTGAGTTCCTGCTCAGCCCCATGATAACTATTTCATGTGATTCAATCGCCCAAAAAATATGGATCGTCACATGGGCCGGAAATGTTTATCACTACACACCAGTAAAGTTGGGCCAGAAATGTTGAGGGATTGTATGTGTCAGAAATACTGAGGGATTTTTGAGATGCTTGAATTTTGTCAGAATTATGATATTTTAGTGGAAATTTTACTATTTTTGAGATATTTTTTTAAATTTTTTGGGTGTTATTTTAAATTTTTTGAGTTTTTATAATTTTTAGATATTGAATAATTGGCACGAAAAAAATTTTCTTGCTTTTCTTGATTGTTTTTGGGTTCTTTTTTAAAAAAGTATTAAAAAATTTTAAAAATAAGATGTGGTTTGAGGATGCGGTAAAAGTAACATTTTACACGCTACTTATACGCCAATTTCGTTTGAAGTTCATCAAGACAGAACGCAACTTCGTCAGATCGAAGGAGGTTTGAAGTTGCCATCCTTCATGTCAGTTTTTAGGATTGGAAATGAAATGCCGCTATTTCACTATATTCTCGTGAGTTTAGTTAACGTGGAATACAAGGGTTCGGGGCTTAAAAATTATTATTATTATCATCATTGTTTGGGGAAGCCAAACTCGGATCAAGTCCGGAAGCCAATCCCAGAGGCGGACCCAAAAGAGGGCCAAAGCCCAAGGGACTCAAATGCGAGGGAGGGAAAGTTATCCACTCGTGGGAGTATTGATGTTTGAGTGTAGGAATTTCCTTACTATGTGACATGTGTTTAGAATTGTGGCTTTCTGTAAGGTTTTGTATAAGTGTGGGTTTAAATTTAGTGTTGACAGGCTTTTGTGTAGCGAGTGTGGAATAACCCCAGTGGCAGAAAGAATGATAGGAACAATGTGTACTCTGTTAACTCCCCAAAGGAGTTTTATTTCGTGTGCAAGATCCGTATATTTAGTGATTTTGTCAGTGTATGTCTTTTGTAAATTGTGTGTATTGGGGATGGAGATATCAATTATGTAAGTCACTTTGTTTTGCTTATCTACTAGTGTAATGTCTGGTCTGTTATGAGAGATAGTTTTGTCAGTGATTATAGCTCTGTCAAAATATAGTTTATGTGTGGTGTTCTCTAAGACAGTGTTGGGGATATATTTATAGTAAGGAGTGTGAATGTCCCTTAGCTAGATGTTGATGTATGATGTTGGCTACCTAGTTATGTCTGTGCAAATAATCTGTCTGCGTGAGTATTTTGCAACTGGATATGACGTGTTGGATGGTTTCCTCTGCGATGTGGCATTTCCTGCAAGACCCGTCAGTCGATTCTTTGATAATATGTTTTCTGTAGCTTTTAGTGTTAATAACCTGGTCTTGTATGGCAATCATGGTTCCTTCAGTTTCCCCAAAGAGACTCCCTTCACTCAACCAAAAGTTCGACGCTTTTTTGTCGACGTGTGGCTGGTTGAGGTCAGAAGGATGTCTACCGTGGAGTTGCTTTCCGAGCCATGATTGAAGTTTAGTGCATGTTGTAGGAATGTTATGGGTGTTCTGCATGCTGTTCA
Organism: Rhysida immarginata; assembly: GCA_023313115.1. Taxonomy (NCBI): domain Eukaryota; kingdom Metazoa; phylum Arthropoda; class Chilopoda; order Scolopendromorpha; family Scolopendridae; genus Rhysida; species Rhysida immarginata. Next base: position 20,652 of record JAHWFO010099870.1, read on the forward strand.
GGTTCAGAGGTGTGTATTTTGTATCAGCCATGCAGACTGCTTTGTGTAATGGTGATGTGTGTTGTTTAGAGTGAAAGAATTCTCTGAGTGACTGAGTCTGTTTCTGGTGTAGATCTGTTATGTCTGTGAATAAGACCTCTGCCTCCCTCTGAACGAGGCAGGGTGAGTCTTTCAATAGCTGCGTGTGGATGGTGCTTTCTGTGCTTTGTAAGCAGTTTACGTTGTTTCCTTTCAAGTCCCTCAAGATCTGTGTGTGTCCACTTTATGACTCCAAAGGAGTAGGAGAGTATTGGCGTGGCATAAGCATTGATGGCCTTGATTAAATTTCTGGAATTTAAGTGCGTTTTAAGTATTGTCTCTAGCCTATGAAGATATTGTTTAGTGAGTGTATTCTTTATGTGTTTGTGCTCCAGAAGCTTGGCTTGCTTAAATCTTAGATATTTGTAAAATTCGTCATTTTCCATAGCAGCAATGTGATCTGGTTCATCTAATGTGAAGCCCCCTTCCCTGAGTACTCCATTTTCAATGTGAATGGTTTTGCATTTGTCCAACCCAAATTGCATTTGTATGTCTTTTGAAAAGGTTTGTGTAATGTCAAGTAATTGGTGCAATTGTGTTTGTGTGGAGGCGTAGATTTTCATGTCGTCCATGTAGAGTAAGTGTGAGAGCGTGTAGTGGCAGCTTTTATTATGTTTAATTGTGTAGTCATAAGTTGTGCTGTTCAGTCTGTTGGAAAGTGCATTTAGTGCAAGACAAAACCAGAGTGAGCTCAGTGAGTCACCCTGGAAGATGCCCCGGTTTATCTGTATTTTGTCAGTCGTGATGGTTTCACTGTTGAGTGTGAGGTGTAGTGTAGTTCTCCAATGCAGCATTGTATTTTCTAAAAAAGTGATAAGTGTAGGGTTTATTTTATATAATCGTAGTGTATATAAAAGCCATGAGTGTGGGACACTATCAAAGGCCTTTTTGTAATCAATGTATGCTGCATGGAGGTGTCGATGTTTATTGTGAGTTTGCCGTAGGACCACAATGTCTATCAGGAGTTGCTCCTTACAACCCATGTGGTTTCTACGGCATCCCTTTTGTTGCTCAGTGAGAATGTTGTTTGTGTCTATGTGTGTATAAATTTTGTTTGCGATACAGGCAGTTATTATTTTGTAAAGTGTAGGCAAGCATGTGATAGGTCTATATTGTGTGGGATCTGTAGTGTTATGTGACTTTGGTACCATGTATGTTATTCCTTGTGTGAGGAAATGTGGCAATGTTTGTGGTGTTTGCAAAGTGTTGGAGATCTGTTTTGCAAGGCCAGATGCAAACAGGTGAAGCGCTTATACCAAACGTTCTGAATCCTATCTACACCTGGAGCCTTCCAATTGTGAGTACGTTTAATGACTTGTGAGAGTTCATCTACTGTTATGTCATTATAAGGCATGTTTGATAGTGTGGATGCTAATTGCTCCTCTTCCCTGATCCAGCTAGCTTCCCTATTATGTTCAACTGAGACAGACCAAAGAGACGACCAATAATGTTGGAGTGCTGTTTGTGTTGGCAGACCAGTGTTTTTTGTCTGTGTATAATCTTTGTTTAACTGCTTATAGAATGTCTTCTCATTGTTTGAGAATAACTTGTTCTGCTGTTTGCGCTGAGTGCATGTTTTGTATCTCTTCAGGCGTTGTGTTTTTGCAGCTAACTTTTGTTTTAATGTGTCCATATATTCTGTAATGTGTTGATTGTGCTGCTCATGTCTGGTGTGTGTTTTAATCTTCTTAAATAATTGTCTGAGGCGTTTGTTCTGCTTTGATGAAGTGTTGTTTTTAGTGTACTGCGTAAGTCTACCTAACTGCTTGCGGATTTCGTCAATCTCAGACTCAATCCGCTTTTGCCATTTAGGTTTCTGTTGGGTATATGAATTTTGTGTGTTTTTATGGATTGGTTTCCTACCCAGTGTGGATATAAGCTTAACTGTAAGCGCCCCAGTGTAAATAAGTAGGTGTATGTATTCTAAAGACAGATTTTCTTCAATGTACTGTGGTAAGATATGTGTGTTCATGTAAGATAAAATTTCCCCTGTTTTGCTGTTTATTTTTATTTTAGGTATACCTGGTCTTTGTGTGGGATCTGTTCCCGTGTAAACTGTAAGGTATCTTTGTAGGGTGTCGTTTAATGTTTCAATAAGTTTGGTATTCATGTTGTGTTGTGGATGAATATCATGGTGAAGTTCATTGTTGAGTGTGTGTTCTGCAAGTTCATTAGTGATGTCAATGTTAGTGTTTGATTCTGTGTGTTGAGTGTCAGTTTGTGTAGATGGCTCGTGTTCTTGTAGCTGTTGTGCAACTTCTTGCTTTATTTTCTGTAGCGTGGGTAAGGGTATTAAATTTTTCATAACAATTGTGCGACGCTGATCTGCAATGCGTTGTTCAGTGACTGTGATGTGAGGATATGTCTCTTTGAAAATGTTATATAAGCGTTGTCTGTAAGCTGCAGTGTCAGTTTCCAATTTAGTGACTGCGTAGTAGGCTCGCATGATAAAACAGTTTATGTCATTGGTCCATTTCATGCGTTGGCGTGGCTTGCCTGCCTTAGTGGTCGAGGGCAAAGAAGCTCTTGAAACACTAGGGACAGGTTGTGGCATTGCAGTAGCCGAACAGGGGTTGGTGCTGCTTTCGCCACCAGTGGCCCTGGGAGATTGTGGCATATTTTTCGAACGTGAGCCTCTGCCTAACCCACGAGCGCGGACCTTGGTAACCCGGGTGACGTCCGAGCCGGCATCAGATAACGCACTAGCACTAATCATATTGATCACCAATAAATGGGTGGTCCTGTTAGCCATCTCCATCATCAGCAGGCCCTTGGTTGATGTAATCAGCTCCTCAGCCCTACTGGGTCATCTGGACCCTCAAGATTAATCTAAGGGTAGAGTAAATCAGACCTGTTAACCAGGGCCATCCCTCTAAGATATTGCCCCCCTCGCACGACGTGGACGTAGGACCACACGAGGGTTATTATTATTATTACATAAAAATGAAATTTTCACGGGTTATTCAGGGGTGCAGGCTTTTCTTGTTCGCGGGTTATTGAGGCGAAAATACGGTATTGCACAGCATCGAGCTTGGAAGAGCTTGGGGGAAGGGGAGGACTTATTTTTATTTGAAGGACTTGGGGCATTAACAAGGCAAGCTAGACTTTTGCCTAAATTGAGATATTTAAATTTAGTTGGAAACTTTTTCTACAATCTAAAAACAGTATCTTGATTCTTGAACAGATGCTACCAGAATTCAGTGATTTAGTATTAATACGAAATACAATAATGGTTATATCTCAAAATTTTCTCTATGTGGCTTACCTTGTTAATGCCCCAGCTCTTCATTTATTTTTTTATCTAGACATTTTTAGTATATAGAAGTATACTCTAATTTTGCCTTCTGTTCATTAATATGTAACAGCCCTGTGAAAAAATTAACTGTAGCTTTTGGTTAGCTCGTGGTCGTGTCTGATTTCAGTCTCCTGGTAAATTTTCTTGGTTTCTTCCATAGCCTCATTGCTGTATATGCGATGTAATAATTAATTGAAAAATTTTAATATCCTAATATATATTCTTATTTTTTATTAATAGTTTTGGGTGTGGATTACAGGCGTCTAATTAAAAAATTTAAAGAAACAAGTATGTTTAGTTTATTTCTTTATATAAAGAAAATAATTTTACGAATAAATTTAAAATGCTGAAAAATTATAATGCTAATTGCAAGTAACAAATTAATTCTGTCATTTTTATATATGTTAGAAGACTCAGCAAGGATGGTTTACCCTGTTCACAGTAAGTAAAAATAATTTGTTAAAGTAATTCCTTTTGCCTAATACAACTTTGCATCAAAAATCATTTACTTGACATATACGAGGACAACAAAAAATGAATGATATAGAGGTGTCTGGCGTTCACGACACGTATTTTGTAAGATTGTAGATGCTTTTTAAAAAATAACTGTCTTGAATAAAGCAAGATGGAGTTCATAGTCTCATAGAGGTCCAGACTGTATATCCGGTAACACTTTGTAATATTATTAGTTAATGAAAATAATGAAAGAACAAATGTTCTTCAATCATTATGTTACAATAGTGAAAACATCTCGCAGGAAAGTTGATGAGCAGCCTTTGGAACAAGAAATGTTATCTACGCTATTCTTACGAAGGTCGGTCATAACGTTGTTACAATCATCATGAAACAATGAATACTGAAACCACAATGGTATGTGTAGCTACATTGCTGCAGACGCGTCCATTTAAACTATACTTTATTTCATGAATGATACGCCAAAAACATTAAATTAAAGCTGGCACAGTCATTAGAAAATTCGAGGATGGAATGTTATAAGTTTTCAGCATCTGAAAAGAAACAATCCCATACACATCCATTTCGAGTTAAAAACATATACGGAAACATTGTCCCTTTATATAAGGTCATGTGTATGTGAGATTATTCTGGAAGATATTCCCCGCCCCTGGGTGGATTTCCATCAATTTTTTGGAATTCCAAAGGGTATTTACAGGCCGATTATAAGCAGAAAGGACAGAGGATCGTAGGTACGTATTATTGGCCTGCTACGAACGTTACAGGATGCGTTGAACACCAAGTAGAATGATACTACTCCAGCAGTTTTAGCGCGAATGAATACGACACATGTGGGAACTCTTGGATATGGATTACACCTGAGCAAACCTGGCAACCACCAACTCTTTCCGCTTCCCTAGGATCATACTGGCTGGGCATATGAGTATTGGATAATAAACGAAAGAATGTTTTTGCAAGCGACCAAAATGAGGTTCCTGAATGGTGCGGCAGGTTTTACCACAATGAAGAGCTGCTACTTCTCCGCATTGAGAGGACTCAGTTGGTTTAGTATGGCCATGTGATACAAAGAACCAATAGATCATGCAGTAAGAGAATTTTTAGCCTGAATTTAATCAGTTTTTAAATATAGAATTATTGTAAGCACGACTCACAAAGCCGATGTTATCGGTTTATAAGTATTTCAAAAACGAATCATTTTATCCGAAATTCTAAAAACCACTTTTTTGTGGAAGGTCGGGTATTATTTAATTAACGTTGTCGGGATAGTGTAAATAAAAAAAATTGCAAATCTAAAGGTTGATAAAAATCTATAGTACGAATGGACCCGTGAGTAATGTGTGAAAAAACTTAGTGTGTAATCTACCTAAATTTTCTGGAAAATATCGGCCAAACAGCTTGTGTTCATGCTCTGGGTATTTTACTATAAAGTCTCTGCTTGAAAAATAACAATATATCTTATTTTCAATAACTTGTTTATTAACAAATTTCCACGGGAAAGTTCCGTGCCAGTCAACATCTGTTAAAGAACCATGTGGTGGATTTTCATGAACTTTTTTTGAATTTATTGAATGGCATAGACTATTTTTCTTTATTGAAATATTCGTATAATAGAATATCTTAATTTACTTATGCATACTAATTTTAGTGAGTGCTAAAGGCTATTACAAAGAAATTATGAATTCTCTTCATCACACAGGTAAGAAGCTTTGGCCGAATGTTTAGTTACAATTAATTCTAATTCTGTTAACATGATTTACGTTATTCTTTATTTGGGACTAAGCAGGAGCGAAGGAAGCAAAACAAGTATTTGGTAACCCAAATTGTCCACCTTGTTCACTTTACCCACCTCAACCAACATATCCAACTTACCCAACCTTTCCAACATTTCCACCATATTGTGCCCCACAACTATGTCCAAGACCACCACCACCATGTCCGATGTTTCAACCATATCCAACTTTTCCACCTTACCCAACATTTCCACACTGTGCACCAGCACCATGTCCAATCCCACCACCATGTCCAATGTTTCCACTATATCCAACATATCCAACTTATCCACCATATCCAACATTTCCACACTGTGCACCATGTCCACCATCACAACTATGCCCACCGCAACTTGGGTCCTGGAAACCTGGATATTGGTCATCTGGACCGCAACCATCCGGAGCACAAGATCAAAACAATCCTAATAATAAATTTGGTAAGTATTGTATTGCATTACTTTCAGCATCAATATTTATTGTTGCCATTTTACTCTTCCTTACACACTGATATCCATTGGGAATGCACATGTAATCAATTCTCCCTACACTTTGTTTCGAAGTCTTTCTTATCTGCAAAAATCCAACCTTCCAAGAGCTCTCACAAATGATGAAATAGTTCAGTAATGCAATTTCCAATAATGAAATAAAGTTACCCCAGCTCTCTGAATCTTTCATTCTATAAACTCTGCTTTGTTTACATGCCTCGTGTACACTGTGGCATTCTGCCTGTGCAAAATTAAATTGTTTACATGCCTCGCGTACCACTACGGCATTCTGTCTGTGCAAAACTGAATGTCGCTAGTCTTACTAAAACCACAATAACCCAAGGCTCTGCTTGATCTTGAACAAAAACCCTGCTAATCCAGGACCCAAGACAGTTCCTGTCGGAATTGTATGGGTTCAATTACTCTGAAGGCTAAAAAAAAGTGGATTTACATGCCCTTTCCTAATCACATTCAGTTCCGGAATGTGCATAAAACATAACATTTTACTCAAGCCTCACCTTATTTTGGCAGTCATCCATTTGAAACAGCATTGTAATCCGAGGCAAGCACAACATCACCCATTTCCATTTTGGTTTATGTTTTTATCAGTTTACAGGGGGAAATCAATCCATCAGAATCAGGTTAGATCCTCAAAACGCCTCTAAACAGCAGGAGATGGTGATTTCCGATTGCCATATGGATACTTTTTCAGTACCTTATCAAAAATTTGTTTCTGGGACTTTGCAGTGGCTTTCCATTCGTTGACTTTCCAGTGGTTGATACAAGTCACTTCCTTGTCTGCACAAAGGGTTTGGAATTTGAAGTAGAGTGATAAGGAGTGATTTAGCAATGCTTAGATTTCCTTGTACTTTTAAAGGCGTTTTGATTCAAAGTACAATCTGTTCTCATTTCCTACCGTATCTAGCAGTCAAAACATCACAAACAATTTCTCTAGGTGGGAAAGTTTCATTCAATTAAAATGTCGCAAAGAATTCACTGATCCTTAGTAGCTGGGAAAGGTTCATTGTCTAGCATGTAATTTTCATGATAAACCATTTATCTTCTTGGTTTCTCTTTTCAGTTGTCCTTAAAAATTTAGATATCACGTGCTATTATAACTATACATTATTAAACGAGCAATATTATTCTGAATCTCTTTCAGTGAAGAAAGAATTCTCATTTACTTGGGAGGTTATACATCCTGATCAGAAGATGAAAAAAGGAAATATAACAGAGAAGATAAAAAGAAATGCGAGAACACCAAGTAAGATCACATAATATATTGAAAGAAAACAGAATTCCTTTTGTCCACATAAAATTTATAAACAGCTTACCGTATTTTCGCGTCAATAAACCGGGGCATAGTTTTTACATCCTGAAGAGAGGGTGTGGGGATTTAGGTAGGTGCGGGTTTTAATTTTTTTTTACAAAGACAGCGGATTCTGAACTTTCCCGATCACTCTAGCTGCCATGATAGAATATGTTAAGCAAACTTGGCACCAGAGGAATTCCAAGAGATCAGTAATCCAGAGCTTTACAGGGAAGATTATTGCATTTCATTTAAAAATTGAACTGTACACTGACTGAGCAAAATTCATGGGATAGTCACCTAATATTTAGTTGGGCCCCCTATGATCCTGTGAGGGGCAGCGATGTGGCGTGCAAGTCCCTGGTACACTTCTGAAGGCAGATGACACCATACAGTCTGCAGAGCGGTAGCCAATTGAGGTCTGTTCGTGGTTAAAGGATCCAGCGCATGGCGCCTGAATTCAATGGCATCCTAAATATGCTTGATAGGATTCATATCAGGGCTTTAAGGGGCCAGTCCAGTCGTTGGACCTCCCCTGCATGCTCTTTGAATCATTCTCAGGTGACATTGGAGCGATGTGGTGGTGCATGGTCATTTTGAAAGACTGCAAGGTCGTCGGGGTGTTGGAACGTCAAAAACGGGTGGAGATGGTCTTCGATCAGTTGACGATACTGCAGCCCATATCAACGTGTTTTCCAGAAGAACAAGGGGGGCCCATTACTTACAGGAATATGCATCCCTCACCACCCTGGACCACACCCTCTTGGCATACCGGGTCCATCGCCTCATGAGCTCTGTGGCACTCACAGTGTCTACCATTAGCATAGAACAGTTGATACTGTGACGTGTCGCCATTGTGGTGTATTAAAATCCACCCCCAATGGGAGCAACCAGGAAAGATCCCGAGTTCGAAAGATTAGATACACAGTCTTAATAAAGACAAAACGTTGCGTTTATTCAAAGAATATTCTTCATAAAACATCCAGAATAGTAGAGCAGGAATGACTCTAGACTTACATTCCTGGGTAATGCCTTCTGATAAAACTACCATCTAATTGTGTTCAAATTCACACATTCACGACGACAGGTATATTAATTAACTAAGCAGAATTTTATTTTACCAGTCCCATGGATATAGAGACAATTAGCAGGCAACTTGGTTAGTCTAATCCTTGATATGATTCACTCTTCTCAATTCCTCCCAACGGACATAAAATCGTCGTTCATGTGGCCCATCATATCTTCCCATGGAAATGCTTAAATACTCAAGATTATCCAATTACGCAATAGGAATAGCTTTCCAAAATACCAATAAGCAATTATTTACAATAATTAATGCAAATCACATTTTCTCAATATGCAATAATTCATATATATTAATTTACCTATTCATTCCATCTTCCAGGCCATGAAAGCAGTATTCTTCAACTCTAAACAAAGAACAGTTCAATTTCCTCCTGATATAGTCCCAGTTGAAAAATTCCTTGAATGAACTATCCGTGATAACGATCTGATATCTCTTATTTAAATTTACCAATCCCAAGAGTAAATACAACTAAATTAAGATTTAGTTCCCTAAGATTTGCTTCAGTCCGAAACATGAAGGCCTCAAATTTCCTCCTTGGCTGTTCCAAGCTCAAAATTTCTCATATATCTATTACTGCCTTCATTTTTTAGTTTCTTTCTTTTTTAACAATTACTTTGCATCATCAACTCGTTTTCTCAGAAAGGCATTCTCTTTTACAAAATCTGATACAACAATGTATTTCTTAAACAATCCCAAATTACATACAATAAAGTATTAACATAACCATTTAGAGCAATTAAGTTCGCGGTTAAATAAACCAAGTGATAGCTCACTGAGTTGTCACAATACCATGACTCGTCCGACCATATGATGTTATGCCACTTTTGCAGGGTCAATCCGATGTGATTGGTGGCAAATGCACGCCGGAGTGTCTGATGACGCATGGTTAACAGTGGTACTGCATAAGGCGACGGCTCCTATAGCCAAGGGCACGCATGTTCCTAAGGATTGTCCACTGGAAGACATTTCTAGCTCGGCCGGAATTGAATTGGTTCATGATTTGTCACACTGTGGTGCTCCTGTCTCCGTTGACCGTTCATCCCAGGTGTCATTGAGAGTGGCTGGACGCCCAATATGGTGTTTGTTGTGGATTGTTACGCCTTCCTTCAACCATTCTCAGTACACCCTAGACACAATGTCAAGCAGTAATACAACTTCCCAGGCATCGGGCCCCCAGCACCATGCCCTTCAAATGCATTAAACTCAAGACAACGTTGCATTTAACATGAATCAAACACCCAGCTACTTCCCACAAGGTGTTGCACACAATAGCGGCTGCCGCGTAGACCTCCTGGGGGCGTAGAAGACACATGGTGTCCGATCGCGATTCAGCGACCTGCTATCCAATGAGTTCTGTTCAGTCAGTGTATATACTGTATAATTAAAGTACTGTGATGTATATTATACGATAATTTCGTTTGACGTTCATCAGGACCATATGCAACTTCGTCAGATCGAAGCAGTTTTGAAGTTTCAATCTTTTTACGATGTTTTTATGGCGATAGGAAATTCAAATAAAAAGTGAATCAATATACTATATAATGAAATGTACATTATATACACTGTTCTTGTAAATTAATTTTTTTTTTCATTTGTTGCAGCCACATTCATCCGCGAAGCTCAGGACCTCCTATTTTGCACTTTCAAAGAATCATAAGCTTAAGGAACATATAGATATTATCCGGAGATAAATAATTTGGACAGTATGCCACTGGCGGAAAAAAATCCCAACACCACGAAGGACTTGTGCTAAATGAATGAAATTTGGACAGTATATTCAGCTATGGTATTTATTACATTGATTCAAGTTTCAAGGTTACAACTTTCAGGGGGCGCCACCAGCGCCACCCTGTGCATGGTGAAAACCACGGACTTTAGTACCCGCTGTAATCGCCGCGCTGGTCTATGCAAGCCTGCACAGACCAGGTAAGCCGACGACGGATACAGCTCGGTAACAGGACTTCCCCACTCCTCCTCCTGACCCTTGTGCGACCATCACTCTGACCCAGACAGAAACGACTTCCATCCGTGAAGACCACAGACCTCCATTCTGCCCTCCAAGTCGCTCTGGCTTGACACCACTGAAGACGTGCCGCACGGTGTTGAGGGGTAAGAGGCAAACATGCCACAGGGCGCTTGGAGTGGAGGTTCTTGGCCAGGAGACGGTTCCGAATTGTACGTGGAGTGACGTTGGGTGCCACAGCAGCCCGAATGTCCGCTGCAGATGCTGTCCGATTTGCCACAGCCATCCTACAGATACGCTGGTCAACCCTGACTCCAGTGGCCGGGGGTCGTCCAGATCCTGGTTTCTTGGTAATCCTGCCTTCCCTGGACCATTGCTGCCAACAGTTGTACACAGTGGCAACGTCTCGACCCATGCGTTTTGCAATAGCACGGAACGAAAGTTCACCCTTGCGAAGGCCCACTACACGTCCTCGTTCGAATTGGGTTAGCTGCCCATATTCACGTCGCAGTCGCCTTCGAGGCATGTTTTACGTACTCTATCACACATGTCCACATGTCTGATCTCATTTATATCTGTCATTAGAATGTCTCATTTGCATTTACAGGGTGGCGCTGGTGGCGCCCCCTATAAGTTGTAACCTTGAAACTTGAATCAATTGAATAAATACCACAGCTGAATATACTGTCCAAATTTCATTCATCTAGCACAAGTCCTTCGTGGTGTTGGGATTTTTTTTTCCGCCAGTGTAATAGCTAATATATTTTAAGAAAATGCCGTTATTTCAAAATATTCTCGTGAGTTTAGTTCACGGGGAATACAAGTGTGTGGGAATTATAATTTTTTTTTTTACATATTACCGAAATTTTCACAGGTTATTCAGGAGAGCGGATTTTCTCGTTTCCGGGTTTTAGACGCGAAAATGCGGTAGATGTATATTAAAGACATAAATTTTATGTATGTGACAAGAGCATTTTTTCTGCATTCATTGTAATTTATTAAGTTTTCTTTTACCAATTGAGTCAACAGGTCCTAAGAATAGGGGTTTTGTCGAGATCATTATCTGGTATCAATTTCCGTTTATGTACTACCACTTTCGAAATAATGCCTTTCAGCCACAATGCAGTAATGGAAAATTCCTGTAATTCATAGTCTGGAACAGTAATAGCCACTATTATTGCGATGATATTCTCTAACTAATGGCTGGAAATGTCTCTCATGCAGCTTTTGTTTGATATGGCCGAAAGAAAAAAATTACATGGGGCAAGTCTTGTAGAGAATGATGTGGCTGGTCCGTTGCAAATTTGCGACTCGCAAGAGCAGACTGCACAAGAACAGAGTAATGTGCAGGAGCATTATAGCGGAGAAGCGAATTCTTGCTCCTCCACAGGCCATGACATTCCATTACTTACTTACTCCCTGAGTTTTTCAACCCGCTTATCCATTAGGGTCGCGGGGGTAGCAGCCCTATGCGGGATCTCCAGTGATCGTGATCTTCCGCTATCAGGCACATGTCCTTAAAAGACTCGTACGCAGATTCTTCACATAGTTTAGCTACCTGGTTCTAGGCTGAGCCATTGGTCTCATACCCCCAGCTTGTAAAATAGCAATTGAACACGAAGACCAGTTTGCCGCATCCATATCATTTGGCAGCTGGGACCTCACAATGCAGAGAAGTAATGTCTCAATACCTAAAGACTCTCTTATTGTGCTGCTGTGCACTCTATCTTGCCGGATAACAACCGCCACACCTCTCAGGAATCTTATTTCGGCCGCTTGCAGCATTGAAGAGAATGGGGACAAATATGCATTTGAAAAAAGAGATCGGTTCATTACCACGAATCACTGCTACACCGATCCGAGCAATGAATTCTCTATCCTGCCGCTCATCACTCGTAAACGCAGTCCAGAGATAGTCCAACTACTCCACCTATCTTAATGGGTCTTTCTTGAAAGAACCAGAGTTTCAGTCTCAGCCATAGTGATTACCATCTCAGACTATTGAGATATGGCTGCAAACCGATCTAATGCATGTTGAAGGTCTTTACAAAAAGACTAAAGGAGGACAAGATCATCAGTTTAGAGCAACCTGTACACGAAGGGGTCACCCACACAAATATGCTCATCTCTTTGGCTCCCCTGTCTATCCAGTCCAAAAAGATAATGAACAATACACACACTTAGCCACAATAAATGGTCTTGACCCATTTATCCGGACACGGGTTTGAGAGTTTTCATACCGAGACATGTTAGTAATCAGCAAATGCCCATCCAATCCGTACCCTTGAAATACTCTTAAGAGCTTCTTCCGAGGAAATCTGCCATATGCTTTTCGAGACACAAAGCAAGGATACACATCCTTTGCATTTACGATGCATATATTCACGCTGACAACAGAATGCTCACACACTATTCTTTGAAAATTGCTCCTCCGTTGGGAATGAATTCTTCGTGGGTAATTCCCCTGCATTAATATGTTGTACATAAATAGGTCTCATTAATGGTTGAATGGTTCCATAAATGAAAGAGTAACACCATTGGCATGACTTAATACCACGATTAAAGTAGTTAAAGAAAATATCGTATTTTTAAACAATAGCAAACAGAACCTCATAAATTACAAGAATACAGGGTGGGCATAAGTTTTGGTACCATAAAAAGCTAGAAAAGCTATATCTACGCAGTTTGCGACAATAAAATCAATCTCAAAAATTTTTAGGATGGCACACAGCCCTTTGGGGACTTCTCAACCACCATTTCCCTCGATTTTTTCCTGTGGAGACTATGTTAAGGATAAGGTGTATAGCAAGAAAGCAAACGACTTGCCTGAACTGCACCAGTGAATCGCCCAACCCATACCATCCAATCACCCAGGAGATGCTCAATAACACGTGAAGAGAGAACAAGGGGTCTGACAATCAACAAAATTATTACAAGATTCATGAATCTCGATAATTTGATCAAGATTCAGGGAATTGTTAACGGATTCAAACATTTGTCAGAATTCGCGGAATGCTCCGAAGTTTCAGAGATTCACTCTAGGATTCAGGGATTCGTATAAGATTTACTTAAGATTCAATGATTAAACCAAGATTTACTCGAAATTTGGAAATTTAAAAAAAAACAGACGTTTATCACGTTATTTCGCTATGACAAAACTAATACAAGTCAATAAAGTAACCAGGCTTTGGTATTAATCTTAACCGAGTTCTCTGTCCAGGGGTTGGCACTGGCTTCTTCAGCACGCCCACGCAAACCTTCGCAAGCCTCCAAAATGTGCGCCCTTTAACCTTGGTTGCAGTGGCATAGCTAGGGGGAGGCACGAGGGGAGACATTTGCCCCCGGGCACCAGACTTGTTACCTTTGCTAAAGGGGTGCTGGGAGGACAAACTTGCTGGACGGATCGCCATTTATATTCCATGCCCTGGGCGCCATTTATACTCGCTACGCCATTGCTTGGTTGGTGCTGCATCCTACAATGCACCCCCATGTGACGCTTACTTTGCTTACTGCTCCACGCCGCCTCTGCTCCAGCCTTCTTGCTGGAGTCATTGGAGTCATGAGCCAGCACATGCGCATTTTCATCACCATATATTTGGAGTCATGATCCACAAATATGAGGATCACCATATGCGAAAACGAAAATGCATTTTAAGCCGCGGAAACTCAATTCATTTGGATAGTTTTCAACTATTAGGGATTTTTTTCCCTGACACTTCAAATTTTTCGCTTCATCAATCGCCATTTGTTGACTCTGGCTACGTTCCTTAACATCATGTGCGTATTCAGATGACTTGGAGCCATGATTTCTATAATCACCAGGCCAGCTCAGTGAAAGAAATGGCGACAATACAATTGGAGGCCGACTGTCTGCTTGACTATCTGTGTAAAAAAAGCTGAAATAGAAGAATTATTTCACAAATTTGCTTTTAATCTTCTAACAAAATCTAAGCGTTATAACTTAGTTATTTAAATGGCTTTAGGTTTTGCAACCAAAATACTAGCAATATAAATGCAAATAAATATAGCAAGATTTTTTTCAAAGTAGCACCATCTCTGGAGGAACTAAAAAACAACCTTTTCTATAAAAAATTACGAAAGTACATACTATGAAGTTAGTAATCTGTGAAATTAGTTTTTTGAATAGACTAATTATTTAATAAAGCTCTGTAGAATGTTAAATGTAGTGTTCGCATGCTTCAGGCCCTTCTACCCATTTTACATCGATGCTCAAGCAAGTCCACAATCGTTGGCATGTTTTTTCAGTGAGCTGGCCTGATGAACACAGGAACGCAGCCCTAATTATCAGATTTACAATTTTACTGCCAGATAGAGATAGTGGAGTGTTTAGCGATAGCACTTTAGTGCCGACCCAATCTTCTCTGATTATCAAAAATGACTTTGTTTCTTTCCATAACCGATGTTCTTGAACGAATACACTCTATTCATGGTATGAGGGCGCAATTAATTCGTGTAACTATAAAATATTTAGCGAAGCAAACTTTTTCCGCCATTACAGCT
>JAHWFO010099903.1:0-13148 GCA_023313115.1 Rhysida immarginata
AGGGGCATCCATAAAAAAATTATAAAATAATTTAAAATTCTATAAATTTGAAAAAGTTTGTATTGCATTAAACGGCAACGACAATATTACCAACAATAATAATAATAATGATAATTTGTTATAACTAAAAACATTACAATATAACCAATAATAATAATAGTAGGAATTATGATAATAATAATAATAAAAACAGTAAAATAAACAGAGGCCTGTGAAATCGGTTTTAATTAAGAGTAAATAGACGTTAAATCAGAAGTAATTAAGCCTGAACGAATGTTTTTAAGGAGACGACGTTTAAAAAATTGAAGAGAAGGTGCCTCCCGAAGTTCCACAGATAATTTTGACCAACAGATAGCGCCGGAAATCGAAATAGATCTTCTTAAGTAATTTACTCTATAAAATGGGATTACTATTTTTTTTTTCTCTTGTGAGATAGTGATGATATGGACTGATTAACATAGGGGGGTTTCTAATATTATATATGTTATGTGTGATTTTATACATAAATTGAGCTAATTGAATAAAATAAAGATCATCAAATTTTAATAAGTTGAAGTTTTTAAATCCTGAACTAACGGAAGAGAAAGCGGGCCTATTTAACAATATTCGTAAAAAACGTTTTTGAAGTTTAATTATAAGATTTTTATTTTTCTGTGTGGTCGATCCCCATAAACATATTCCAAAGCATAAATTTGTATGAATTAGGGTAAAATATAAATTTAGTAAGATATTACGTGGAAGATGATTGACTCTATAAATAATACCTAAAGAACGGGATAGTTTAGTAGCTAAATGTTTTATATGAAGGCTCCATGACAAATCGGGGGTAAAATAAATTCCTAAATATTTATAAGAAGAGACTCTAGATAAAATTATATTATTAACGCAAAGTTTAATTTTGTTGTAGTCAATTAGTTTATTATATGGCACCATTGGAACACGTACTACTAAACAATTCCCATTATCATTATTTACGCGTTTTATTCTTTCATGAGACGTCCTTATACGTAAACTTGCCACAAGACCAATGCCTGCTGTCACTAGTTACTCTTACATAGTCATTCATGACACGTCGTGGCGATTTGTTTGATATATTACATGCCATATCTTGTCACTGGAAATTTTTAAGGGGTTATTACAACCTCTGACAATTAAGTTCGGTGAATGACGTCATAGTGCTAACGGTCGTAAGAGTGCGCCACCGTCGTATTCTTCCCTGGACAGGTCGAAACATGTTTAAACAAATTTGAGAGAATCAGTGCTGCGGGTGTATTTATCGTGTTTAAACAGGACATTGAAGAGTCAAGGTGTAGTGCGCGAGGTCAAAACCCAATATGGATCAGCGAACGAAAGAGACTCATGAAATGGTAACAACACTTTACAAAGAAAGTGCTATCACTTTGAATTGTGTTTATGAGTGGTTGAAACGGTTCCGTGGAGGCCCGAACACCGTGGAAGACGTTCCCCGAAGTGGCCGGACATCCAACTTAATGATACGACCCAACTGAAGGCTATCCCTAAAAACGACTATGCCAGGAGTTTCCAGGACTTGTACAGTCGTTCCCAGAAGTGCATTACTATTGACGGGGATTACTTTGAAGGATAGTAACTGCTGTTTCATGTTATCCAGAAATCCACTCGCAATATGACATCATTCACCGAACTTTATTGTCACAGGTTGTATAATGGTACCATTAGAGCACGTGCTATTGTACCTATTCCGGCTATCTCACGTTCGAACTTGTTCGTGCTCTGTCCCATATTTTATTTATTTATTTATTTATTTATTTATTTAAATAAGTTAGATAAAAATGCAACAACAACGCCCACCAGAGCCAGAATGGTCAAAGACCGACAAGTGAGGCTCAGGGGGCGAAAAAAATTAACATGGGAAAAAATGATAAATGTTAGTAAAAAACTATCAATGGTAACTATAAATAAAACAATAGAAAATCAAAAACAAAATAAAACTGATAACGAATCAAGATTGGCCGAGGACATAATTTAAAGGGCCTAGCATTGTTTCATGAAATTAATTTAAAATTAAATGAGGCAAAAAGATGTAAATAATCAATATCAAAAATAATATAATAAATATTAATGATTTCATCTAAGTAACAAATTATGAATATGGTATCAGTATAAAATGTTAGTTCTCCCAACAGTAAGAGGAAAAACAACAATAATTCAAAAACTCAAAAAAAAACACAGCAGCATCAAAGTTATATACTGAATTGATATGCCAATGTACAAAGCTAATCATAATTTAAACAAATAAAATAGTATACTACAGAAGAACTTTTACATAAAAAATGTTGAAACTAACTTAAGGCTGACATAAACATAAATTAAACACGTAATCTTTTATAGTTTTGCGAAAAATACGATAAGGAGACAATAGACGAATTTCAGGAGGCACCTGCGACCAATACTTAACACCGACAAAAGATATACATCTATTCCTATAATTCAAACGAGACATTGGAAAGTAAATATCTTGAGCGTTCCTGGTCGGATAATTATGTCTATCGTTATTACAGCAAATAATTAAAGGAGTAGTAACAGTAAGTAAAGAATTGACAATCTTATATACAAACGAACAGAGTTGAAGAAAATAAATTTGTTGCACAGTCAGAATACGCAAGCTAGAAAAATAGTGGGTTACAGATGACCGCTTAGGAACATTAAGAAAAGTACGGAGAAACCACTTCTGGAGCTTAAGGATCCTAGTTAAATTGTAAGTGTTGGTAGAGCCCCAGAATATTACTCCAAAACAAAGAGAAGAATGGATCCATGAATAATACAATAATAGTAAAATGTTGCGGGGTAAAAAATTTAACCTGGAAATCAGGCCTTGTCTCGTGTTTAGCTTGAGCAGAAGGGAATTCAAATGGGAATCCCAGGAAAGATCATGAGATAGAGTGAGACCTAAATACTTAAAAGAAGTAGTTCTCGTAACAAGAAGACTACCATAATGGATTGGTGAAAACAGTAAAACATAAAAGCTACGTCATTTCAGACTAGAAACGTCACACGCGTTCTCGTCAAGTTCGCGTTTACGTGGTGCTGAACCTCTCTAATAAGTCCTAAATTTGACCGCTTGATGATGTAACAATGTATACACCTTTTTTCCGCAGGCCTTCTCTCTAGGTGGTGTTGGCTCAGCACGCGTTTTCTCCAAAGCAAGGATAATTCATCTCTTCCAGCAATTTACTACACGCACTTTCTCTATTGCAACGCAATGCATTGTTGGAATTGTGTCTACAGACGGACAGAAGGACGGACAGCTGGACAAACCGATCATATAAGCACTTTTCTAGGAAAATGTGCTAAAAACTATACGAGCGCCACTCAAAGAAACGAGAGTGAATAAAAAAAACACAAGGCAGAATTAAAGTATGTATTCCGGATTTGTCATGTTTGTAATTTATGCTGGATTAGTTTCCGTTGTATTAGTTTTATTCTTTGTTTTTGAATGGGTTTAATAATTATTTAATTGGTTGTCCTAATGTACTAGTGGCCGGCCAGGTGGCCGAGAGGGCTAGGACGTAGGCTTTCTGGTTCTCGAATCCACCTGGACGTAGGTACGAATCCCGCCGTGGGATGGATGTTTGTGTTTGTCCCGGGCTGCGTACAGGTGTAACTTGTGTAAAAGGCGCAAAATGACCTTAGTAGTCGACGCCAAAAATTCTAATAAACTAACCAACCAACTACAATTCTAATGTATTAGTATATATACACCTCTTCACGACTCACGTACTCTGTTTTCCGCTGAATGATGGTTACAAGGTAACCAAAATGTGCATACGGATAAGAGGTAACCAAAATGTTAAATAAATTGTTGAGGATAAGAGGTTGGTTCTTCTTCTACATTTTTGTTTCTATTCACAATTCTTCGGTTCTCTTTATAACTAATAAAGATGGTGTTAACATATTTTAACACTGTGCGGTGATGCATTCATATTGAGATTCTCTTCCATGAATTCCTCATTGCGTTACTGGAGCGGTTTCTGGTTAAAGCACTGCCTACTATACAGGGTGTCCAAAAAAGTCTGGTAACATGGTAGATATCTCAAAGCTGCGAGATCCGATTAGTGTGGTGATTAGTGTGATTTGTTATAGGTAATAGGGGGGTGGGGAGTCACTTAAGAGAGTCACTTAAGGTCCGCTTGGGCTGGCCAGGTTGGCTGAGGTTTCTAACTCATTTGAATTGCAGTGAAGCACACCGTTGGGAATTTTCTTTCCTTGAGTGACTCTTTCTCGCCCATTTTCTCAAAATCTTTCAAGGGGAAAGGTGTGATTAAAAATTGCTTTTAGACTAATGCGGTGTTGCTTTACAGGGTAGCAATTGGAAATTTTTCTCTATCTTTAATAGTTTTCGAGCTAGCAAATGGATGACCTTAAATTTGGTGGTCAAAGTCAATTTTGAGTGCGGCAATGAATTCCCCATTCCCCAATTACCGATAAACCACACTCATCAGATCTCGCATACCTGGCAGCTTTGAGATATCTGGCAGGTTACCACACATTTTGGATACCCTGTATAATAAACTGCCTGTACAACGGCCCTCATTTACCATAGAAAACGCCAATTTTTGTTGTAATTTCCTATTTCGCCACTAACTAAAATTGACGCTGCATACCCGTGGTTATTAAAGCTCTGGATTACAGCCATGGATGAAGAAAAGATGGATGGGACACTCCATTGCCGTCCTCAGTGAGTTTGATTTTGGGGCGACATCTGGAGCTTTGCGTAGTACTAAATATAATCATCTCCTTAGATTGATTAATAAAATTAAAAATAGACTAAAACCAATAAAATAAAAAATATAAAGAAACTTGCTAAGCACACTTTTATCTTAAAAAGCCACTTAATATATGAATTTCTTTTTTAAAAAATTCTAGTACTACGCAAATCGAAACGATGGTGGTGAAGTTTCGGTTTAGTACTACGCAAAGCAGAAACTGAAACTATTTTTCTTTATTTCCCAGACAGATTTGGTTTAGTACTACGCAAATCCACAGAGAGCGCCACTGAAAAAAACTCACGCTCGACGCATAGGAGTGTCCCATCCATCTTTTCTTCATCCATGATTACAGCGCTTTAGTGATGATTAAAGCTCTAGATTTCGTGGCGTTATTTCTTTACTCTGTGGATAATTCATTAATGGTAATGTTTAAATACATTTCATAATTTAAAGAAAAGTACTGTTTATAAGCTATTGCTTAAATTATAGGTTTTTTGATAAAATATACATAGAACAACTTAAAAGAAGTTGCTTCTAAAGAAATTCCGACAAACCGAAACCACGATTTCTCAATTAAGAAACTATGGTTTCTCATTTTATATTGTTTTAAGAAACCATGCCGAAACCACTGATGGATGGCGCCAGAAATTTGATGTGTTTGTTGGTTTTGGGAACTACAATGTCATTCTGCGATTTTAGCTGCGTTGTACAGCCAGTTATTATATAGTAGGCAGTGGTTAAAGACAAGCTTTTCACTAAAAAGCTTATAGACGAAACGAAGACGACTTACGAGGTAAATAGTTTCAGCTACTTATTCATAAACTTATTTGAAATGTTGGCATATAAAACGTGGATATTTCGTTCGGTGCTGTGAAGTATGTATCGACATGAAATATGCTGTGTCAGGATGCAAATCTGAATACAAGAGCTGCAAAAGCAAGCACACCATTCCTTTAAAATGACAGTATCACAAATTTAACGTTGGAAATGCAGCTTTCCCAGAAAAGACTGTTTATTGACAACAAAGTGATATATTTGTGATGTTTACACTTTGGCCCGGGGTATATTCTAAAAACATATAAAAATGTTATTGTGGAAATTCCAAGATGAAAATAGTCCTTAACTCCAGATGTCAAACTAACACAATTTCCGAACTTGCCAAAATACAGTGGTCGTCATAATTTGGATAAATTAAATGAAAAACTAACTTTTGATATTCAAAATATTTATTTTAAGAATCAAATATTTTTTATGTATGTAAATAAAATATATATAAAAAGTAATTGACTGTCTTGTCACATGTATAATCAGTAATGAAAATTCCTTGAAAAATATAAAATGAGGATGACAAAACTATAAGACCTGGCTCAAAAAACATTGCAAAAACAAACACAAATAATGTTTTTGTTAATGGTTCCTCCATTGTTTGAAAGAACATCCATTAATCTTCTGTGCATCGAGTTAGCGAGGTTTTCCAAATGCTTAATGGAATATTTTGCCAAGTTTTGACAATAGCTTCTTTCAGATTCTGCTAGTTTTAATACTGGCGACCGTTCACGTAGACATCACTCACAATTATCCTTCAGATTTTCTTCATTGGATTATTATCGGGACTCGATGAACTTTATCTTTTTCTTTATCTTTTTTTTCTTTAAACCAGTTCATTGTGAACGGGAGCATTATCTTGCGGATAACAATCTAGTTTTCAGTGATGTTTGTTCCGCACGGCAGTAATTTGCTCCAATATCTGTTGATACATAGTTTATTCTGATATACCTTGTTTTGCAAATGTTCCCGACACAATAAGTAGCCTCCATCCTTGATAACCCTCTGATAACTATTCCAAGTTCAGTCCGACTGTCATACTAGTAATACCTTATGCCATTAAGGTCATCAAAGTTAAATATTTTTCATCATAAGACACGCAATTCTGGCATCTTTAAGTCGCTTTGTCAGGAATGCTCTCGATTTTCTCTTGATATATTTCATTGTAGGGAGTTTGCTTAGCACACGCCGAACAGTTCTGGTTGAAACTTAAAAGTGTAAGTGTTTCACAGCCTCTTTAGATTACTTTTGCTTTACAGATTTTACGATGTTTCTTCTTTCACAAGCAGAAAGTTTGATGGTCGCCCTCCTGAATTTTTCTTTCTATATTCGTCTTGTTTCTGAAGAAATGACTGTACCACAGTCTGTGATCTGTTCAATGTAGTTACAATCATCCTTGAGTGCATCCACTTTCATGATATGCAAGACTTTGTTCTTTTTTCAAAATCAGTAAGTATCTTGCACGGTTAGGCATCTTAGATAATGCAGTTTTCAATCATATATCAGCCATCTAACTAGATTTTATGTGATTCGAGTGTAAATTCTAAGTAGCTCTCTCCTTAAATAATAAAAAATTAGCATGTCTTAAAGTTATATACCGTTATATTTTTCATGGAATTTTCATTAAATAATAAGACAGTTAATTTATTTTTATGTAGATTATGTTTACGAACATGTATGATTTATAAATAAATAAGCTGAATATCAAAAGCTAGGTTTTCATTTTATTTATCTGAAAATGTTAGTGGTTTTTAAAGTTATGATAACCATGTATTTCAGTAAAAAAAATTCCCAATGAGCGGACAAGGCAATTTAACAAGACATTAAAATGAAAGAAAAAACTAAATTCTCTTTAAAAAATGTCAAAAGTTTAATAAAGTTATTTTTTACTTTGAAAAAGTTATTTTATTTGGTAAAAGGTAACTATAAAGTTATTAGATGGGTGTAACGTGTATTTAGCAGGTAAATTAAGTATGCGCAGTGGAAAAACTGAAACACGTACAGTGGTAGGATAATAATAACAAACTATGATTTAATAAAGAAAGTAGAAGTAAGATTTCAACAACATAAAAATACAAAAACATGTAAAGGTAATCTTTAAACCAACCCCTGGGCAAAGCGGAGTATAAGGTAATTGCATTAACAATAGCTCAGAATAAACACCTATTCAAAATAGCGCTTAACTAACTTCGTTAAGTTAATAATCAAACATCAGCAACTGCCTAAGGAATACATGCTAAACATTGATAACATTATCTTGCAGATACAAGGATGCAGTCATACACCTTAACTTCTAGAATCATAAATATATTGGTAACACACAAAGTGATACAATAACACAGATCCTATTTTCAAAAATACTATTCGTACAATCGCTGCGAATCATTAATGTCAAAGTCCAAATTAGATAGTATGAATGTCCAATTCGGGAAATTGAATGTCCGAAATAAACGATGCACTGAACACATTAATAATTCTCATTAAAATATATAATCTTCAATTATAGGTTCTATCTATCTTGTACAAAGGGTAGATTATCGCAGAACGATAATCTGCGGCACTTACTCCTTCGAGGGAGTTTTGCGCCATCCCAGTAACTAACGACTGCTACGAGATGACAGTAGCAGTCGGGACCGACGGCTTAACGTGCCCTCCGAAGCACGGGGGGTTCATGATGGAAGAGCTGCTGGCGGACAAACAAACCAGTGGCTATCAGCAGCTGCTGGATATCCAGCACTGGTCATCAGCAAATGGGTCAGACTAAAGTCCCCCAACAGCTGTGCCCCAAATAGCCGTCCCACCCAGCAGTGGTCCTCAAGCCACTGGCTGTCACCCAGCCAGCAGCTGGCCGCGCCTGAAGCTACTTAACTCCATCGATCAGCGAGCCAACCGACGAGACAACCAGGCCACGGCCACCCCCTCAATTATAGGTTACAAAAATAGAAACACTTTTATAATACACCTGTGTCAATAGCTAACACTAAAACTCATTCATGCGTGACGTCTTGAAATTGTAAAATATTAGCACTTAATAAGCACATTGAACATAATACATTAATTCATTCACATAAAATCTCGAATTCAAGCTACACATGAAAATTAAAGAGCACAATGACCGCCGTAAAGCAAAGAGTCCACAATTTAATAGTTCCGTAGGAATACATTCATTTATCGCAAAGTTCACAGATAGTCCTTATTATAACTACGCACGTATGTAGAACAAAGCCTAGTAGAACTTTCCTTACAAGCACACTAAAAGGAACAATAATATTATACGTCAATGTAAATCTTTGCATAAATAGAAGGCACTCTTAAAAATTAAACAGGACATGAACGGGGAATTACGCCCACGAATGGGACTTAAAACTATATGTGCGTAAATCGTGGTAAACTAAATGGGACTATATGTGCGTATCGTGTGCGAATGGGACTTAAAACTAAAACCCAAGTCCTGCTGCATATAAGCAGTGAGTCCCGCAGGCCACACTCCACTGATTACGGTATCGGAGCGAAGTTCTCTCCTATACAAGTCACTAAAACAATTATGGAGTAACCTGGCATAACTGCCAATATGAAATAGCGTACTCACGATATTGGAGGGATACACTGTCAATGTCCGTCCGACGAATGGGAGCGTCTCTCGGGCCCTCGTACTCGGAACTCTGCTGGCGTCGTCAATCACTCGCCGTTCCAATGAATTCTCCGCTCGTGGAGCTTGCCGGCATGGCTCGGCCGTCGCCGTCCTCGTAGTCGGTCTCGCTGACGGGCTTTTCACGTCCGTTTCGTGCAGTCCACCGTTTCTCGAGGTCCATAGCTCATTGCTCCTGTTCCGACATTTTCGTCGTTCCCATTCGGACTCTAGCTCTTGTTCCGTTGACAGCTCAACCGTTTTTGATTTCTCCCGATCGCTCTTTTTCGAATTTTCTCCTCGTTCTCGATCTGCTTCCTTATTGGCTGGGGCGTGTTGATGGTTTTGACGCGGCGAGTGACTTTGCTCCGCCCTCCTCCTTGAGCGGTAGAAGAAGCGAGAGCGAAAGCTAAAACCAGTGTCACCGGAAATCGAGTTGGAATTTGATTTCCGTTACAATGGGTTCCTAGCTTCATTCTACAGTGTGACAATTATTGAAATAAAAAATAAAATTTTCAAAAACTACTGAGTTCAAAAATGTTATTCAAATGTTAAAAGTAATTACAGATATTCGGATTTAGTTTAAGACATGTTCGATATGCTTGCCATCAATGGCTGTGATGTGACGCAGACGAAGATCAAAATTCTGCAAGACTCACTGAAGTTTCGAGTTATCGATGCTTTCGATGACCTCCTGAATGCCTGTTTTGAGCTCAGCGATGGTTCCGGGGTTATTTGCGTAAACTTTGTCTTTAATATTGCTATACAAAAAAGAGTCACAAAGGTTGAGATCAGGAGTATATGGCGGCCAAGCGATTCCCATTCCAGTGGCCTCTGGGTACCTCAAAGCCAGAATTCGTTCTCCAAAGTGCTTTCCAGGATTTCAAACACTTATCAGTCTGATGGGGTCGTGCTCCGTCCTGATGAACCACATGTTTTCGAAATCTTGGTCACTTTGATAATAGGGATGACGAAGTATATACGCTCAGAAACTCTGTATTTCGACATTTTCAGAGAAAAATGAACAATACGAGTACGCATGCTCAAAAAAATCCCAACATTCCCTGCATTCAACAGCCAAGTTTTAACTGAATCTTGCCAATTGTTCAAAAGTTATCAAGTTTGGTTTTTTTTTTCATATAGCTCAATAATGGTCATCCTGTAAATTCTGCAAATGTAATTAACATAAAAAAATAATACAGGTAGATTTTCAGAATAGGTTTGTACTTTGACATCTTTTATGTTTGCTTTATTAATTATTTTATTATACACAGTTCATTACTATTTATTATTACAGTTAAAATGCCTCAGACGGATCGCAAAACGACTGCAGCATGCCCTAGCGAGAAGACCTGAAGCTATTCGTGCCGTGACGAGGCCTTTGAGATTAACAAGGCCTGAGCATGCTGCTGAAAAATGCGTGCGTGAGCGATTTCCAAATTTCATCACCAGGTGTCCTCTTTTCTCAATAAACAAGCAGAAAGCCAGCTATTTCAATTGTATTACAGGTGCTTTTGTAACCATGATAAATTCAAAAATAAAAAAAATACCACTAAGCAAATGTTTTAAATAAACCATCACTTATGAAAAAAATTCTGTATAGCTGTATCAATGAATTTCAGATGCTAAAAATAAAAATCTTTAGATCTTCTCATGGTTAAACGACGAAACGATCGAAAGATTTTTATTCCCCGTCAGATGACAATTTAAAGTCATGATAATTTCAAAAATAAATAAATACATAAAATATTATATAATTTTTTTTTAATAAAGTACTCCTGTGTCAAAAAAATGCTACGCGTGTATAAATGTATTTAAGTTGCAAAAAATAAAAATCTTTCTTAGATTTTGTTTTTACCGCGAAATTTAACAAAATGAGTTATTGCCGCGTTCCAAAGTGCACTTCTAACGCAAAACATACATTAAAAACAAGTTTTCATGGTTTTCCATCGGATTAAATAAAAAAAATTCAAGTTTTTCTCATCGGATTAAAATATAAAAAACACGTGGACTACAGTCATATCAAAAAAGGTATTTTATTACGAAATTTAAATGAGCTACGCATAAATATTAGGGATGTAAACCTCAACCCAATAAACCACCACAGATGAAGGAAGAAACTCCTCGCTTCATTTGTTCTTTCCTGAACCCAATAAACAAAGACGTCAAAATCAAGTAAATTCATTATGATAAAATCTCTATTATATAATTCAGACTTTATGCTAGTTTTTTTTAGAGACGTCTATATTATTGATAACAGCTGACTGACTGGCCCTGACAGTTTTATCATGGGCGACATTAACACGGAAAACACCGGCTATTTCTCGAAAAGTTTTGAAAATATCAAAATGAACAAGTTACATTAGTTAGCTCAGTGCTCAATAGAAGCAATATATGAAACCTATGTTTTATTTGAAGACTCACTGAATTTGAAAAAGTCTCGCAAACATCGATGTTTTTCCGTTGTTCAACAGAGATTTTATAGTGAAAAGAGGACATCTGGCGACAGCTTAAGGAAATCCCTCTCGCACGCATTTTAGCATTGAAACGGAGCAGCATGCTCAGGCCTTGTTAATCTCGAAGGCCTCGGCCGTGAAAGGAAATTTTGCAAAGTTTTTTAAAAGCTTTTATTTAACTTGCAACGCTTGTTATATAGTTGTTTAGGTCAAATCTTGTAATCAATATTAAACCAATTCCCCGATAAGCTAGGGAGCTGAAACTTGACACACATACACAGGATCGATGACAATGTATGTTAAAGAAAAAGTTTTTCAAATCGGTTCAATGGTTCGTGTTCTAATGATACTAATTCATTACTACGAATCGTCAAATTGCCACAACAAACAATTATGGCGAGAGTTAAATTATCTATTGTTTATTATTGCAAAATTAAGCTTTATTTAGCTCACTTTAAAAGTGTGGTTTGCAAAAAGCCTTTTTTCTTCTTCTCTTGTTCCTCTAATAAAATTTTTATTTCCAATTTAATAAAAAAAAGTAATATTATTTCCTCTTTTTTTTTAATTTAACACTATTACTCAGTTTAAGTTTTATTTTTTGTGATGTAGATATTTGAATTAAATTTTCTCTCAAAGAACAAAAAAATTTTCACAATTTTTTTTTCCGTTTTTAAAACGAACCTTAACGTTCATTATTAGCTGAGGTGGGTATTTTTCATTTGGCATTTTACTTCTCTATGAATGTATGTGAAAAATTTTCATTCAAAATCATTTTGTTTTTGTGTTAATTACGTACTGTGCAGACGATGTTTCTTAATTTATGTTTCTTAATAACATGAATTCTCTTAAGGGATACTTTTTCTCGGAGGTAGGTTTACTCAAGTGGGTACTTCGTTCAATTTTGTGATATTGATTTGTATGCATAGACATCATATGACCACAGTGACGCAGTCCTGTTCCTTTTGCGATTTCATTTCCGCTGTATTTTATAGATGTTGATTTTTGCTTTCATACAATTAATCTATGAAATATTAAAAAAAAATGTTGATATATTTTCTGTTTGATTTATTTATTCTGTCATATAGATGTCGCATCGAACCCCTGTCACTTCGACTCAACAATAGTTACTGATTTGGTTTATCGATTGTTCAGAATATATAAAAGTTGGAAAAATTAAAGAGCATAATAAATAGTTTTTCTCAATCATCTAATATCACCTAAGAACATAAATTTATAGATAATTTTGCTCAACTTAGGCATGCCACTAGACAGATGAGGCCGCTTAGTGGCATAATATTGAACTGTATACAGAAGTCTTCGATAACTGTCGGCCTTACTATCCGTCGGTCAGTACTGGGTTTCCCTTCATTAATTCGATAATCGTTGCTGATAATCGTATCCGTTGCCAAGTTGACGCAAAAAAAGGACTATTCACGATTGAGTCCTTTTTTCGCAATGTTTTCGAAATTGATGTTATATTCATATTTCTGT
>JAHWFO010099912.1:0-10729 GCA_023313115.1 Rhysida immarginata
CCATTTCACAGTTTTTGCTTAATTTTTGTTTTTAAAAATAATTCTAGCATCAATGTAATCTTCATCTCGATTTAGCGCCTCTAGCGAAAGGAGGGACACGCTCATGGGATTCCCTCAGAGAGCCACTGGAAGTTATAACTGAGTGCCGATTAAGTATTGTTCTTCAGTGTAATTTACAAAGTTGTAGTCTGAAAAATGTCTGAGGAAGAAGGAAAAAAAACGTTAAGTCTCAGTATTTCTTCAAAATGTTGAGTTTAAATGGTTTGTTGGATGTGAACAAACACTTCATTCTACGCTTACACTGTTTGCAAGGTGTCGAATTTTTTCAGCAATAAAAACTACAATTTTTTTTATTTATTTATTTTTAATAGCAACAATAAGGTATAAGGGCTTCTTTTCATGTTGCCATAGAAAAACATACAGAAATATAGTTTCAATGTAAAATTAATCATAACATAGCTAATATACAAGTAGAATTAATCATAATATATCATAGGAATATATCATAAAAAAATAATAATATATATAGTTTATATAAATTTTTTTTTTCGTATAACGTATAATAAGATTTCATTGTTTTGAAGAAGAAACAAAAATCGCAATTCCATTAGAAATTCAATCAATCGAATTCAACATAAAAATTAGTTTCTTGAGAAAACAATTGTGGCCAATGATACTTCTTAAATCATAAAGTTGAAAACTTGAAAAGTAAAAAGAACTTTTCGTCACTTGCTTTTTACAAAAATGTGTTTCTAACATATTTCCATTGTGTGTCTTTAAATTAAAAGGTCATTTGATCTATTTATTATAAATGAATTTAAGAGGAGCGTCTTCAGCAGGAAATTGCAGAATTACTGATAACCAATTTAAGTTATTATTTAAATTCTTGGGGTTGTTCTGCTTATCTAAAACTAATTATCCCAGGCAACGCCGAGTGCCTCTGTCAGTTATTAATATAACTGAGAATATTAATATAAAAACATTAACAAGAAAAATCGCAAGCTTATGAAAATGCAACATATGTAACTGTAGATTAAAGTAAGAGAGTTATAATGTAAGTTTAGCTTAAAATCTATTAAATTTAAAATTTTAGTATATACCGTGTGTTCCAAAAGTTCCCGAACGCAGGAGATGACTTTCCCTGCAAAACGTACTGTTGTGCAGGTATGCTGAAGGGCTGGTAGACAGGAGCCACTGTCTCTCAACCTCTTTTTTTTCAATTAATGGATTCCCAGGCGGGAACACGTCAACTGGACGAGTGCAACTAGGCGCTAGTCTACTGGACGAAAACCAAGTGGGCGACGGTAAAACCGGACGATAAGCAAGTGGACGACGAAAATTTTATAACTTAAAAAAAACAAAAAAAAACTTTGCCATTCTGTTTTTATGGACATTAGGACGACAGAAATATTTTGAAATTTAAAATTTCACAAAATTAATTTTATTATAATTTATTTATTATTTTTTTATTATTACATATTAATATCTATGAACTAATGCAACATGACATTTTATTGTTTTTTTATATAAATATTTTATTTCAAGGATATTTGTCCTCGTTTCTGACTTAAAATAGGATTCATCTACAATAAATATACAGAATTAAGTACCAAAAGCTCTAATCTGCAAGGAGATTTGAAATATCAGATACGATATAGACAAAAGTCAACTCTAATAAATATACTATCAGATCGGTAAAATAATGCAATCAAAAATACTTTCGAAAAAGAAAGTATGCAAAGTACGCAAAATGGCTAACGCAAAGTAAGTGTTATCGTTTCAGATGAGGATCTAACCACAGAATCTTCGCATTTTTATCAACGGCAAATGCTACGTGATGCAATTCGTATTTAGAACCTTTTTTAACATTGTTCAATTATATTAACCCAGACACGACTTGTTTGTCATTTATCATTAGGAATTTTTTCATTGAAGAATTTATAGCTTAAAAAAATACTTAAAAATTATTATGACGATAAATAAATATATTTGTTTGTATTTAAATACATCAATGTTAAAATTAAAATACTAAGAGTTAAAATTAAAACTGACGGCAAAATAAAGTTGGTATTTTTGGTTGGCTTTTTTTTTTAAATTATAAAATTATCGTCCAGTTTTACCGTCGCCCATTTGGTTTTCGTCCAGTTGACATCGCCTAGTTGACTATCGTCCAGTTGACTGTCGTCCAGCTGTGACGTACCCCCCCCCCAGTCGATACGAACCCCGCTATTTATTTTACATAAATGCAAATACGACATCTGGTTCCAACAGGATGGGGCTCCTCCCCATTACGCCGTCTCTGTACGCCAGTATCTGGACGAAAGAGGAGCATTGAGTGTCCGCCTCGATTCCGGGATCTTTCCCCACTTGACTTTTTCTCATGGGGCTATGTTAAGCATAGGGTCTTCGAGACACGCCCTGCAAGCATTAATGAACTGAAGGAAATAATTAGGGAAGTGAAGGTAAATATTCATCAGCCAATCCTAATCAATGCCTGCAGTAAATAAGATTTTTCTCCAAGAGCAATAACGTTTTTATCGAAAAATACTCTAACCTGTCTTTTCAACACTCTCTCATATTTATTGCATTTGTCTTGAAGAAATATTTATCAGAAAACTCCATTGCATACCATTATCTCTTAATTTTATTTAGATGTTTATAACGGCAATTAGATTATTATAAGCTTTTATTAACTTTGCTGTGTTAGTTTGTTTAGGTCAAATCTTGTAATCAATATTAAACCAACTTTCCGACAAGCTAGGGAGCTGCAATTTGACACACTTATGCAGAATCGATGACAATTTATGTTAAAGAAAAAAATTTTCAAATCGGTTCATTGGTTCGTATTCTAATGGTACTAACTCATTACTACGAATTGATTGTTGTAACAATTAGACATTTCGTTATGTCGAGAGTAAATGTATCTATTGTTTATTGTTGCAAAATTAAGCTGTATTGTTGCCACTAAATAAAACATTATAAAAGCTTGGTTTGATAAAACCTTTTTCCTCTTAACTTATTTTTATATTGGATTAAACTGTAGGGTATTCATTTTATTTTTATTTGATAACAAGCGTTCCTCTCTGTCTCTCTCCAGCTTTCAAGAAAGCGGTTCAGAAAAGAGATTGGATGGGCGGTGTTGGAAAAAAAATGTAATTGGTTGTAGAATGAGAGATGGGAGAAGAGGTGAAGGGGGAGGCAATGTGCAAGGGGAGTGAATCTTCATTTTGTTCGAATTGGATGGCAATTGCGGTCATTCGGATGCTCCTATCGACTGTCAAAGAGAAAAGTCTCTCGGACAGGTGAACGGACGGTCGAGTTTCCTTTCCACGGACACCACGTGACAAACCGCAATAACAAGACAACGATTAGCAAAACCTTCCAAAAGCCAAGGAGGAACGAAAGGAAAAAAGATGTTATACATAGACTATCACTTGAAAAATGAAGCAAACAGTTTTCCTTGAAATACAGCTTTCTAACTTGATCTGCATAAATGTTACGAAACATTTTACTCAAAAAGATTTACAAAAAGATTTTCAAACATTTTGGTAATTGGATGCAAACACTCCTCAAAAAAAAAGCAAAAAGATATATTAAAAAAAAACAAACAAAAAAAACACACGTCCAGCCGTGACTCATTTTCGGATATATTTAGGATTTTGACAGAAATTCTCTCCCATGTACAGAAAATCTGGATATTTAAGTGATGATATAACCGCCAGAGTCATTAACCTAATTGTAATTTTCAAGAGAAAGCCGTAATATTTACAGTAGGCTTTCTTATGAATTATCACTCGAAAATGAATACAATTCAAGCTTAAAGATTAAATGTATTGTATGCCTATTTCGCAAGATGTGCTTATTACGTAAAACACTATCCCCTCTTAAGTAATTTTAAATATGTTTTGAAATGCGGAAACAGTCAACGTTCAGCTTTCAGCATATTAGAATCGTTTTGCCGAGAGTATTCTTTTGTATGTGGATTCTGGAAGGTCCCGAGGGAGAGTCTAGCCATTAGGGTTCCATTTTCACTGCTACCGCCTCTCCATGGTAGAAATATCCTGGTGGAATCTTTCTACATGTTCATCACTAACGCCACCAAGGTTGGGAGGAAAGAGGTTGGTGGGAATGTAGGAAATTAATCTTTAGTGACATATTGCATCCCAATTCATTAAATGCTTGCAGAAGCTCATAAACATGTTTGAAGTAGCTGGTTTCCTTGTTCTTTTTCCAGAAACTCGTGCGCTACACTTCTCAGAGCTTTCCAGGCTGTTAGTTTCACTGGGTTCAATGCAGTTTCAAACACGTTATCAGCCATTACCAAAACTCCTTTCTTTATTTTCGCATCGCTGATGCGGGAAACTTCTGTTTCAGATGCTGGAATTACGCACTCTGCCTGTCCATTACTTTACAAAGTTTTTCATTAAACCAAGTTTAATATGAAGGGGAGTCATCAGGATTTTCTCAATTTAGACTAGATGTTTCTTTCGATCCATTTGCCCAGAAGTCAAATTCTGGTGAGATATCCAGTTTTTTGTGCTGTAGCGGAAATGTTTTTCCCGGCTATCCCACTCACAAATGAAACGGCAGTACTTCAAAATTATATTCGTAATCAGCAGAAAAAAATGAGTCATTCATAATTCCCTTCGGGGTTTTGTCAATGGATTATCCAAAAATTTTGATAGACACAGCAAAAGACACACATATCAACAGATACGAACACTTCAAGTTTGTGGTGGACCCTTCATATATTATATATAGACACCCTTCGTGACAAAGCAGATGTCAGTCTGGGTACCGGTCAGTCCTGTAGTCCAGTCCCAGTCACGCATGTCCCAACATGTCACTGAATCGGGGGCAAGTACACAAGATCTTTGCAATATTTGTTGACGTTTTAACGGGCTCGTATTGAATGCTTGTCTCACCTGCTCGATTATCTCAACCATAATCTCAACCCCCTTCTATGATTATGCACAGCCCACTAGATAGAGGCCTGAGTGCTGTTTTCAAAATGGCGGCGCTCGCAGGCAGACTGTCTGTGTGAAATAAGCTGAAATAAAAGAATTATTTCATAAATTTGCTTTAATTTTCTTACAAAATCTAACCAAAATAATTAATCTATTACAGGAACTAATTTTTGCAGATTTCTAAAATCATAATATATGGTTTCGAAATTTTTTATAGAAAAGGTGCTTTTTCTCTTCCTCCATAGATGGCTCTACTTTGAAAAAAATGAAACTATATTTATTTGCACGTATGTTGCCATTGTTTTGATTGAAACATAAAGCCATTTAAATGACAAGTACAAAAACTTAGATTTCGTTAGAAGATTAAAGCAAATTTGTGAAATAATTCTTCTATTCCATCTTATTTCACAGACAGTCCGCCTGCGAGCGACGCCATTTTGAAAACAGCACTTAGGCCTTTATCTAGTGGGCTGTGTCTCAACCGATGGTCCTGCAGCCAATCCTCCTTGAATTTCTCAAACCACATAGGAATAGCTTTGTCCGTCGGTGCTTCTGTGTGATATTTCGCGAAATCGCCTTTGGATAACAACAATAAATTCACATTTCGCGAATTCCACGATGCAAAACTCCTTTTTTCACCAGTGGATTTTTCGCCTACTCTCTAGCGGGGAATTGTACAGACACGCCTTGGGTCCTATTGTAGATACAAATTTGGAGAGACTGTTTTTGATATGACTGTTTTTTGCTATTTCTGTTATAGATTTTGCACAATCTATAGATAAAACCCCAGAGGAAATTATGAGTAATCGTGTACTACCATAATCACCCACTCTCATTCCGTGAAAAACAATAATCTTAAATTTTTTATTCTGTGTAATCATTTAGGATATATAAACTTTTGCGATTCGTTTTTTCAATGCATAAAATAACGAAATTTTCGCAGATTTTTTGTTACGAATGATGTCGGCTGAAAAAAGTGCTCCGTGCATCGCGAAAAAACGCAAATCTTTGCTCTTAATCGCTTGTCATCATAGAAAAGAAATTGTCCTGCAAAACTTATATCAGAATTCAGTGGTGGACAAATTAATAGCATGTACTCAAAGGATGACATCCAAATTTAGATGGTAAAATCTAAAATTTCCTTCGAAAAGCTTGTAAACGATAAACAGAAAGCAAATTTGCTGAGAAAAGGTATTCTAACCTGAATTCCTTCAGAAAGGAGTGCGCGGTTATTAAAGGTTGTTTTTGTTCGAAAACCGACCAAATACTTCAATAGACTAGAATCTTTGACCAATAATGGCACCAACGTTCCAAAATACTTTACTTTTGTTTAATACTAAAGCCCAAAATACAAAGTGGTCTATATGGCTCCAGATGCAAGAAAATGCAAATATTTCAGGAAGTCATAAACGTATAAGTATGAAATTTGCATCAAAGGAACGTGGGACACTGGAAAAGAAGAAGGGGGGGGGGGAGATCCTGGCTTCATTTGGACAACGACTAGCGTCTAGCGCTAGCACACTGCCTTGCCCTATCTTCCGTTATCATTGTGCAATAGTGAAAGAGAATGACACAACACAGAAGCGTATTCATCTTTCGCAATTACTGCATGACATGCTCCTTTTAGACAGTGACAAGAGTCATCAGGAGTCGGACGGTCTTGAAAAACAGTACTTCATAGATTTATTATTAGATATGAATTTACAGTATTTTACAAAAACAGAGGTCAAGACATACCATTTGAGTTCTTATTCTCATATGAAAAATAATATTATTTAGACGATGTTACGCAGCTTGAATGCATCTTTCATTTCTTTGCCTGAAACCTTCCATTAGAGCCACCAGCTGTTGGTCAATCATGAGCACTTCATGTCGGATGGCATGCTTCAATTCGTTCAAACTTCGGGATTTATCAGTGTACACACGGCCCTTCAGATACCTCCATAAGGAGGCGCCTGACTTGTCATCATGTTTCGGTGATGTGCCATGGCCATCAAGGTCCCCTGATTTTGTCTTAATGATAGAAAATGTTTCCTTTTGCAGATATTGTTCAAAGTGTCAACTTTTATCTAATACTCTTTCTGTTGAGATATATATATATATATATAAACTCATTAAAGGGGGAAACAATATAATGCAAAAGAATCATTGTTGTAATGTAAAATAGAAACGTTAATGTTTTCCCTAGAAACATATTGTTGTAGTCTTTTCCTTTTCAGAGTATTAAAAAACGTCGAAGCTAAAAACAGCTCCTTTCTCTTGTTACAAAGCCTATGATTTTTTGACTTATACATCCTCGGACCTTCCACAGCAGAGTCACGCAGAGAGAAAACGACTCAACAGGTTATGGGCCCAGGTAGGCAAATAAAAGTTTAGAAAAAAAAATTACACGGAAGAGAAGAGAGGAGCAATTTGCTAAACAAATAAACGAAGTAAAAATGGAAGACCACAAGAGAAGCCTTAAGATCGAAATTCTTTATGGAAGTAATTATGAAGATTGGTCACTACGAATGCAAATGCTGCTTGAAGCGAAGGATTTATGGAACCAAGTCGAACTTAGTACAATTCCAGATGACGCCAGGTTAAAAAACAAGCAAGCAAAATGGCTCATAGCGCAACACTTAGATGAAGACCACCTACAAATGATCAACAGTACCATGACGGCAAAAGAAGCGTGGGACACTTTGAAAAGACTGTATGTCGAGGTGAGTCTGACTCAAATTATTCACCTCAAATCATTGCTCTACACATCCAAACTGGAATCGAACGAAGACATGGTGACCTATATTAGAAGAGTTTCCAAGCTAGCAACTAACCTGCGTTCCCTCGGACACAGTATAACCGATGAAGAGCTAGGTTATGTACTGCTAATGAATTTGCCAAAAGAATACGACGTTCTACACGCTTCCTTGCAGTCGGAAGGGTCGTTAACAAGTTCGAAGGTAAGAAGCCATTTTTTAAACGAAGAAAAAAGACAACAGACGAGGACAAGCGAAAACTGTCATCCTGAAGAAGAAAGTCTCTTGGTTGCTCGAAGATACAGACCAACCGAAAAAGATAATTCTAGAAAGACGGATAACGAAGAATTGCTTAGTAGAAAAACAGAAAAGAGAAACGTCATATGTTTCAGGTGTGGGAAGCAAGGTCATATAGCTCGACACTGCCGAAGCAAGCCTTATAACTCGGAAGAACCGAAGACAGAAACGAAAAAGGCAGGCTTACTCACATCTACTACAAAACAAGACTCCACACAAGGAACATGGATTATAGACTCCGGAGCGACGAATCACATTACAAATGAAACTAGTTACTTGATCAATTCGCAAGAAGAAAAATAATGTCATCTTGACCACGGCTTCGAACGACACGATGAACGCAAATTTGTCTGGAGATGTCAAGTTAGAAGTAGCTGGAAGCGATAAAACACTAACGTTGTCAGACACACTGTTCATTCAAAACTCCACAGAAAATATAATATCTGTCAGCGACTTGGACAAACGTGGATTTGCTGCCTTATTCTTCCAGGGAAAATGCAAGATATGGAATCCACAAGGTCAGATTATTTTACATGCTCCACTGCGCGATGGACTTTATCGTACAGAAACTATTGACACATCAGAGGCAATGAAGTCACAGGTACACATAAGTCAAACGAAGAAAGACAGCATGTCACTTTGGCACCAACGCTTAGGACATGTAAACATACGCGACTTACAACGATTAGAGAAGCACGTCAAAGGGATGAACTTAAAACATAAAGACTTCCATCAACCGTGTGAAGTTTGCGTCAAGGCAATAATGAGCAAACGCCCTTATCACAGAGAAGAAGACTCAAAAGTAAAGCAACTTTTGGAATCGGTATCTAGCGACGTTAGCGGTCCATTTCCAATGTCAAAAGGTGGTAACAAATATTTTCTAACCTTTGTAGACGAATACAGTCGATTTTCTATGGTATTCTATATGAAGACAAAGTCAGAAGTCTTTGACAAATTTAAGGAATACCTGAGAATTGTTGAGCGACAAACTGGAAAACAATTGAAGCGATTAATAACTGACAATGGAGGAGAATATGTCAGCAAACAAATGAAAGATTTTCTTAAAACGAACGGCATTGCCCATTATTATACATGCGCGTACTCCCCAGAACAGAACGGTATCGCAGAAAGGTATAACAGAACCTTGAAGGAAATGACAAGAAGCCTCCTGATTCAATCCGGCTTACCTGAAAGTTTTTGGGCGGAAATGGCCAGTACAGCAACATATCTACGAAATCATTGTCCTACCAGTCCACTTGAAGGGAAGACGCCAGTGCAAACTTGGACAGGACGAAGTCAATGTCTTGCACATTTGCGCGTTGTAGGCTGCAAAGCATGGGTTCACATCCGAAGCCCAAGAACAAAAGCTACGTGGAAGCAGAAAGTACGAGAATGCATACTCTTAGGGTACTCTACGACTCGAAGATGCTACAGACTCTCGGACACGCAAAGACAAGAAGTAGTCGACGCTACAGATGTCATATTCGATGAAACACGTTTTCCATATAAAGAGACGAACAAACCGGAAAAACTATCAAGCATCTTCATAGAGGAATCAGATGAAGATTTAGAAGACACCTTAAGCGAAGCGGAGATGGTTTTTAACAATGAAGATGACATGATTAAAGTCACTGAAAACCAACAAGCGATAGAGGAATTTCAAGTTGAAAATGACGAGGAAAATGATGATTCGGAAATAGAGTATGAAACAACATGGAAAGGAAACAAATACCCAAAATCAACCCTAAGACGGTCACAACGTATACAGGACAAACAGAAGAAGGTTACAGTTGATATCAACCAAATCAAGATGAACGCTGAGAACTCTACTGAAAGTGAAGAACTAATTAATGTACACGAAGCCCTAAAAGGCAGCAAAGCAAACTATTGGAAGCAAGCAATGAATGACGAAATAAGAAGCATCAAAAGGAATCAAACATGGACACTAGTAGAAAGACCTCCAAACAAAAATATTATTACTTGCAAGTGGGTTTTAAGGAAGAAGTATGACGCCAATGGTACATTAGAAAGACACAAAGCACGGCTTGTAGCTCGAGGACTCACTCAAAAGCCGGGGGAAGACTTTAATGAAACTTACTCTCCAGTCGTACATTTTGACAGTTTCAAGTCTTTATTTGCCTTAGCTACAATGGAGAAAATGTTTGTACACCAGATGGACGTAAAAACAGCCTACCTTAATGGCGAACTTAAAGAAGACATTTATATGGAACAACCAACCTATTACAAAGACAAAGAGCATCCTGAATACGTATGCAAGTTACAGAAATCACTTTACGGCTTAAAACAAAGTGGTCGATCCTGGTGGAAGAAATTAGACGCAGAATTGAAGAAACTCGGACTATTACCAATTAAGAGTGACCCTTGCATATACACGAAAAGGAAAAACGATAAGAGACAATTAATTGTAGCAATATATGTCGACGACTTAATAATATTCAGCAAAGACTTGAAAGCAATAGAATTTTTCAAAGCAGAGATGTGTAAAGTTTTTGACATGAAAGACCTTGGTTCTGCACACTACATCCTAGGCGTAGAAGTGGAACGTGAAGAAGACGGGTACAAACTTACACAACGAAGATATACCGAGAAGGTTTTGAACCGTTTCCGAATGACCGAAGCAAGACCTGCCCGAACACCACTTCCAGCCGGCGCTCAATTTCACATAAACAAAGAAGACTTTGAAGAAACAACATCGCCATATCGTGA
>JAHWFO010099915.1:0-11274 GCA_023313115.1 Rhysida immarginata
GAGCTATAAAGTAGCAGTCAAATTGACTGGCTGTGGTGGTTCTAGATATAGCGGTCTATAAGTTTATATCAAAAAACGTGATATTTAAATCGTACCTAATTTATTATGAGAGAACAGCATTAAATAATAAAAGTCCTAAAAGGGGAAGTCAATAATTTAAATTGATTCAAGGTTACAGCATTTATAAAACGAAAAAGTCAAAATGACTGCTCCGGTGTTTCTAGTGCTAAAGATCACAGATTAGCTGCATCACTATAACTGCACACAAAAATATTAAAGTGGATAGAGATTGGCTCTTAATCTCAGTTACCTTACAGAATTGTCAATAGAGAATGGAATTGTCCTTTTGGCAGTTGAGGTCGTCCTTAAGGCTGTTTCACATTACCACTTTTGCGAACGAAAATCGGACGACAAAATACAGGCCGAATTTCGGACGGCAGAAATCTCGTCGGCACACGACAACCGTCAACGAATTAGGCGTCCGAAATTCGCAGGTTGCTTTCACATTGACAGTGCTGTCGGCATGCGCAAATAAATGCGCAAAGAAAACAAACATGTCTGTCGGGTATCGTGATTATCGATCATCATCATCATTAATTTTAAGAAAGAAACGTTTATTGTTTGCAAGGCGGTGCATTCTGCTACGCAGGCAAAGAATATTAACATTTTTAAAAGCATACTGTTGTTCAGCGAAATAATATGGAGCTATTTTAGTTAACTTCATTAATTTAATTAATCTCAACAATTAGACATTTTATAAACATAACTTATTTTCAGTATCTCTTTTATAACTGCAAACATTCCATCCGAGAAAAACACTGAACAATGATAGACAGACAACAATATTCTTCTTCCTCGAGCATACGTAAACAATAGCTTTAAAAGTCATTTTTGATTGGCTCTCGCATATGGTGGAATCGGTCCGATGCGAAAAATATCTAATCGAACTGGACGCATGATTTTCGCATCGTAAGCCCCAGGCAACCGACAGTCAGTCGTTTCGCATGTAATGTGAAAGCTACATCGGGCTGCGAAAATGCCGTCCGATATTTTTTCGTCCGCAAAGGTGGTAATGTGAAACGGCCTTAAGAAACGGTTTTTCAAAATTCCATTCCTAAGGGGGGTAGCAGGAGGGGGGGGGTTACATTACAGTATTTGGTTATAAAGGCATGTAATGAATAACGTCATATCTACATTTGCGATATAGTATTATACTTTGTCTCGGTTATCTGATTTTCTTAAGTCAGAGAGGGGGGGGGGGTGGTGGAAGTAAAAATAATACAGTTTATAAAGAAGCTGGTTGACTGACTCATCAACGCACAGCAAAATCTACTGAAGCCACCAACTCGAAACTCGGTGAGATCATAGGACGGATAGCGTAGGGGCATGCTAGGACGGGGTTTTTGAAATTCGGACCCTTTGCCCATCTAGAGGGGCAGAAAGGAACTGCACGTTCGATCGCTTGGCTCCGCCCCCAGTAAACGCAGATCTTTGAAATTTTGTAGGATGGTTTCTAGCTACCGTTCCAAAAAAGTAGTTTCTCCGTTTTTCGATATTCGAATTTTAAGGGTGCGAAAACTGATAAAAATCGATTTTCGGGGGCGTTTCACAAAATTTTTCTGATATTTTGATGCAACTTCGCCGGGAATAAAGATAAAGCAACGAAATTCGGAAGGAAGGCTCTCGGGGATATTTCCGCTTTGTGAGGGGCGCCAGGAGAGTCCAAAGATTGGCCCCCCGTTTTATATTTTTGCCGTCTAACTCCAATGCGGAAATGCAGAGAGCTTCAAAACTGAGCACGAGAATGTAAAAGACCTACATAAAAAGGGAGCAATCGTTGAATTTTGAAAATCGATTATTAGGGGGGCAGAAATCCAAAAAAAAAATTCAAAATAGGCCTAATTTTGACGTTCGCGTCCGGTCAACGTACGACTTAGATATTTGAACCAAGAATAGTTCACATAATTTGCAAAAAACTAATTTCTGCTTTTTTTCATATTTTACCCCTTTGCCCCCTTATGGTCCTCCGTAAAAATATGCGATTTCTCGCATTTTCCACTGTTTCGCGAGTAAAAATAGGTCTAGAATAATGAAATTTAGTACGGTGGTGGCAATTGACGAGATCAAATGTCTGTTTGGTTCATTTTTTTTTTAATTATCTGGATCCAATGTTTCGGTATTTTATGTTTTCCGGATTTTTCCTGGATTATTTTTTTGGTTTTCATAAATTAACATACAAACTGGCATGTTGAAAGCTTAGTTTTTACATTGATCATAAAATACCGATTTTGTTATTTGATTTAAAATTTATTTAAACTATCCAGGACTATTTTTCGAATTATTATGAAGTAGCCAATATACCCGGCGTTGCTCGGACTATTTTTTGATGAAATTTTGCAATTTCTGAATGTGAATAAACAGAAAAAGTGAACATTATTCTCCATTTTTTCTCTCCGGCCCTGCGTCAAACTTACTCAGCTAAATGGCCAGTGATTGGAGAGGAGTGAAAAGGAATACAATAAGAACATTTTTAAAAACTTTGTCTGTCTGCTTGAACACGCTAAAATCCAAAACTATTTGACGAATTTTCATGGGGTTTTCACAGGTAAGTTGAGCGTAGCTTGCGGCAACATATAGGCTTACGAAAAAAAAAATATCTTAATTTAAAGTTTTTGGCTACGGCTCAGCTTAGTACAGTTCGTAGAAAAGTCAAAAGATAGCGCTTCATTAAAAGGCGCTCATATATAACAATAGCGAAGCATTGCCGGGTCCGCTAGTTTTGTTATAAATGTTCCTATTGCCATGATCTTCACAAGAGTAATCAACATCATCTACCATAATCTACGCAGGACTACATAACTTTCAGCAAATTTCTAAATAACAAGACTTCTGCAAGACTTCCATCCACAAGACTGTCTTAACATTGGTGATTTTTATTTTGTTTTTATATATTTTAATTTATCGATTTCTACATGATTAAATGAGAAATTATACTAATTTAATTTAACATTTAGAATAAGACATTGTATTGTTGCTAGATCATAAGCTTGTATTTGTATAAAATACGAGGGGCGATTGATAAATAAGGGCTCCATGGCTGTAACTTTTTTATTTGTTAACCGATTTTCAAAATTCTTTTTGTATCTTATACTCACATTTGTCCTCCATGTAATGCACTATTCACTTTTCGACATAGTCACCATTCCTTTTCAAGCATTGCGCCAACGCGTGACTAGTTGGGTGAACCCGTCGGAGAGGAATTCCGGAGTTGTTGTCGACACCAGGATTGAATGGCAGCGTTTAGCTCGCCGTAAGAGCCAACTCATGTCCCTTAAGGGGCTCTTTCTTCTTTGGGAAGTGGTGAAAGTCGCAATGTGCAAAGTCTTTCATTTTTGAACTGCTATTTTTCATCTTTGAACTGTAGGCGCTGCAACGCCTCTGGTGTGTGGTGACTCGTGTGCGGGCGGACGTTATCGTACTCCAGAAGAGGGTCCAAAGCTGCCATTCAATCCTGGTGTCGACAACAACTCCGGAATTCCTCTCCGACGGGGTCACCCAACTAGTCACGCGTTGACGCAATGCGTGGAAAGGGATGGGGACTATGTCGAAAAGTGAATAAGTGCATTATATAGAGGACAAATGTGAGTATAAGATACAAAAAGAATTTTGAAAATCAGTTAAAAAATAAAAAAATTACAGCCATGGAGATCTTATTTATCAATCGCCCCTCGTACTTTTTTTTTTTAATAAATCTTTCATGTTTTAAATGATTGTGGTTTTAATTACGATTAGTAATTAATCCTTTTTCACTGATTACATCATCCAATGTTTTTCACTGACTATTATCATGCACTTGAAGTTTCACTGACACACAAGTTTTTTTTATATGGTTTTGTAATGTAGTAACTTCCTTTAGAGAAGTTATAGATATTGTTTATCTAAACATATTAGAAAATTATAAAGATCTCAACTGACTGTGTGAGAGGGCAATCCTTGCTATTAAAACTGATACTGTCCATATAAACAACCACATTCAGGATATGATTCCACGGTCTGTGAATGAATACAACTCTATTGAAACAGTTACAATGTCATGTTGGTGAGACTGTAAACAGAGTTCCTCAACTCTCTCAATCCATCTCTCAAGTATTTCTTAATATAGACAGAACTAATTCAGCACTCAAGCCTTTCTTTGATATTCTAAAATGTTAAGGATGCAATGTCGAAATTCCTTGGCAAACCCAACTGGACACAAAAATCCAGTGGGTGAATTTTAAAGAATTATTTTCGTTTTTCCAAAGTGAATATATGCTTTAACAAGGATTTTTCGTGTGTTCTTATTTATATTTAAATTCAAATATTGCAAAATTTCATCAAACAAACAGACCGAGCAATACCGGGTATATCCGTGACCACTCTCTCTCGGTGGTCACGGTATATCAGCTAGTTAATAATGAATAATAATAAATCCCATCAATCAGTGCTGATACAAACGATGTATACGTAACTTTGGCATCATAGCGATAACACTTAGCCGATTGTATAGACTAGAAGCGAACCCACCCGATTGTATATTCGGGAAATAACCCATTGTTAGATTTTTTTCTTTGTTGTGACATAGTCCACCGTCACTGATTTTATATATATGATATTTTCCCTGAAGTGTTTTATAATGTAGGTTAAATCTATGTATCCATGTATGATGCCTCGATTATATAAAACGAAAATGTGCTCCTTTTATCTCCTTTGGCGGTAAAATAATTCTTGTTAAATTTTGTTTTCTCCATCGATAAATATGGGACAGAGCACAGATGATACAGTCGAAATAATGTATGTACATTAGAACGTGCTCTTTGGTACGATTTTGATACCCCTTAAAATTTTCAATGCTAACATATGAAA
The DNA here is from genome assembly GCA_023313115.1 of Rhysida immarginata. Classification (NCBI taxonomy): domain Eukaryota; kingdom Metazoa; phylum Arthropoda; class Chilopoda; order Scolopendromorpha; family Scolopendridae; genus Rhysida; species Rhysida immarginata. The sequence goes on from JAHWFO010099915.1 coordinate 4,903, forward strand.
GTATGTCAAGTAATATATTAAACAACTCGTAACGGCGTGTCATGAATAAATATAATGAGCAATTAATGAGAGTCAAAATCAGTTTAGTTTTACGGTTCTAATGGTACCATTTTGGTTCCTTTGGGACTTTGATAGGCCATGTAATATATCAAACAGAACTCGTATCGGAGTGTCATGGATATATATAACGAGCATTAAATGGAAGTCGAAATTGTGTTAGTAGTACGTTTTCTAATGGTATCAGTTTTGCACCATTGGGAACTTTCAATGCTAACATGTGGTATAAAATATATCGAACAACTCGTAACGATGTGTCATGAATGAATAAACGAATATTTAATCATATCCGGAATTCGTTTAGTAGTACATATTCTAATAATACTGTATGGTACCTTTGGAAACTTTCCGTGCTAAGATATGGCATGTAACATATCAAACAACTTGAAACGACATGTCATGAATGAATAAAACGAGTAATTAATGATACATGTATTCGAAATTCGTTTAGTAGGACGTGTTCGTTGTTACCGTTGGAAACTTTCAATGCCAAGATATAGAATGTAATTTCAAACAACTCGTAATGACGTGTCTTGAACGAATATAACGAATAATTAATGGTGGTCAATTTAATAGAATGTGCTTTAATGGTACCATTACAGCACCATTGGGGACTTTCAATGCTAACGCCCGTATTCAGAATGAGCGCTCATGCTCTTGCTCTTAGTCAAATCATTGTTGTATTACATTTCGGCTACAAAGTAGACATCATATGTACATATATGATGTTCAATAAACTTATTTTGTGAGAAAGTGGTATCCACCATCTCTCTGCGTTAATGAATAAGTTAAAAAGCAAGTGTGAAAGAATGGAACCTTGTGGAACGCCGTGGCTTCTGTTTAATATAAAAGAAGATTTACCGAAAATAGCTAAAAATAACGCCGATTTGTTAGCAAGTTAGAAAGCCAGGCCAAAGGAGGGCCACGAATGTTGAAATAAAGACAGTTTGTAAAGAAGTAAAGAAATAGGTATGGAATCTAATGCCTTAGAAAAATTAATAAAGATGGAAGCAACATATTTATTTGAAGACATTTCAAATTAGACAAATTCGATTAGATCATACCATGCTGTTTCAACTTTTCGATTAGGAATAAATCCATGCTGTACAGGATTAATAAGGCTATAAGAATAGACAAACTGGGATAAACGAATGTAGAAAAGCTTCTCGAAAATTTTCGCAAATATAGGTAGAGTTGAAATAGGATGGTACTTGAAATACACACTGGGATCGCCTTTTTTAAAAATAGGACTAATTTTAGTTAATTTAAGAACTGATGGATAACAACCAGTGATTAATGAGTGATTAAAGATATAGTGTCACGGAATTCGAATGTCAACAGGAATTCCGATGACGTCGTCCTTCGCTTTCATTCTCGAGTCTTCTACCATTCGAGTAGGAAGGCGAGGCGACATAATCAACGCCATCAGCCGGCCAACACGCACGGACCAATGAGAGAGAAGAGTGGGTTTTTGATGCGGAGATTGAAAATTCCGAGATAGGCAAAAGGAAAACAGGAGCCAACTAGGGAAGAAGAGGGAGACGTCCAAGGAGCTCGGAGCGGAGATCCCTACCACCGAGTAACAAGCTTTATGCAATAGGAAAGCTCGAAGGAAAAGGAGAACGTTTGCCACCGCCAGCAATGAGCAATTCACCATTTACGAAGCCGCGTGGATTGGCGAGCAAGTCATGCAGAGAAGCGAGCATGGCGGAGTATTTGCCAACGTGGCAAACGACGAACGAAAACAGCAACTTGTCCCCGCAGTTGTTTGAGGCCTCTTCTCCACTGCTGTTTTGCCAGACGATAGAGGAATGGACGTTTTCACTTGTAAGTGCTGATTTTCCTGTAGGCAGAAATGCCCGTTTAGTTAAATTTATATTCACCGAACTTACTTATCGTGAGCTCCGTTGTCAGACGTTTGTACGTGGGCTGTGGCCGTTTAGTATGGCGGCATATCTGAAACTAGAACTAGGCTTCACGTTAGCCCAGCTCCAATCTTGAGAAGTCAAATATAATAATCTTAACTGTTCTCACCTCTTTCTTGTGCCATGTTACCTGTGTTAAATTTGACCTAGAATTGAGTTAATTGTGCAATTAACATAATACTTATCTTTTTATTATTCCGGATCCAGAATCTAGACCGTTACGTCATATAACCCAATTTGTGACTCTTATCAGACTAGACTTTATTCATAATTCTTGCAATTTACTATGTGTGTTTCTCTCTTTGAAAATTAAAGCGGAGAGTGTGTGTACTTTAGCACCCGTGTAAATAGGCTTAGTTGGCAATTTGGAACATTGTGTTTGTGACTATTTAGACTTTATTTTATCGGGCCGATTATTTGGAAGTGTAATTCTGCACTTTCATTGACAGTGTTTTCAGGTGTGTTAAGTATTGATATTTGCCTATAAGATTTGTCTCTTAATAAATTACCCTGCGATTGTGATAACGTTTACGCATTGTAATGTTATGCCTTGTGAATTATGTATTGCAGGAGAATGTAATCATGTTTCTCTTACTCTGTAGTCATTAGAATGCACTTTGGCTAGCATAGAGTTAAGTTATTGCTAATAGCATTTAAAGCTTTAAGCTAGAAATTATTGCTTCTGTACCTTTTTATTTTTCATCATTTAATTTCGTATTCAATAAACCCTATTAATTTATTACGTTCACTGTTAACGTTGTATTGAGTCTTCCACTGTGGCATACTTTAAATCACCCAGCGTATACACGTTACAGTGGCAGGTGCGTGGTAGCCAAGTACGTGAGACCACAGGCCTAAGCAATTGATTGTGTTTTTGACGTTACCAGCAGAGATTTTTTTTGTGTGTTTCGGTTCAAAAAAGTGTTGGTGCGTGATGCTTGTATTACTGAATCTACAGATTCATTTGTGTTTGTGAGTGCTTGGAATTGTTTCGAGTATATATGTGCTTCTGATTCTACCACAGTGCTCCGATGTTTGAGAAAATTTTATTTTTATTTTGGGTTTGGAAATAAGGAAGGCCTACATTGAGTGGTATTTTTTTTTCTAAGTGTGCGATTATTTCATTATGTGGTGTTACTGTGTATTCATCATAGTGCTTCGAAAATTGCTCCATCAATAGCATCAGTGTTTTAAAAAAAAAGGAAAAAAAATTTGGGTTAGTGAAGCACTTGATTACAGCGTGTGTGGTGTTTTACTCAGTACTTAGTGTACTGATTCGGCGGAGTTGATGGTGCGACAAATGTGCGCAGTGTTAAGTGGTGTTTTTGTGTTGTGCTTATACTCGCCGGCAGTGGGTAAGAAAGAGGCGACAGAGAAGCAGAAACTGAGAAGCAAGTAGTGAAAGGGTTACAAAAGACTCGCTACAAAGACAACATCTACCTGTTTAATCAATGCTTTAAATCGTTGAGCAATCAGTTGCAGTCGATTAACGAGTGTGAAAAAGTCCAAATGTTGATAGAAATGGATCGAGCGGTTAAAAACATTACCAAGGACAAGACGAGGGCGCTGACTGATCATAAAGAGATGGCAGGAGTTCATACCGTTAAAAACGGGCACACCAAACAGGGAATACAGGGATTTAGCGCTGGAGCCACCTTGGAGCTCTTTCCGAAAAAGAAAGAAGAAAGTCAATTGCCGACAAATAATGGACCAACCGAACTTCCTAACGGAAAGGAAGAGGGTGAAGATCTTAGAGGAAACGAAAAGCCGTTGTTAATTAATACTCCTAGTAATGCTTCGGACCCGAGTTTTGATATTCTAGGTAAAAGTCACTATAAAGATTGTAGCTTCACTAGGGGGCAGTTATAATATCTGACCGGGATGCATGTTTTACATAAGAGCTATGGAGACATACCTTCAGGTTATTGGGAGTTACCCTCAAACAAGCGTCAGCCTATCACCCACAGACCAATGGCCAGTCGGAAAGATCAAACCAGAACATGATACAGATCTTGCGGGATTATTTAAATCCAGAGAAAGCCGATTGGGATGTCTATCTCCTACGACCGAGATAGCGATTTATAGCTCCATATCAGAAGCCAAAGGATTTACACCTTATTATCTGGACTTGGGGAGAAACATCACCATTCCCCCGTCGATTAACAAGTTTCAGGTGGGAAAGCAATCAACCTCGGAGTTTCTCACACACCTACAGCAGCTTGTAAGGTCAGCACAAGGCAAGATTAAGCGTGCCAATAACCGTTACGCAAAGCATTATAACAAAAGGCACATAATATTTAAAATGAAAGTGGGGGACAAAGTCCTTGTGAGAGCTTCCTGGATTATACATATGAGTCAAACAGAACGTAAACTGCTCCCAAAATACATTGGGCCTTTCGAGATCCAGCAGGCCATTAATAAAGTGTCGGCAAGGCTCAAGATTCCGGAGCGATGGATATGCAAGAACAAGGTAGTACATTGTTCTTATTTAAAGTGATACACCGAGCCCCGTGGGGTGGCGAGGCCACCAGGTCCCATAAGAGATACTCAGTATGAAAATGTCTACAGGATGGAGACTCTGCGTGATGTCAAAGGCAACAAGGCCAACTGGAAATTTTTGGTTAAATGGGTTGGCTATGACAATCCAACATGGGAGCCCGAGGCTAATCTCCATCGATGCCGGGGGCTCATAGCCCAATTCTTCAAAAAGCGAAGAAAGCCTCCAAGCACACAGCGAAGCAAACAAACAAGGAGTCCCGAGGGAGGATCAGTGGCTTTGGGCCCGCTAGAAGTAGTTGCGACCGCTGTATAAACCATCAACATCCGTGGCTTTGGGCGAGCATGTCACGGAATTCGAATTTCAAACATGAAGTCCGATGACGTCGTCCTTCGCTTTCACTCTCGAGTCTTCAACCATTCAAGTAGGAAGGCGAGGCGACGTAATCAACGCCGTCAGCCTCATCAACAAGCACGGACCAATGAAAGAGAAGAGCAGGATTTTGGTGCGGAGATTAATAATTCCGAGAGAGGCAAAAGGAAAAGAGGAGCCGACCGGGGAAGAAGAAGGATACGTCCAAGGAGCTCGGAGCGGAGATCCCTACTGCCGAGTAACGAGCTTTATGCAATAAGAAAGCTCAAAGGAAAAGGAGAACGAGCAATTCGCCATTTACAAAGCTGCGTGGAGTGGCGAGCGAGTCATGCAGAGAAGCGAGCACAGCGGTGAATTTGCCAACGTGGCAAACGACGAACGAAAACAGCGACTTGTCCCCGCAGTTGCTCGAGGCCTCTTCTCCACTGGTGTTTCGCCGGATGATAGAGGAATGGACTTTTTCAATTGTAACTGCTTATTTTCCTGTAGGCAGAAATGCCCGTTTAGTTAAATTCATATTCACCGAACTTACTTACCGTGAGCTCCATTGTCAGACGTTTGTACGTGGATTGTAGCTGTTTAGTATGGCGGCATATCTGAAAGAAGAACTAGGCTTCACGTTAGCCCAGCTCCAATCGTGAGAAGTGAAATACCGGGTGGGCAAGAAATAACGTGAGGTGTTCAGAGCTCGTTAGCGGGAATTCTATTAGCCCAAAGGAAGTACATTTTGGTGTATATACTTAGTGGAACATGCAGTTTCGATTTCTGAAAAAAAAAAAAAGTACCAAAAGTCGCCATAGGGGGCGCTTATTTCAAGAAAACAATGAATACCTAATTGTCAAATGAACAAATACCGTACAAACCAACTTTAGTAACAACAATAAACAATGTTTTATTTTTAATTACAAATGTGTTTCAATATGACCACCCGTGTGCTGTTCCAATAGCTGCATGCGGTACACGACATTTTCTACGGCAGCTCGCAGCATATCTGCATTAATTAGTCTGATATGTAACGTTATTTGATCCTTTATGGTTGAGAGGTCAGGAACATGTGCTTGATACACAAGGCTTTTCAAATATTCCCATAACCAAAAATCACAAGGGTTGAGATCAGGCGACCTGGGTGGCCATACCATGGGAAATGCACGACTAATTATTCTGTTGTCTGAAAAACGTTCTCGCAAGATCTGCTGCACCTGACGTCCGATGTGCGGTGGCGCACCATCCTGCATAAAAATGGTAGAATCCAGACAACCCTTTTCCTGCAATTGTGGTATCACAAAATTCTCAAGCATATCGGCATATCTGGCAGAATTGACGGAACAAGTAACCGGTCCACGGGGACGGATTTCTTCAAAAAAGTACGGGCCGATGATGAAAGAAGCAGTAAAGCCGCACCATACTGTTAGTTTCGGTGAATACATAGGAGTTGGCAGACGCAGTTGTGGATTTGATGCAGCCCAAATACGGCAGTTGTGTTTATTGATATCACCATTCAAATAAAAATGTGCCTCATCA
>JAHWFO010099926.1:0-16307 GCA_023313115.1 Rhysida immarginata
AGCAACGCCGTCCCTTCTGCTGTGATGCCGTCTGGTCTTAGGCTTGCGCGGTTTCTTTGCCGTCGCAAGCCCCTCCCGCTGTGCTAATGCTGATGACTTCACATTCCCAGCAGATGATAACACTGAAGCTGATGCAGGCGCACAGGCGATCCGTAAACGCTGCGAAGTCGAAGTCTTCGCAGACGGAGGAAGGGCTGGAAAATCTTCCTCTGGAAAGATGGATTCGGAATAACCTGAAACGTCTGCATCATCTTCTGCAGAGCTCACCTCCCCAACCATCAAGATGTCGCTTGATGGCTCAGGGAAGGGGGCGCCATCTTGGATCTACGATGGGGGAGGTGAGTGTGGTATCTCCTCCCTTGGTTTCTCTGATAGTGGCGCTGGAGGCGGTGGCATCTCCTTCCTAGTTTCCATAGGCGGCGGAGATGGCGTCGTACGCTGCCTTCGAGGTGAAGAAGTAGGCGTCGTAGTTCTGCGCGGCTTTGGTGACATAGCCGGCAATGTCATCTTTGGGGATTGCTGGGAAGACATTCCTTTAGGCGATGTTGGAGCTGCTGGTGATGCAAACGTCCTCTCCGCGCACTGATGGAATTTGTTGACTACTTTGTTGCAGTAGTCACACTTCTTCAGGAGAGGACAGTCTTTCCTAACGTGAGACGTCTTTTTGCAGTACCAGCAGCACTGCCTTTGACCCTTGTAAGACACGGAGACACGATCTCCGCGCATTACAACCTCGGTTTGAATGTCTCTATGTAACTCCATGTAGACTACGATGTCGCCCGTCTTCTGAAGAGGAGAATCGGGGTACTGAGGGTACGAAACCCTATGCACCACACCGTAGTCAGACATCTATCCCTTGAGATATTTCTCAGTCATCAGCGGCGATGCACCCCGGATAATGACTGGTACATATCCGGGTTCTGCATAGCTCAAGTGGACGGTGGTCTGCCCAACCTTGATGGTATCAGCAGACACAATGCGGTCTGCCACATTACGTTGCCTACAGAGCATCCTCGACTCAGTCGGGGTAAGCCTCTGTAGGACTAAAACAGCGGGGTCGCCAGACGAGAGAACAGGAGGAATACTCGTTTTAGAGTACAACTCCTCCATGAACATGCCGACGGAAAAGGACCCGTCGGCAATCATATTCACCATGTTCTCCATGTTCTCGGTGGCCGGGGGGGAGGGTCCCTCAAAATCACACAAGTCACTTATGCACGCGTCGGATGGTTGGTTGCTGCGTAAATTTCAAAGTCCGACACACACAGACGAGGGTACTATTAGCTCCTCTCTTTTAGCGTCCCGTTTGCTTAACTCCTTCCATTGTTGGAGCTGGAGCAGATGGTATTTGCTCCAGCGAACACCCTTAATGAGATGGTTGAGCAGGGTGCTCAAGCGCACATGCCCAACATGTTTTTCGTGAAGCCTTTTATCGGCTTCTACACGTTATTAAACGCTTCGATTTTGAGGCTCGTTTTTCCACCGGTAGGTCATCAGAATTCTAAAGGGAACGTATAAAGATGCGCATAATTATTATTATGGTTCCCTCCGATGATCTCACAAAGGCGTTTAGATGACGTGAAACGCCTTTTGAAAACTAAAGGACCTAGCCGATACCATTCTAAGAGGAGGAAGGACCGCAGATGTAACGATCCTTTTTTCCACACTGATGACGTTGTGGGAAAAACCCCCCTCGCTCTGTCCATTCTAGCCGTACAGAGTTCTTTATTTAGAAACATAATAGGTATCGCCAGATCTGAGTTTAGTGGATCCCCGATGGAATCATCCATCAGGAATCGCACAAAGGAGTAAGAAATCCTTGGAAAACGGTAATGAAGGCACAGACGATTCCAAATGGATTGTGCAAACGAGCACTCGAAGAATATATGCTGAATTGTCTCTATGATGCCACAATGTACACAGCCAGCAGATCTAACGACCCTCCATAGATGAAGACGTTGGAGGCAGTAAAATCCGTGGTGCAGCAATCGCCCTTGACAGGAGAACACAGTTCCATCAGAGGCAACAGTTTTCATTGCCTTTAAAATAGCAGACCACGGATAATCTGGGCAGAGGCGAAAGATGTCGGTGGCCTCGCCCTCGTCAGACTGCTGGAAGAACCAAGACAGACGCAAATGACCCCAGTCTTGGTAGTCTAAATTGCGCAACGCTGGTAAGATTGTCACTAAGTCCCCTTGAAACAGATGGTACAAACTTAGGTGACGCATATTAGTAGTTATTGGCAGCAAGGGTGGTAACGGTATCCTATTCACTTTAAAGAACACTCGTAGATACATAAACACAAAGTTTGCCCACAAAGGTGGGGGGAAGAGAAAAATACGAATCATTGCAGCAAGCCTTGCTGCAATGAGGTATCGCCGGATCTCGGGCAGGCCTAACCCACCCCTTTCAAAGGGAGTGAAGAGAAACCCTCCCCGAACAGGATGACGTTGAACAGAACTCCCCCACACACAATTAGCAATAGCACTGCGAACTTTGTGGAGCATTTTGCTGGTGGTAAAGTGAATAGGCACTTAGTTGACAGCAATGATAAGATATGAGTCTGCACAAACCGCACCTTGACAAGCATTGACGTGGGAAAACAAAAATTCCTGTCAAAACGGGGAATACATTTATCCATTACTTGCTGCCAATGGATTGAGTCCACGTCCGGTAAAAAGAAAAATATAAATCCAAGCACTGTGATCTGACCACATTATGTTATTGGGAATGTCTTGAGCTTGTCGATCGTCCATTTCCAATGGCAATTCCCTTCGACTTGACGAGGTTGATGGTACTCCCCGTCGAAGTACTGAAGAGACCGAAGGTTTCTTTGTAAATGCTCAGGGAATATTAGTCAGAAGCAAACAACACGACGTTGTCGGCGTAAGCTAATGTCCTGATGTTGATAGACGCAGCTGGTATCTCATATCCCCGAACCTCCGGGTGGCGGTTCAAGAACTGGAGTAATGGCTCCAAATAGAAGATGTACAGAAGAGGCGATAGAGGACACCCCTGCCTGACACCTTTCAAGAGTTCGAAGATAGACGAAGTGGAGCCATTAACCGCCACACATGATGTGGCCGATGCATACAGTGCAGAAATAATCACAGCAAATGACCGAAGATGAAGCTGGTGAAACACTTGGAATAAAAATTCGTGATTCACCTTATCAAATGCTTTTCCTGGTCGAGACTTAACACTGCAAGAGTTTGTTGACGCACTTGCGCTTCTTCCATTACACACCGAATAGTTATAAGGTTGTCAGTCAGCCTGCGTGTTGGTATAGAGCAGGATTGACCCGGATCGAAAAACTCGTCGGCGATGAGTTTAAGCCGTTGCTGTAATACCCCAGTGAAGATTTTATAGTCCGTATTGAGTAATGTAATCGGTCTCCACTGAGTCATGAGTTTTGGATCCGGACCTTTAGGGAGTAAGATTATTTTCCCCACAGTAAAGTCCGTTGTAATGGAAGACGGATCTTGAATAATGGAGTTAAAGACTCGCACCAGGAAAGAGCCAAGAAGTTTCCACGACGAATTAAAGAAGGAATATAAAATGCCGTCTAAGCCCGGGCTGGACTGTTGACGGCCGTCTGCCGAAAGAAACTTCTTGACCTCATCTTCGGTGAAGGGACGTGTTATAAACGAATCCGATTCCACAGAAAAAGGTCTCAATGCCTCTATCCACTGCTTCGTGGTGTCTGACGGAATGATTGGATGGCTAAAAAATGATGAAAAGTGAGAGTGAAAGGCTGATAAGATGTCGGCATCAGATTCCACTTTCTCACCCTCCACCATTAATCGATAACAATGTTTATTGTTAGCCCGACGCCTCTCCTCAGCGAAGGCTGCCGATGACATGTGCCTGACGTCAGCTGCCCAGGTAAGTTTGGCCCTGAGTGCTACGCCGGCAGCTTTCCGGATCATTAGAGCGTTTATTTCACTCTTCACCTCTTGAATTTCAGCCTGAAACTCCTCCTTAGGGGTGGAACAACGGAGGAATCGCAATATTGCTTGGAGCATGAGGAGGTAACGATGACGACGTCTGGCTGCATCCAATCCATTCTTCCGAAAAAATTTTTTGATGTTAGGTTTAAAGTTCAACCACGATTCAAGCATAGGAGGCACATTGTGGAGATGTTTTTCCACAAACTGAACGAACTTTCCCCGGTACTCTTCATTGTCGAGCAGAGAAACGTTTAGAAACCAGTTCTTATTGGTGACTTGATCTGCAGCAATTGCCGGAGAAACAAATGGAGAATCCCAAGACCACAAGATGGCACTATGGTCGGAAAATGCACAAGGAATAATCTCCATTGTTCCAGCTGCACCAGCAAACACATTGTCGACCAAAAAAAGATCAAGTCGCGATGCCACAGTGGGTCCTTGATGAAATGTGAACCCACTGAGATCACCACGAGAATTCACAGGCCATAGATCAAACAATGCATTTTGCTGGCACAGGCGATGCACATGTCCAGACGAAAAGATGTTGTCTGCGTCTGGATGACAGTTAAAATCACCAGCAATCACTACAGGAAATGAAGAACACAAATACACTTGTAGGTCGTTGAAAAAGTCTCGTTTCTCTGCACTCGTGCACGGAGCATACACGTTAAGCAATCGGAATTTAATATTAGAAGATGTAATATCTAAAGATATTACCCTGCACTCGCTGTCGCACAAATAATTCGACACCTGAATGGAGGGGTTGAAGATGATAGTTGCAACCCCTTGCCCAAACGGTGACGAAGAGTTAATAAAAAATTATCCACGAGGAAATTGTTTGCGAAGCCCAGGTAGATCGTACCATACTTGTGAAGGATCAAGCTTTACTTCTTGAAGCACAAGTATGTCTGGCCTGTACAGGGCAATAAACGTCGATAAAACCGATTGCTTAAAAGACGAACCCAGGGAACGCACGTTCAGTGAGATGACCTTCATTGTGGAATCACGTTGCTGGCTCTTGACACTTCTCCGAAGAAGACTAGATCTTCACAGATGATGGTGGAGGCTCCTTCGACTTCCGCCTCGGAGATCGAAACGAGGAGGAAGAAGTGCTGCGATGATGGCTCTCGCGGCTGTCTCTATCGGTGGAAGAAGAAGCAGCAACGCCGTCCCTTCTGCTGTGATGCCGTCTGGTCTTAGGCTTGCCCGGTTTCTCTGCCGTCGCAAGCCCCTCCCGCTGTGCTCATGCTGATGACTTCACATTCCCAGCAGATGATGACACTGAAGCTGATGCAGGCGCACAGGCGATCCGTAAAAGGTGCTAAGTCGAAGTCTTCGCAGGCGGAGGAAGGGCTGGAAAATCTTCTTCTGGAAAGATGGATTCGGAATAACCTGAAACCTCTGCATCATCTTCTGCAGAGCTCACCTCCTCAACCATCGAGATGTCGCTTGATGGCTCAGGGAAGGGGGCGCCATCTTGAATCTTCGATGGGGGAGGAGTGTGTGGTATCTCCTCCCTTGGTTTCTCGGGTAGTGGCGCTGGAGGCGGTGGCATCTCCTTCCTAGTTTCCATAGGCGGCGGAGATGGCGTCGTACGCTGCCTTCGAGGTGAAGAAGTAGGCGTCGTAACTCTGCGCGGCTTTGGTGACATAGCCGGCGATGTCATCTTTGGGGATTTCTGGGAAGACATTCCTTTAGGCGATGTTGGAGCTGCTGGTGATGCAAACGTCCTCTCCGGGCACTGATGGAATTTGTTGACTACTTTGTTGCAGTAGTCACACTTCTTCAGGAGAGGACAGTCTTTCCTAACGTGAGACGTCTTTTTGCAGTACCAGCAGCACTGCCTTTGACCCTTGTAAGACACGGAGACACGATCTCCGCGCATTACAACCTCGGTTGGAATGTCTCTATGTAAGTCCATGTAGACTGCGATGTCGCCCGTCTTCTGAAGAGGAGAATCGGGGTGCTGAGGGTACGAAACCCTATGCACCACACTGTAGTCAGACATCTATCCCTTGAGATATTTCTCAGTCATCAGCGGCGATGCACCCCGGATAATGACTGGTACATATCCGTGTTCTGCATAGCTCAAGTGAACGGTGGTCTGTCCAACCTTGATGGTATCAGCAGACACGATACGGTCTGCCACATTACGTTGCCTACAGAGCATCCTCGACTCAGTCGGGGTAAGCCTCTGTAGGACTAAAACAGCGGGGTCGCCAGACGGAAGAACAGGAGGAATATTCGTTTTAGAGTACAACTCCTTCATGAACATGCCGATGGAAAAGGGCCCGTCGGCAATCATATTCACCATGTTCTCCATGGTGAATAAATAAAGTCACAAAGAGTTCGGGGGGGGGGGGGGGTGAAACCTCCCCCGGGGGTGGCCGGGGGGAGGGTCCCTCAAAATCACACAAGTCACTTACGCACGCGTCGGATGGTTGGTTGCTGCGTAAATTTCAAAGTCCGACACACACAGATGAGGGTACTATTAGCTCTTCTCTTTTAGCGTCCCGTTTGCTTAATTCCTTCCGTGCTGTTGGAGCTGGAGCAGATGGTATTTGCTCCAGCGAACACCCTTAAGTAGATGGCATAGCAGGGTGCTCAAGTGCACATGGTTAACATGTTTATTCGTGTAGCCTTTTATTGGCTTCTACACGTTATTAAACGCTTCGATTTCAAGGCTCGTTTTTCCACCGGTAGGTCATCAGATTTCTAAAGGGAACGTTTAAATGTGTGCATAATTGTTAATATGGTCCCCTCCGATGACCTCACAAAGGCGTTTAGATGCACTGAAACGCCTTTTGAAAACCAAAGGACCTAGCCAATACCATTCTAAGAGGAGGAAGGACCGCAGATGTAACGACCCTTTTTTCCACACAGATGACGGTGTGGAAAAAGTCCCCCTCGCTCTCTCTATTCTAGCCGTCCAGAGTTCTTTATTCAGACACATAATAGGTATCGCTAGATCTGAAATTAGTGGATCACCGGTGGAATCATCCATCAGGAATCGCACAAACGAGTAAGAAAACTTGGGTAGACTGCAATGTTGGCACAAACGATTCCAGATGGATTGGGCAAACGAGCACTCGAAGAATATATGCGGAATAGTCTCTATAATACCACAATGTAGCCCCTTCAGACACAGACCTTAAATTCGATTGTAAAAATTTTGTTTTTACATTTATTATATTGATACTGTTACATTAAACATAACCAGCAGTTTTTTATTTATTAACATTTTTTATTATCTTTTTACATGTATGGCTATATTTGCTACCGAAATATACATATTTATTAGAGAATCAACAGATTTTATTCATGTCATTTATTTAGTACGAAATTTTACAAAACATAAAAAAATACCGCACTTTTGACAAGGTAAACGTCCAAGATACAAGTTGGAAACATATGTTGCCAAGGTGACTGAAGGGGATAAACAACCAGCAGATCTGACCACCCTGCAAAGATGAAGACGTTGGAGGGAGTAAAATCCGTGGTGCAGCAACCGCCATTGAATGGAGAACACAGTTCCGTAAAAGGCAACAGTTTTTATTGTCTTTAAAATGGCTGACCACGGATAATCTGGACAGAGACGAAAGATGTCGGTAGTCTCGCCCTGGTCAGACTGCTGATAAAACCAACACAAACGCAGATGACCCCATTCTTGGTAATCAAGCTGTCGTAAAGATGGTAGAATCGTCACTAGGTCCCCTTGAGAAAGATGGTAGATAATCGGGTGATGCACATTAGTAGTTATTGGCAGCAATTGAGGTAACGACAATCGAACAGTGTAGTGTATCGGTATTCGTGTGGAACTTGAAGCATAGCTTCCATAATCTCACCCTTCATAATCATATTCCAAGGGAAATACACTGAACTAGAAAAGAAGCCTGATGTACCCACAAAGGTCATCCAAAGTATGAAAGAAAATTGCCTCCTCTTGGTGGAGGAAAATTTGATTGACGACTGTCTAGACTAGAAGCAGACCACTAGTATTAGATAAAACACGACCTATGAAGTCCAGTAATCTGGAAATATGACATTATCAATGTCTTCAAAATTAATATCAAGTATATGCCTTGGATCACGATATCTCTTTCTATGTATAGGATAATTTAAAATGCCCGAGACTAGCTCGTTGCTATGAGTGAGGTAACGGTATCCTATTCACTTTAAGGAACACTCGTAGGTATACAAACACAAAGTTCGCCCATAAAAGTGGGGGGGAAAGAAAAACACGAATCATTGCAGCAAGCCTTGCTGCAAAGAGATATCGTCCAATCTCGGGCAGGCCTAACCCCCCCCCCCCTTTCAAAGGGAGTGAAGAGAAACTCTGCCCGAACTGGATGACAGTGCACAGAACTCTCCCACACACAACTGACAATAGCACTGCGAACTTTGCGAAGAATTTTTGCCGATGGTAAAGTGAATAGGCATTTAGATGTCAATAGTGATAGTATATGTGTTTGCACAAACCGCACCTTGACAAGCATTGACGTGGAAAAGCAAAAATTCCTGTCAAGGCGGGCAATACACTTATCCACCACTTGCTGCCAATGGATTGAGTCCATGTCCGGAAGAAACGAAAATATAAAACCGAGCACTGTGATCTGACCACACCATGTTATTGGGAATGACTTGAGCTTGCCGACCGTCCACTTCCCAATCGCAATTCCCTTCGACTTGACGAGGTTGATGGTACTCCCCGTCGAAGTGCTGAAGTGATCGAAGGTTTCATTGTAAATGCTCAGGGAATATGAGTCCGAAGCAAACAACACGACGTCGTCGGCATAAGCTAAAGTGTGGATATTGATGGACGCAGCTGGAAACTCATATCCCCGAACCTCCGGGTGGCGGTTCAAGAATTGAAGTAATGGCTCCAAATAAAAGATGTACAGGAGAGATGATAGAGGACATCCCTGCCTGACACATTTAAGAGTTCGAATGTAGACGATGTGGAGCCATTAACCACCACACATGGTGTGGCCGATGCATACAGTGAGGAAATAATCACAGCAAACGTCCGAAGATGAAGCTGGTGAAACACGTGGAATAGAAAATCGTGATTCACCTTGTCAAACGCTTTTTCCTGGTCGAGACTTAACACTGCAAGAGTTTGTTGACGAACTTGCGCTTCTTCCATTACACACCGAATAGTAATAAGATTGTCTGTCATCCTGCGCGTTGGAATTGAGCAGGATATACCCGAATCAAAAAACTCGTCGGCAATGATTTTAAGCCGTTGTTGGAACACCCCAGTGAAGATTTTGTAGTCCATATTGAGTAATGTAATCGGTCTCCACTGGGTCACGAGTTTTGGATCCGAGCATTTAGGGAGTAGGATGATTTTCCCTACAGTAAAATCCGGAGTGATGAAAGACGGGTCTTAAATAATTGAATTAAAGACTCGCACCAGGAAAGGCCCAAGAAGTTTCCACGACGAATTAAAGAAGGAATATTGAATGCCGTCTAAGCCCGGGCTGGATTGATGACGGCCGTCTGCCGAGAGAAACTTCTTGACCTCATCTTCGGTGAAGGGACGCGTTACAAACGTATCGGATTCCACGGAAAAATGTCTTAATGCCTCTATCCACTGCTTCGTGGTGTCTGACGGAATGATTGGATGGCTAAAAAATGATGAAAAGTGAGAGTGAAAGGCTGATAAGATGTCGGCATCAGATTCCACTTCCTCACCCTCCGCCATTAATCGATGACAATGTTTATCGTTAGCCCGACGCCTCTCCTCAGCGAAGGCTGCCGATGACATGTGCCTGACGTCAGCTGCCCAGGTAAGTTTGGCCCTGAATGCTGCGCCGGCAGCTTTCCGGATCATTATAGCGTTTATTTCACTCTTCACCTCTTGAATTTCAGCCTGAAACTCCTCCTTAGGGGTCGCAATATTGCTTGGAGCATGAGGAGGTAACGAAGACGACGTCTGGCTGCATCCAATGTAATCTTCCAAAAAAAATTTTTGATTTTAGTTTTAAAGTTCAACCACGATTCAAGCGTAGGAGGCACATTGTGGAGATGTTTTTCCACAGACTGAACGAACATTCCCCTGTACTCTTCATTGTCGAGCAGAGAAACGTTTAGAAACCAGTTCTTATTGGGGACTTGATCTGCAGCAATTGCCGGAGAAACGAATGGAGGATTCCAAGACCACAAGGTGGCACTATGGTCGGATAATGCACAAGGAATAACCTCCATTGTTCCAGCTGCACCAGCAAACACATTGTCGACCAAAAAAGATCAAGTCGCGATGCCACAGTGGGTCCTTGATGAAATGTGAACCCACTGAGATCACCACGAGAATTCACAGGCCATAGATCAAACAATGCATTTTGCTGGCACAGGCGATGCACATGTCCAGACGAAAAGATGTTGTCTGCGTCTGGATGACAGTTAAAATCACCAGCAATCACTACAGGAAATGATGAACACAAATACCCTTGAAGGTCGTTGAAAAAGTCTCGTTTCTCTGCACTCGTGCACGGAGCATACACGTTAAGCAATCGGAATTTAATCTAAAGATATTACCCTGCACCCGCTGTCGCACAAATAATTCGACACCTGAATGGAGGGGTTGAAGATGATACTTGCAACCCCTTGCCCAAACGGTGACGAAGAGTTAATAAAAAATTGTCCACAAGGAAATTGTCTGCGAAGGCCGGTCAGATCGTACCATACTTGTGAAGGATCAAGCTTTACTTCTTGAAGCACAAGTATGTCTGGCCTGTACAGGGCAATAAACGTCGATAAAACCGATTGCTTAAAAGACGGACCCAGGGAACGCACGTTCAGTGAGATGACCTTCATTGTGGAATCACGTTGCTGGCTCTTGACACTTCTCCGAAGAAGACTGGAGCTTCACAGATGATGGTGGAGGCTCCTTCGACTTCCTCCTCGGAGATCGAAACGAGGAGGAAGAAGTGCTGCGATGATGGCTCTCGCGGATGTCTCTATGGGTGGAAGAAGAAGCAGCAACGCCGTCCCTTCTGCTGTGATGCCGTCTGGTTTTAGGCTTGCGAGGTCTCATTGCCGTCGCAAGCCCCTCCCGCTGTGCTGATGCTGATGACTTCACATTCCCAGCAGATGATGACACTGAAGCTGATGCAGGCGATCCGTAAAGGCTGCGAAGTCGAAGTCTTCGCAGACGGAGGAAGGACTGGAAGATCTTTCTCTGGAAAGATTGCTTCGGAATAACCTGAAACGTCTGCATCATCTTCTGCAGAGCTCACCTCCTCAACGATCGAGATGTCGCTTGATTGCTCAGGGAAGGGGGCGCCATCTTGGATCTTCGATGGGGGAGGAGTGTGTGGTATCTCCTCCCTTGGTTTCTCTAATAGTGGCGCTGGAGGCGGTGGCATCTCCTTCCTAGTTTCCATAGGCGGCGGAGATGGCGTCGTATGCTGCCTTCGAGGTAAAGAAGTAGGCGTCGTAGCTCTGCGTGGCTTTGGTGACATAGCCGGCGATGTCATCTTTGGGGATTGCTGGGAAGACATTCCTTTAGGCGATGTTGGAGCTGCTGGTGATGCAAACGTCCTCTCCGGGCACTGATGAAATTTGTTGACTACTTTGTTGCAGTAGTCACACTTCTTCAGGAGAGGACAGTCTTTCCTGACGTGAGACGTCTTTTTGCAGTACCAGCAGCACTGCCTTTGACCCTTGTAAGACACGGAGACACGAACTCCGCGCATTACAACCTCGGTTGGAATATCTCTATGTAAGTCCATGTAGATTACGATGTCGCCCGTCTTCTGAAGAGGATAATCGGGGTGCTGAGGGTAAGAAACCCTATGCACCACACAGTAGTCAGATATCTATCCCTTGAGATATTTCTCAGTCATCAGCGGCGATGCACCCCGGATAATGACTGGTACATATCCGGGTTCTGCATAGCTCAAGTGGACGGTAGTCTGCCCAACCTTGATGGTATCAGCAGACACAATACGGTCCGCCACATTACGTTGCTTACAGAGCATCCTCGACTCAGTCGGGGTAAGCCTCGGTAGGACTAAAACAGCGGGGTCGCCAGACGAGAGAACAGGAGGAATACTCTTTTTAGAGTACAACTCCTTCATGAACATGCCGACGAAAAAGGGCCCGTTGGCAATCATATTCACCATGTTGAATAAATAAAGCCACACCCCCCCCGGGGCGGGGGCAAGTGGAAACCTCCCCCGGGGGTGGCCGGGGGGAGGGTCCCTCAAAATCACCCAAGTCACTTACGCACGCGTCGGATGGTTGGTTGCTGCGTAAATTTGGTAAATCCGACACACACAGACGAGGGTACTATTAGCTCCTCTCTTTTAGCGTCCCCTCTGCTTAATTCCTTCCGTCTGTTATTGCCGTGTCGGGGAACTGATACTCTGCCTCGAATATTGCTCTGCTTGGCCTTTTTATTAGGATTTTCTGGCAGGCTACTTTGAATATTTTCATCCTTAACCAATGGTTGATGAGCATCTTGGCTATTGAGTGCTCGGGCGCTCCTAAAAAAACTGCCTAGGAGGAGGGAAGTTATATTTCTGTTATAAAAGGGAAAACAAAAATATACCTTCCTTCCATAAGTGCGAGAAATGGTTTGCTAAGTGGAGACTCAAACTAAACGTCGACAAGTGCAAAGCTATGTTTCCTACCAAGAAACTTCGGAAAACCCCCAAAGTCTTTCGGGTAGAGAGCTCGAATGAGTGAAGAATTACAAATACCTCGGAGTGGTGATAGATGCCAAGCTAAATTGGGGTGACCACGTCTCCTATGCTATCAATAAGGCTAAGAAGGCAAAGTTCAGCCTGATCGCCCTCCTGGGGCGAAACAGCGCTCTTGGAATAGATAGCAAACTTTTGCTATATAAAATGGTAATCCGGACCATTCTGTTATATGGTATGCCTGCCTGGGCCACAATATGTAAGTCCAGATGGAAGGACCTCCAAACTTTCCAAAACGTTACCTTGAGGACCATTGCTCAACTCGACAGGAGAGTTGCAACAAATACTTCTATTGCCGACGATTTTGAGATACCTCCCATTGGAAATCACGTCCAGGAATTGATGAAAAAGCTGCTTCCGAAGATGAAGGACCATCCCAATCCTCTGGTTGCAGGTATTCTTGAGCACCCGCTTGCCTTCAGAAGCCTTCTTAGACATCGCAGGCCACGTCACCTCCTGGACATCAATTTCGACGACATCCAAAAGGCGATATTTCCCGAATATTGGATCTCCTAGCTCCTCGTGTCCCTTGTCCCTCGTCAATCAACAATCAACACTATCGTCCTGATAGGAAAGGACTCCATCTTATCCCCTGGATGACTTAACTAGGTTTCATCTGGCTTCTTGCCTAGTTCAGTGTACTTCCCATGGTTACTTTCTGGACGAGTATGGCAGTGAAAGCGTTGCTTTCGGACCACTCGTTTCGTTTTACCTGCACTGTTCGATTGTCGATACCTTCCTTCCTATCTTGTTACTGGCCGCGCTCCCCGTTGCTTAACTTGCTTATCGGACTCGATTCTCTCTCGCCTTAGAGAAATGATCTGACATCATCCACCCCCCTATCCCGCAACAAACTAATTTATTACGTTTTGTTTGCGAGCTCTTCTTATAAAATTTTTGGTTCTCCCGCAAATACCTCTTTGCATAGAAAATCCTTGTTGTATATTAGCGGTCATTCGTCATGATGGGGTTAAGGTCCGGTGAAAGGGTTGGCCAAGATAACAGTTGGATTTTTTTGGTAGCAAACCATTCAGTCACAGCCTTAGCTTTATGTACAGGTGCATTGTCCTGCTGGAATATCCACTTGTTGCCAGCCATTCTTCTACCTAAAGCAGGAAACTGGAGATCATATTGATGTATGCTGTATTATCCATCCGGCCACTAATGAACGCTAGATCACTGTTATTTTTTTAAAAATCCAATAGCACCCCAAATCATAAGTGATCCTTCACTGGTATCCGGTCATTTGGCCGAACGGACATTTCACCGACGAACATGTAATTCATTTAATGGAAAAAAATGTTTTCAGGAGGTTATTTCGCATAACAAATCTGTTTAATTCTTTCTACTAAGCAAGCATATTGTATAAACCGATAAAATTGATGTTTTTTGTACATCTTTTTAAATAAATGTTTGTTTTCACATCGTTAGGTAGGTTAAGATGGGAACCGGACAAAATGCAACTCAGGGTCTTGTATTATTTAATAATATCAAGTCTTTTCTTGTATGTCTTTTTAAGTGAATATTTTGCTTCTATAAAATGAGATATTATTAGTGATGGGCAATATTTGATATTAGTATCGTGGTATTAAAAGTTTATTCCATACACATCAGATTTCTGTCCTGCTTTATGAGGAGACATAAAAATTCTAATATCGGATAGTATCAAATGCGAAAATTCTGACAGTATCGATGACTCTAAAATATGCGATACTAAAGTATCGCCCATAGGGATGTGCGATATTCTTCGATATCGATAATTATGGCGATTTTTTGGTCTTAGTCGACTAAAAGAGTCGAATAATTCCAACTCGATATAGTCGTAATTACATTGGATTTTTTATTCGATTATTTCGATTCATTCCGGCGTTTTTTGTTTCCATTATTAAACCAATCCGAAAGCTCATCCCCGGGAAAAGTCGGAATTTTACGAA
Organism: Rhysida immarginata; assembly: GCA_023313115.1. Classification (NCBI taxonomy): domain Eukaryota; kingdom Metazoa; phylum Arthropoda; class Chilopoda; order Scolopendromorpha; family Scolopendridae; genus Rhysida; species Rhysida immarginata. Next base: position 14,593 of record JAHWFO010099926.1, read on the forward strand.
ATCGTTTTGCTAGACACTCTGTTAATTTCTTTAAAAAATGAGTCGTTTTGTGTGATTTAGTCGAATAAATTTCCAAGCCATTCGAATAAAATCGCCGATTACTAAAATTTTATTCGATTAGTCTATTCGACTAACGGCAAATGAATATCGCACATTCCTAATCATTAGGTTAGGTTGGTAAAGAGATGGCTTTCTATACGGTCCACGTTTTCGGCAGTGAAATCCCATTAATGTTTTAAATTACATAATTACACCATACACTATATATGTAAAATATTCGGGTAGAGTGTCCATATCATTGAAAACTTTGAAAATGAACTCTACAGTGAAAACTGTGAGAAATACTCAACCCATTACCAGTTGATTTTCATATTTGATACTATCCGATTAAGAATTTTTATGTCCCCTCATAAAGCAGAACAGAATTTTTTGATGTGTATGAATAAATTATTATACAGGATACTGGTATCAAATATTGCCCATCACTAATGAGTATCTCATTTTATAGAAGTAAAATATTCATTTAAAAAGACAGACAAGAAAAGACTTGATATTATTAAATAATACAAGACCCTGAGTTGCATTTTGTCCGGTTCCCATCTTAACCTACCTAACGTTATGAAAACAAACATTTATTTAAAAAGACCTACAAAAAAGAAATAATTTTATAGATACCATACAATATGCTTGCTCCTGAAAACATTTTGTTTTTTGCATCCGATATTAGAATTTTTATGTCTCCGCATAAAGCAGGACAGAAACCTGATGTGTATGGAATAAACTTTTAATACCACGATACTAATATCAAATATTGCCCATCACTAATGAGTATCTCATTCTATAGAAGTAAAATATTCATTTAAAAAGACATACAGGAAAAGAATTGAAATTATTTAAAAATACAAGACCCTGAGTTGCATTTTGTCCGGTTCCCATCTTAACCTACCTAACGATATGAAAACAAACATTTATTTAAAAAGACATACAAAAACGAATAGTTTTATAGGTCCATACAATATGCTTGCTTAGTAGAAAGAATTAAACAGATTTGTCTCATAAGATTTGTTATATGAAATAACCTCCTGAAAACATTTTTTTCCCATTAAATTAATTATATTGCCGAAAACATCTCTTTACGTCGAATGTCCACATGTCGGTGAAATGCAGGCATTTCTCCGTCGGTTAAATTTCCGTTCGGTCGAATGTCCGTTCGGTCAAATATCCGTCGGCCAAATGACCGGGTACCTCCTCCACCCAACTGCCTGCGACTGAATATTTTTTCTTCTTTGCGCAGATCGTGGAAATAGTAACTGAACCCATCAGATCCGTCTAAATTTAGCTTTTCCCACTCAGATGTCCAAGACATCTGCTTCTTTGCGAACTCCAAACGGGCTTGTTTGTGTCGTTCGAGTAGCTTCGGCTTTCCCAGTGGTTTTTTCCTTTTCAAATGTGGTGTGTCTTTAAGAAACTGCTGAACAGTTCTTAAGCTTGCGTCTACACATGTTTGGGCCTTTATTTGGCTGGCAGAAAGATGAGAATTGGATGCTGTCCGCAAGATCCTGCGTTTGTCACGGTCTTCCAGATCTCGTAGTTTTACCATATGTATCTTGATTGTTGATAATTAATGACCTTTGCACTTCTAGTAAACATTGACCTCAAAGAAGAACTGAGGCTCAAACAAGACTGGAAATTTTTTAGAGAAATTCTCAAAAATG